>CM031683.1:24047465-24474342 GCA_006182925.3 Reinhardtius hippoglossoides | reverse complement strand
GTGGATCAGAACAGTTGGGCTGATCCAGGAATTTTCTACTTTCTCTGCAGCATCTCCCACAGAATTCATTCAATCGAGGGCAGTAGCTGCCAGTAGTTAATTTATGGCCTCAAAGACAGTTGTAAAATGTCTTAAAATTAAAAGTGTAACAACAAAACGCGTTCTCTCTGTCATGTGCCACACTCCCTCAGGTCCTCTGGATTGTGAGCAACCACCGCCTCTTGAAAACGGAGACATCAAGAACTCTATGAAGTCCAGCTACAGAAACAATGAAGAGGTTGAATACATCTGTCAGAATTACCACATCATGCAGGGAGGACCCTCCAAAACGTGCAACGACGGTAAATGGACCGGAGAGATGAGATGCCTCAGTAAGTCACAATCACATCTTTTACACGTAGCACTAGTTTTAATTTCCAGTGTTTGGATGACTGCTACATAGCAAATCTACGGGAGAGGCAGTGAACTCAAAACACAGACAAACTGAAGTTAAGTTACAGGAAATAAAATGTAATGTAATGAGAATAAAGTCATAATAAAAAAGAAAAAGTCATAATATTATGCTTGGAATGAAGGATATATAATCTGATATATAATTTACGCTCTATATGTTGATTATTGTGATAGAAAATGTTGCTGATTACATGAGGGTCAGTGGATTTGAGTTTCCCACTCTAATTTATTTTCTTTAACTGAGTCCAGCAGTGGTTATAAATAAATATATATATATATATATATATCCAAATACATGTATATATATACACACAATAATACATGTATTTGGAGTCTGATGTGTTTGATCTGTTTCAGGACCCTGCACTGTGGACGAAGAAGCTATGAGGGGACGTAACATTATGTTCAGATACAGCCGAAAGGATAAAATTTATGTAGCCCACTGTGATGAGATCGAGTTCTGGTGCACCACAGGAAGAACTGTCGGCTCCTTGAGGATGCGTCAAATGTGTGTGAACGGCGTGCTGTACCTGCCCTCGTGCCAATAAAGGCTTTCTAGTCCAATGGATGTGATAAACACTGAGGGGTCGTGAATCGGTCCGGTCATAACTACTGGAACTGATGTACGTCATCGTGCTGTGTGTCATTTTAATAAAAACTGTTCTGCCTCAAAATGACAATAAAGTGTGTTGTAGTTTTCCACTTTGACTTTTTATTGCGCTGAGAGGAAGAAAACACACAATTAACTGCACATTTAACTGTTATTATCTGTTTCTCTGATCCTCGGTTTATTTTGAAAGTTAAAAACAAGGAAGGAGGGATGACAGTATGGAGGGATCATTGGAAATGGACCAGCGCACAGAAATGGACTTTGGCTGGAAAAGTCTGATACCGTCCTTTAATAGGCCACAGCAGAAAACCCACTGGGGTAGAAATCGATAGACAAATTGTGGACAGCAAAATACAAACAGGAACGTCCAGTTGTCAAAGAGTATTTATTGGAAACAAACACAAAGTCCAACCAGACATTTCTCAATGTGAGATTCCCTGAGAAATTAAGACTTTTGGTATAGATTTGGTTTAAAAGGGGAGGAGTTAGCTAAGTTGAAGGATATGGAGTTCTTGACAGTGTAGAGGTTAGCAAAATTCCCTTATGCAACATTAATCAAAAAACATTTGTGAAAGAAAAACATTTATTATGAATATAATAAAGTATAAAAACACAAATTACTAACGGTGTAATTACTAAACAAAGATAGGTATGTGTGTGTGTCTGTGTGAGTCAGCGTGCTTTCAAAATGGCGGCTGGCCAAAAATGATAACACCCGTCCCCCCCTATTGGAATGTTTACGACCTGTGGAGATAATTAGGTGAAGAGTTATGTGTGTGTTCCAAATTAGAGAAAGTTGCTAGATGCATGCAAGGAAGGACTGAAGAGTAGGGATGCACCGATATGGAAATTCTTGGCCGATACCGATACCGATATTTAAAACAACAATCTAGCCGATAGCCGATACCGATACCGATATTTGTTTATTACTTGAATAATATGAAAAACAGAAAAAGTGACAAGTGTAACTTTAGATGCCATGGATGGACATAGACACCTATTCAGCCAAACATGTAACAGTATCACCAGGCCTACTCAAGACATCATCTCAACTGTAAACAGATGCTTACAGAACACTAGCATAAACCCTTAATGCCATATACATTCAAGTCAAGATGCAGTGCTACTACTAGCCTGCTGTGCAACACAACACAATAGGAGGCTCTGATTACAACAAATAAAATACAAATATTTTTCGATGAAAACTGCCTGCCATACAACTACCTACTCAATGACAAAAATGTTACTTTCTGTAATATTATATTTGTTAAATTAAATAACAGCCCAATAAAAATATTTCTCTGTGCCGGTCAGCCCGCGATTCTCCGCTTGTTGTTGTATGTAACCCGTTCAATCTCGGGTGTCGGGGGTAAATGACGTATTCTCCAAGCAAGCCTTTAGCCCCCCCCCCCCCCCCCCCTGTCTCTTTTTATCTATATGACTGCTTGTGTGGCTGTAGTGGATGGGCAGAGGGGGACATTTCATTATGGGATTGGGAAAATTAAAACTCCAGGACAACAGAAGGGGAATACAAAGTATGGGATGCATATTTGATCATTTATATCATATAAAATATGTCATTTATGTAAGCTATTTTATTTAGTGACTTTATTGTTGAGGGTTGATGTGTAGTTCCTGTTGTAAGCGGGTTGTTTGCATAGACTGTATATTGGGACTCTTATTTTGAAAGGGGATTTTAGCGGAAAGGGGTGCTGTGAAGAGGAAGTTGTGAAATGTGACGGGGAATAAACGGGTGATGTCCCGAGTTCATGATTCAGTCTGTTTCCTGGCGCGATACGCTCGCTCGCACGCCGAAACCATCGGTGAAGGGCGCTGGCGCAGCGCGGCGCATTGCAGCCCATGTGAGCCGCACAAAGTTTTAACAGGGGGGTGGAGGGGAGGCGCCTGGCTTTCCTTGGTGCGGAGCGGGGCATCGCAGCCCATGTGAGCCGCACAAAGTTTTAACGGGGGTGGATGGGAGGCGCCTGGCTTTCCTTGCCGCGGAGCGGAGCGGAGCGGCGCTTCAGCGCCCGGTGTAAACCCGGCGTCAGTGTACCATGATCTGGATGCCAGATTGGCAGGCTGCAGAAAACATACCAATGAATATCGGAAAACGTTATCGGTGAAAGTCAAGTTTATAACCGATATGCCGATAACAGTAAACGAGGCGAATATCGGCCGATACCGATATACGGCCGATAAATCGGTGCACCACTACTGAAGAGCATTACTAACATTAACTTTCTCAACAACTTGTAACCACAATATCACAACACCACAAATCAAACTTACAAACATCACACAGAATCGAATAAACAGTCTTGCTTAGCCTAGTATAATTATTAAGCCCAGTTGTGTTACCCATCCATGGAAAGGGGAAAAAGAGTTGCTGTGCAGTTCGCAGTTCTGTGAAGTCGTCTTGCTGGTTTCTGTCTCCTGCCTTAGTGATTCTGTTGAGCTGTGTTGCTGTTTGAAGTTCTTGAACTTCTTCCTTGGTGAGATGAGCTGGAAGCTGCACCTTGTGCTCCTCTCGAAGAGTTGGATGGGAAGAGTCTGGTCAGCCATCCCCTCTCGGAAGGGATTGTAGAAAGAGATGGAAGAGGGGGAGACCTGGCCCTATATTGGCCGGTGACCTCACAGGTCACGGGGTCCAGAGTGACCAATGGGAGTTGAAACCTGTGTCCCTGGGGGGGGGGGGGGTTTACACCTCTGTGACGTTGATGGCCCCTGGGAGACTGAGTCCTGGAGGGACATGCGGCTTCAGGCTTTTGATGGCCCCTGGGAGACTGAGTCCTGGAGGGACATGCGGCTTCAGGCTTTTGATGGCACCTGTAGGCCGAAGTGTGGTTTCACTAAAAACCATGTCCCAACAATGGCTCTGACTGTGTAGTCCCACACAAACTGATATTACCCATGATCCTCTGCTTCCTGATCCCGAGGAGCTACTGCTGTAACAAATCCACCAAACTCTGTTCAGAACTCTTCGTATCTTAATGGCTTCTTTGAAACATTCTCCATGTTCACACTCACTCAAACATCAAACTCACTTTCATCAAGCTGCTGTTTTAAGTTAAATAGTTTTGCTTTAAAGTTTTCAAACAGTTTTATCATTGATCTTTGGCCAAAGTGTCGTATCTCAAAAAGATGAGATAAGTTTGTGTTTGTTGGTGATATAAACCCTTGTTCAATCAACCTTGGAGACATTTTTACTTTGTAAATTTGTTCCTCAGATGATTACGTCTATAAACTCACTTCTATGTATGTGTGAATGTATATCTGAATTAATGATCAGTCTTTTAACCCATTTTATCACAACGTGTGTTCTGCTTTGCAGCCAAATCTCTGCCCAGATAAAGATCTTCTATTCTATTCTTATAAATATCATCCTGTCATTTCATTTAGAGGAACCAGTGCAATGATGAATAAACCCAACATTTACCACATAGTTTCCTACAACTGCATTCAAACGCACTCTGTTTTTTCCAGAGAACCGAACACATCCGAGTGTTGGCTGCATCCGGCTCGTCGGTAATTTCACATCATCTGAATATTCGGCGCCATCTGTCTTGACGTCTGCTCCGTGCATTCGCCGCCGGTCTCTCTGCCCCAACGATTGACTCCATCAAGAAACATTTGCTTCTTCTAACTGGGAATTATTTCTTCATCAGTGTCGAAGATTATATTCAGCTGCATATGGAAATACAACGGTAAAGACTAAACTGTAGTGGTTTAACTTGCTTAGTCAAAGAAAATGTTTGCTACATTATTGAACTGCATGCTTTGACTCTACAGTTTGTTATCATTATATCTATTCTGTTTTGTCTCTGTGGAGCAACGTCTATGCAGAATCTCCGGTTCTGTGCTGAACTGTCCAAACTGAGGCAGCAGCTGCAATATTTGTCCCTCTCAGTTTTTTGGCAGATGTTTCCACCGACACAAGGCCAACAACACATTTGTATTAACTGAATCTGAGGAAATTAAGTTTATTTTCTGATTTTCTGACAGTACGATCGTACTTTTGATCGAGTATTGCGCTGAAAAGCTGCTTTGCCTATTTTTATTTTATTATTTCAAATTTACTTTAGATTGGCTGAGTCGGAGCTGACTTGATCAAATGCAACGTATTTTGTTTGCTCAATTGATTAAAGCTAATGATTCACAGGGAAGAGAAAAACAACTTTTACAGGAATACGTTTTTTTACACTGGATGTTAAACAAGAAAGATTACGACAAATAGAATTACTTTTAGTAAATCAATCATGTTATTTTTTTCCTTTAGTGATTTTCTGACTCATTTAAAACATTCTACAATATAAATTGTATGTTGTATATGTACAGAGCCATATTATTAGGAACATATCCTGGATTTCCAAGCTTTTGTTAAGCTGTATGCGTCATGTGAGGCCGCTGATGTGTGTGTGTGTGTGTGTGTGTGTGTGTGTGTGTGTGTGTGTGTGTGTGTGTGTGTGTGTGTGTGTGTGTGTGTGTGTGTGTGTGTGTGGTCACTTCCTCTATTTTCTTTTCCCCTTGAACCTGGGTTTATATTTGGAGGCAGGATCAGACTTGTGTAAATCATTGAGCAGCCTCTTTTTGCACAGCTCCTTCTGTGTATTATAGTGCTTCAGTCTCCAGTTTCTTCTTCTGTTTGGCAGTTCAGGGTTATGAGGATAAAATGCACGTAATAACCAGAAGCTGTGTCCTATTTTTCTGGATGCACACGCTGACCTTCGTCAAAAGTCAAGGTAAGACCAAGGATTTCTTGATTATTGATTATTCAAGTAATTCCTTGATTTGATCGATGCTGAACACAGAAATTGTACAACTATGTATTTCTCTCTATAGAACGTCTCCCAGATTGTACACTTAGAGATTTTCTAAATGGGCCCTTGTTTGATTCCAATTTCGACACAACTGGTCTGGAGGCCAGTTACGTCGCCGGGAGACAAATAAGAGTGAGCTGCAGTATTGGTTCCAGTGGTTTTTTCCAACTGCTCTGTATTTACAGTGTTGGGTTTAAATTATAATGTCCAGTTATCGCTGAATTTAGAGTACGTTTCATACATGAAAGGAATTTTTCTCGTTAGTGCAGAGTCGCTGATTTTCTCTCTCATTCGTAATTTTTCAAGCGAGATCATGTGGTCATACTGTTTATTACTCTGTAGTGCACCGCTTACCTCCATTTCAAAGGTGTTCCACTCATCCGATGTATTTCTCTATCCTGTTTTCCCTTCCAGCCCAACAGTGCCCAGTGATCCACGTGAGCAACAAAGTGCAGGTGATCGGGGACCCGGAGGAAGCAAACGTTGGCAACATTGTTCGATTCAGCTGCAAGTCCAGCTCGGAAGTCCTGATTGGATCACAAGAGATCTACTGTAATGAAAAGGGAGAGTGGAGCGGAGAAGCTCCGACATGTAACGGTAAGAGATAAACGCACACAAGCATGAGCCACGACTAATCCACCGGCAACCACCTCCTGGCCGCCGTGTGGCAACCGTAACACCCCACAGGAACCAGTGAGAGATCATCCAGTTAGAGTCGGCAGTCACACCACAGCGTGTTGAATTCTTTCCGGAGCCGAAACCAAGAATCTGCAGTTTTCCGCAGATGCTGTGATGGTTTTTCTTGGTTGTCAAGTTAAGGCTAAAGTGCAAAGAGAGTGAAAAGATAACAGATATAAACTCAACAGATCACAGAACTGGTTAAGAATGATTGGACTTAGAAATCAATCTCGAAGGAATAGTTTGACATTTGAGTTCAACTTCTTGATAAGAATTAGTTCAGAAGAGCAAATCTCACGTCTGCTCTTGAAGTTACAGCGAGTTACAGTTAGCTTAGCTTAGCATAAAGACTGGAAACCGCACCATTTTCTCAGAGAACGATTCATGATTTTTTTTTTTTAAATCAATGTGTGATTTGGTGCAGATATAAATAAAAATCTGGATATAGTGAATTTAAAAGTGGTTTCATTTCAACCAGGAAAGACTTGATTCACGAATTAACAATGTTTATTCTCACAAATGCACAGAAGTAATGTGAATGTTTATAGTCTTTGGTATTTTACACCCCTGTGTGATGTCATCAGGATTAGAAGGGAGTGGAGCAGAGCATCGAGCAGGAATACCCCCCGGGTTGTAGACACCGGTGGTGGTTCATCAATCAAAATTTTATCTGGCTTTTCTGTGAGCGAATGTTGTGTGTTATTCTTCAACAGCGATAAGTTGTCCGGTACCTGTGATTGAAAATGGCAGAGTGCCAGGAGACGTCCAAGAACACAGGGAACATGACATCCTGCGTTTCCAGTGCAATCCAGGATTCCAGCCCACTGAAGACAGACCCTCAAAATGCACAAAACACGGGAAAAGAGCCGAGTGGCGCCCCACTCCTGCATGTGAACGTAAGTATGAAGTCAACGACCCAAATGTGTCATGTCAGCACCCTTACAGGTGAAGACTGGTGCTGTAGGGATGCATGGACGTCATGGTTACAGCAAACTAACCAGAACATGTACTTCATCTCCCAACAAACGCAGCGATAACATGCAAACTGCAACTGCCGCCACTCGATGGAACCGAGTATGACCCTTCTAACATCAACGTGTTTTTAACTGGGGACACAGTCACAGTGACATGTGCAGCGAGCCACGGGATTTCTGACCAACTGGACCAATCAGCAGTGGTTTCATGCCAAAATGATGGACAGTGGTCTCTCAGACCCATATGCCGAGGTATGGAACAACGTGGCCTCTCGACTAACTCACCGGAGATAATGATTCTGAGTGTTATATCGATCACCTGAGATGAACCAGTCCCTCTCTTTTTCTAGAGGTTACATGCAGCAATCGACGAGATCGGCTCGTGTATTCGTGGGACGACTACTATGGACAAAAGAAGAAATTGGGGAATGTTGTTGAATATCAGTGCAGAACAGGCCACAAGAGCACAGGTGGTGCCACCAGGGCCACGTGCACCAGAGAGGGCTGGAAACCAGATCCATTGTGTCAAGGTATCATCAAGTTAAACTTCTGCAAATGTCAATTTAAGTAATTTACTTTTTGGTGAAGTCAGGATTCATGTGTTTAAGTCTAACGGCTGTTTTCCAGAACAAAGTCAACGAAAGGAAGAAACGAATGAGTTATAGTTTGAATCTTTGCAACAGTAGATATTTTCCTTGTAAACCCTGCATCTTACTCCACGATCCCAAAGTGCCTTCAACGTAAATACAGGAATAACTGTTGGTAATCAAACTCATATCAGCCACTTTATTCATCAATAATCTACCAACCAGAGACCCAGGAATCTTATTTCAATTAGAAACTGTATTTAAACTGTGGGATCCAGGATGTCTAAGTTCAGTTTCTCAGCTGCACAAAGGAGTGAAGGGAAAGAAATGACTTTTCAATGTTAATTAACATCTACAGACACTGAAACATGACCAAAATAAAACATAACTTCATTTATGTAATTTCAACATTACAGGCACATTCTTTATATCATAATTAGGAAGTAGCTTCCTTGTAGGAGTGATTTTCATACGACTGACGGTAACACAGCCAACGTGGACAACAATGTCCATATCATGGATTTTTCACTCTGACTTTCTCAGCTATCACATGTGACAGACGTGATATCGCGAATGCAGCTATTAGCAACCCTAAAGACAAATACAAGAACTATGAACGAGCCAATTATGTCTGCAAGGACGGTTACGAGGGAGAGTTTCATCTCACCTGTAGAGAAAATGGTTGGAGCGGATCCTCAAACTGTAGAGGTGAGGAAATACAAAACACATTTAGTGTTTCTTTTTGTCTGCTTTTCCTTTTGATTACTACTTTCCTGTTTTACACACATGCATTTAGTATAATATCCACAAATTAACATCTCGGCAAAATTAATTTCTTGCAGAGAAAAATTGTAAAAAACAAGACATCAGCGAAGCACACATTATCCACAATGAGAGGGGAAGTTACAGGCACGGTGACAGTGTCCAGTACGGCTGCAGCGAAGATGACGAGAGACGTTTCACTATCGTCTGTGACAAAGGTGTTTGGACCGGGATTCAGAGCTGCACAGGTGAGACCATACGACTCGACGGCCACGCAGGAGAGGGCATTTTTTTTATTTCATTTTCTTTTAAATGTCATTTTAACATCTTCTTTTGTTACTAAGAAGCTGTTCTTTTATATGATTCACATTTCAACATGTTTTATTTTGATCAATATTGTATGTGAAGCACTTTGAGCTGCAGCTCTTGTATGAAAAGTGCTAAAAAAGCGTGTTATTATTATTTTTATTATTATTATTATATATGCTCGAGTTGAGTATCCACACTCTAATTCAGTGCAAGGTTTCAATCAATCAATCAAATCTGATTTGTATAGCCCATATTCACAAATCACAATTTGTCTCATAGGGCTTTAACAGGGTGTGACATCCTCTGCCCTTAACCCTCAACAAGAGTAAGGAAAAACTACTAAAAAGACTTTTAACAGGGTAAAGAGAAGGTAGAAACCTCAGAGAGCCACATGTGAGGGATCCCTCTCCCAGGACGGACAGAAGTGCAATAGATGTCAACTGTAAACATGACCAAGATAAAGGTTTTAGCAGCATTGATAAGGGTAAACATTTTGAAGCATAACTGAAGGTCAGTGAATTGGTGGATTATTGTCAGTAATGGTTGAGTATCTGAGGAGAAATACTAAGTATCAGGCAGTCCTGCTGCAATCATAGTCTATGGTCAGCAGCCAGTAAGATCATGATCCACCATCAAGATCGGATGCCACTATAGTCCACAGTCATTGTCCACTGCCGCCATTTAGGATCCATCATCAGCTGCCACCTCGGTCGTGGTCCACCCCTATTATCAGAAGCCAACACGATAAAGGATCCGCCTTCATTATCACGATCAGCCAGCACGATACAGAATCCGCCATACTGGATCCACCATTACGATCTATGATACGTGATCCACAGAGCCTAATCCATGATGTGGCCACAGCTGCGGCCCTGGATCTGCGGACGATAGGGCAAAGGGACTCCGGGGAAGAAGTCAAGTCAGTAACATGTATTGATGAGATATGAATTACTTTGATGTGATAACGATTGAGAAGAGGAAGGAGAAGCTGGAAAGAGAAGCTCCGAGTGTCATGTGTCCCCTGACCTTCTAGACCTATAGCAGCATAACTAAGAGCAGGTCTAAGACAAGCCTGGACCGGCTCTAACTATAAGCTTTATCGTAAAGGAAGGTTTTAAGCCTACTCTTAAACGTACAGATGGTGTCTGCCTCCCGAACTGAAAGTGGGAGATGATTCCACAGGAGAGGAGCTTGATAACTGAAGGTTCTGGCTCCTACTCTACTTTTAGAGACTTTAGGGACGACAAGTAAGCCTGAATTCTGGGAGCGCAGTGCTCTAGTGGGTTGATAAGGTACTATCAGCTCTTTAAGGTATAATAGTGCCATATTATTAAGGGCCTTGATGGTGAGGAGTAGAATTTTCAATTCTATTCTAGATTTAACCGGAAGCCAGTGTAGTGAAGCTAATACTGGAGAAATGTGGTCTCTTTTCTTGGTTCTTGTCAGGACACGTGCTGCGGCATTTTGGACAAGCTGCAGAGTCTTTAACGACTTACTGCTGGAGCCTGAGAATAAGGAATTACAATAATCCAGTCTGGATGTAACAAAGGCGTGGACTAGTTTTTCGGAATCCTTTTGAGAAAGGACATGTCTGATTTTGGAGACATTACGCAAGTGGAAAAAGGCGGTCCTAGAACCGGTTTGACCTGCTGGTGGCGCTGCAGCAAAACTCACCACATACATAGGGACTATTCTTCCGAGCTCCTGTCAAATTACAGAGAAAATCTAACTCGTAATTTCTCAAGTAGTTTCATGTGCAACAAAGTGACCAACACTGTCCTCCCTTGAGTCACAAACCACTGGAACCACTGGAACCACTGGGTGTTGTTTCTTTTGATTGATTCTGTCTGTTTTCTCACAGATTGTCTAAAAGCTGAAGTTCCTCATGGATTTGTTGCCGGTCCGTACGGTGACAAACTGTACTACACCTGTGATGAAGGTTATAAGCTTCTCACCAACGGCTGGTGGGCTGAGGCTGAGTGTCATGGTGGCCTGTGGTCTGGACTTGATCGATGCTTCGGTAATACACACAAGGTCTTCTTATAACCAGCTTAAAGCAAAGTACAAGCAATTTAGCAGTTTTCATGTACAGCTGGACGGTTTATATTCCTTAACCAGAAGTGGAATTTAACATTTCTAAAGTTTCATTTCTGACTATTGGAGATAAATGCTGTTTTTGAATTACTTCTATGTCTTTGCTAGGGTTGATTCTGGCAGTTTAAGCCAAGCAGCCGCTCAACAAAGTTATAAAATGCAAGAATGAGCAGTCAACCAGCCATCAAAACTATTAAAAAGTTGGTGTTTTAGGACAAAAAGATGGTACAATGTTAGTTTATGGCAACAAAACAACCACAATCCAACATTTTCTGTAGAAAACATTGGAGTTATCTCTTGTCAATAAGAAGTCTGATTTTGTCAATTCTTGCAAAACACTCGACAGAGAAGGAGCCCCAGGCGAACCGGGATTCAAACCGGTGATTTTGAGACGGTGCACACTACCGCACCCCCATGGGACGCCTAATTCTTACAAGCGCTGATGCAAATTAACTTTGAACATAGACAAATAACTATTATTACTTGTTACTAACAACACACAAACCTGATTGTTATGGTGTCGCCTCCAGAGAACACCACATGTGGAGAAGTGCCTGTGATCTCTAACGGGGAGGTGAGGTCTCTAAATAATCATCATGCAGAAGGCCAAAGTGTCACGATTACTTGTAAGGAGGGATTCACCGGCCAGGTGAAGAGCTTCACCTGTCGCGATGGAGAATGGAATTCAGAAGGACTGTCACTCACAAGAATCTGTGCACGTGAGTCCACTGCTGTCTTATCACATGTAAGCACTTGTAGTAGGAACATCATTTGTAACTGTGCATGTTATCTTGTCTCTTTCAGCGGTTGCCGAGCTCTGCAGCCCTCCACCGAAGGTTCAAAACGCTGTTGTTGTGGGTTTGTATCAGAGGAAGTTCTTGTCCGGCTCTGAAGTGACGTACCAGTGCTGGGACAATTACCAGATGGAGGGAGACGCCACGATTAGATGCAACAATGGGAATTGGGAGATGCACAACATCATGTGTGCACGTACGTATCTTTAATCTTTAATTCCACATAAAGCTTCAAATGTGACATAACAACATTTTGAATCTTTATCGCAGGGCCACACAAACATCGTCTGTGCCCGACGACGTCAACAATATTTGGGGCAACTGACAATATTTTGGGGGTCCGGAGAATTTCTTTTATCACACAAGTCAAATGTTTCTCTGCACTAAATACAAACAGTGATACTTTTTCTAGGTGTTTTAGACCCAGGCGACATTTTGGTTGATCTCTATCAACAGCTTTGTGCATATGAATGCAGACACATTTTTAAAAAGCAGATAGCCAATGCATTGTGGTCACAATTTGATTTGGCTTTTCTATGAGCAAATGTTGTGTGTTATTCTTCAACAGTGATAAGTTGTCCGGTACCTGTGATTGAAAATGGCACCGTGCCTGGAGACGTCCAAGAGTACAGTGAACATGACATCCTGCGTTTCCAGTGCAATTCAGGATTCCAGCCCACTGAAGACAGAGACTCAAAATGCACGAAACACGGGATAAGAGCCGAGTGGAGCCCCACTCCTGCATGTGAACGTAAGTATGAAGTCAACGACCCAAATGTGTCATGTCAGCACCCTTACAGGTGAAGACTGGTGCTGTAGGGATGCATGGACGTCATGGTTACAGCAAACTAACCAGAACATGTACTTCATCTCCCAACAAACGCAGCGATAACATGCAAACTGCAACTGCCGTCACTCGATGGAGCCGAGTATGACCCTTCTAACATCACGTGTTTTTAACTGGGGACAGAGTCAACGTGACATGTGCAGCGAGCCACGGGATTTCTGACCAACTGGACCAATCAGCAGTGGTTTCATGCCAAAATGATGGACAACATAAGTCATTTACTGAATGTGTTCATTGAGATTTTGGTGAAGTCAGGATTCATGTGTTTAAGTCTAACGGCTGTTTTCCAGAACAAAGTCAACGAAAGGAAGAAACGAATGAGTTATAGTTTGAATCTTTGCAACAGTAGATATTTGCCTTGTAAACCCTGCATCTTACTCCACGATCCCAAAGTGCCTTCAACGTAAATACAGGAAAAACTGTTGGTAATCAAACTCATATCAGCCACTTTATTCATCAATAATCTACCAACCAGAGACCCAGGAATCTTATTCCAATTAGAAACTGTATTTAAACTGTAGGATCCATGATGTCTAAGTTCAGTTTCTCAGCTGCACAAAGGAGTGAAGGGAAATAAATGACTTTTCAATGTTAATCAACATCTACAGACACTGAAACATGACCAAAATATAACTTCATTTATGTAATTTCAACATTACAGGCACATTCTTTATATCATAATTAGGAAGTAGCTTCCTTGTAGGAGTGATTTTCATACGACTGACGGTAACACAGCCAACGTGGACAACAATGTACATATCATGGATTTTTCACTCTGACTTTCTCAGCTATCACATGTGACAGACGTGATATCGCGAATGCAGATATTATCGACCCTAAAGACAAATACAAGAACTAGGATGGAGCCAATTATGTCTGCAAGGACGCATACATTAACCACAATGAGACTCTGTCACGCAGGAGAGGGTGTGAGACAGATCTCATACGTGATCTTAATCATTACTTCCACTAAGGAGATCATGTTTTTGTTTTGTTTCCCTGTTGAGCTAGTTTGTGGGATTACGCAAAAACTACTCAACAGATTTTGTGCGTAACTTGGTGGAAGGAAAATGTTGGTGTGGATCAGAACAGTTGGGCTGATCCAGGAATTTTCTACTTTCTCTGCAGCATCTCCCACAGAATTCATTCAATCGAGGGCAGTAGCTGCCAGTAGTTAATTTATGGCCTCAAAGACAGTTGTAAAATGTCTTAAAATTAAAAGTGTAACAACAAAACGCGTTCTCTCTGTCATGTGCCACACTCCCTCAGGTCCTCTGGATTGTGAGCAACCACCGCCTCTTGAAAACGGAGACATCAAGAACTCTATGAAGTCCAGCTACAGAAAGAATGAAGAGGTTGAATACATCTGTCAGAATTACCACATCATGCAGGGAGGACCCTCCAAAACGTGCAATGACGGTAAATGGACCGGAGAGATGAGATGCCTCAGTAAGTCACAATCACATCTTTTACAGGTAGCACTAGTTTTAATTTCCAGTGTTTGGA
Source organism: Reinhardtius hippoglossoides (assembly GCA_006182925.3). Taxonomy (NCBI): domain Eukaryota; kingdom Metazoa; phylum Chordata; class Actinopteri; order Pleuronectiformes; family Pleuronectidae; genus Reinhardtius; species Reinhardtius hippoglossoides. The sequence goes on along the minus strand of CM031683.1, from coordinate 24,459,908 downwards.
TGACTGCTACATAGCAAATCTACGGGAGAGGCAGTGAACTCAAAACACAGACAAACTGAAGTTAAGTTACAGGAAATAAAATGTAATGTAATGAGAATAAAGTCATAATAAAAAAGAAAAAGTCATAATATTATGCTTGGAATGAAGGATATATAATCTGATATATAATTTACGCTCTATATGTTGAGTATTGTGATAGAAAATGTTGCTGATTACATGAGGGTCAGTGGATTTGAGTTTCCCACTCTAATTTATTTTCTTTAACTGAGTCCAGCAGTGGTTATAAATATATATATATATCCAAATACATGTATATATATACACACAATAATACATGTATTTGGAGTCTGATGTGTTTGATCTGTTTCAGGACCCTGCACTGTGGACGAAGAAGCTATGAGGGGACGTAACATTATGTTCAGACACAGCCGAAAGGATAAAATTTATTCAGTCCACGGTGATGAGATCGAGTTCTGGTGCACCAGAGGAAGAACTGTCGGCTCCTTGAGGATGCGTCAAATGTGTGTGAACGGCGTGCTGTACCTGCCCTCGTGCCAATAAAGGCTTTCTAGTCCAATGGATGTGATAAACACTGAGGGGTCGTGAATCGGTCCGGTCATAACTACTGGAACTGATGTACGTCATCGTGCTGTGTGTCATTTTAATAAAAACTGTTCTGCCTCAAAATGACAATAAAGTGTGTTGTAGTTTTCCACTTTGACTTTTTATTGCGCTGAGAGGAAGAAAACACACAATTAACTGCACATTTAACTGTTATTATCTGTTTCTCTGATCCTCGGTTTATTTTGAAAGTTAAAAACAAGGAAGGAGGGATGACAGTATGGAGGGATCATTGGAAATGGACCAGCGCACAGAAATGGACTTTGGCTGGAAAAGTCTGATACCGTCCTTTAATAGTCCACAGCAGAAAACCCACTGGGGTAGAAATTGATAGACAAACTGTGGACAGCAAAATACAAACAGGAACGTCCAGTTGTCAAAGAGTATTTATTGGAAACAAACACAAAGTCCAACCAGACATTTCTCAATGTGAGATTCCCTGAGAAATTAAGACTTTTGGTATAGATTTGGTTTAAAAGGGGAGGAGTTAGCTAAATTGAAGGATATGAAGTTCTTGACAGTGTAGAGGTTGGCAAAATTCCCTTATGCAACATTAATCAAAAAACATTTGTGAAAGAAAAACATTTATTATGAATATAATAAAGTATAAAAACACAAATTATTAACGGTGTAATTACTAAACAAAGATAGGTATGTGTGTGTGTCTGTGTGAGTCAGTGTGCTTTCAAAATGGCGGCTGGCCAAAATGATAACACCCTTCCCCCCCCTATTGGAATGTTTACGACCTGTGGAGATAATTAGGTGAAGAGTTATGCGTGTGTGCCAAATTAGAGAAAGTTGCTAGATGCATGCAAGGAAGGACTGAAGAGTAGTGGTGCACCGATTTATCGGCCGTATATCGGTATCGGCCGATATTCGCCTCGTTTACTGTTATCGGTGTATCGGTAATAAACTTGACTTTCACCGATAACATTTTCCGATATTCATTGGTATGTTTTCTGCAGCGCGTCGCGCCGCGCAGCGCAGCGCCAAGGAAAGCCAGGCGCCCCCCCTCCACCCCCCTGTTAAACCTTTGTGCGGTTCACATGGGCTGCGCCGCGCCGCGCTAGCGCCCTTCACCAATGGTTTCGGCGAGCGAGCGAGCGCATCGCGCCAGGAAACAGACTGAATCACACATTTCACAACTTCCTGTTCACAGCACCCCTTTTCGCTAAAACCCCCTTTCAAAATAAGAGTCCCAATATACAGTCTATGCAAACAACCCGCTTACAACAGGAACTACACATCAACCCTCAACAATAAAGTCACTAAATAAAATAGCTTACATAAATGACATATTTTATATGATATAAATGATCAAATATACATCCCATACTTTGTATTCCCCTTCTGTTGTCCTGGAGTTTTAATTTTCCCAATTTTCCCAATCCCATAATTAAATGTCCCCCTCTGCCCATCCACTACAGCCACACAAGCAGTCATATAGATAAAAAGAGAGAGGGGGGGCTAAAGGCTTGCTTGGAGAATACGTCATTTACCCCTGACACCCCGACATTGAACGGGTTACATACAACAACAAGCGGAGAATCGCGTTCTGACCGGCGCGGAGGAATATTTTTATTGGGCTGTTATTTAATTTAACAAATATAATATTTGTATTGGTCTACTCTGTTACTGTAAGTACAGAAAGTAACATTTTTGTCATTGAGTAGGTAGTTGTATGGCAGGCAGTTTTCATCGAAAAATATTTTTATTTTATTTGTTGTAATCAGAGCCTCCTATTGTGTTGTGTTGCACAGCAGGCTAGTAGTAGCACTGCATCTGGACTTGAATGTATATGGCATTAAGGGTTTATGCTACTGTGTTCTAAGGCTGCATTGCAAGCATCTGTTTACAGTTGAGATGATGTCTTGAGTAGGCCTGGTGATACTGTTACATGTTTGGCTGAATAGGTGTCTATGTCCATCCATGGCATCTAAAGTTACACTTGTCACTTTTTCTGTTTTTCATATTATTCAAGTAATAAACAAATATCGGTATCGGTATCGGCTATCGGCTAGATTGTTGTTTTAAATATCGGAATCGGTATCGGCCAAGAATTTCCATATCGGTGCATCCCTACTGAAGAGCATAACTAACATTAACTTTCTCAACAACTTGTAACCACAATATCACAACACCACAAATCAAACTTATAACCATCACACAGAATCGAATAAACAGTCTTGCTTAGCCTAGTATAATTATTAAGCCCAGTTGTGTTACCCATCCGTGGAAAGGGGGAAAAGAGTTGCTGTGCAGTTCGCAGTTCTGTGAAGTCGTCTTGCTGGTTTGTGGCTCCTGCCTTAGTGATTCTGTTGAGCTGTGTTGTGCAATAGCAGGTAGACTTGATGTTGGCTTAATTATTAATAATCATAAAATATGATTATTAAAATAATACAATTATTTATTAAAAATAATCAAGTTATCAATTAAGAATAATGAAATTATTAATGAAAAACAATCAATTAAGAATATTAAAATCTGTAATTATAATTTATAAAAGACGGGGCACCACCCTGGTATCAGGGACCAACAATCAATCTGTAAAGATCAGTCTCATAATCTGAAAGTTCAATTAGAAAATCTCAATATCTACTATTAATGATTATCTAATGAACAGTGAAGGTTTTAAGTTCAAGCACTGACTATCATAATCCAGCCGTATACACATACATATGCACAAATAATCAAAAAATACCGGTACTTTAAATACAATCGAATTTATTTCAGATAATATCAATGTTAATTAATGACTATCCTAACAGGAACCACTATATTAAAGATAAAACCACAAACACCTATCAAGATTTATAACACACATGCAATACCTGTGTGTAGGTCTATGTGTGTGTGTGTGTGTGTGTGTGTGTGTGTGTGTGTGTGTGTGTGTGTGTGTGTGTGTGTGTGTGTGTGTGTGTGAGAGAGAGAGGAGGGGGAGTCAAGATGGCACGAAGTCACGGGGGATGACGTCGTATCACTGAATTCAAGATGGCGGTCTAACCGCGTGATTTGACGTAGGATCGAATTCAAGATGGCGGTATAAACTCGTGGTTTGACCAACAGGAGATGGAGAACAAAGGGATGCTTTGGTCTATCACGTGGTTTAAAGCGCCGAATGGCGTCGAGATGCGATCGCACTATCTAAGTTGCTAGAACGTGTATAACACATGAATTATGTGGATGCAGGTTGGAACGTGTGTGCAGGCGGGTTTAGGAGAAAAGAGAGAGAGAAAGGGAAACATGCAAAGAATGATCAGAGGAGATCTCAAACACCGCCAGAGACAGTTTTGCGGGGACTATACCACTCGGTACCCAAGCGGACGAATTGGGTTCGTCCAGCTGTGTACCGATCTTTTAATGGGTTAAAATCTCCGCAAAATAGGTCTGACGACCACACAGTACCGCAGCGTGGCCGGAAATGCAGACGCGTCACGGCGCGCTGACACGGGAACAATGCGGACACAGCGGTCCTAAGCAAATGTACACTCAAATAATAAGACGCTAATGTTTAAACTAGTCTCTGCCCAGACATAAGCCTCTTACTTGTTGCTGGTCCACGGTTCGTTGATGCGCGAGCGGTGCATTCCGGGAAGAGAAGTGAATGGTTTTCGTGGCCTTGAGCAGCTGATTCGCGCGGTGGCAGCGGGGATTGAGCTGGGCCAGATAGGAGAGAATTCGTCTCGTTCTCCTGCTCCTTGCCCTTATGCAGGGATGAACAGCTGAGGAGCAGCTGGTTTCGGATCTGGAAAAGTCTGGGGAAACTCGGCCAGCGAGTGATAGAGCTTTAGTCTCTTCAAAATAAAATGGAGTCTTCAGAATAAAAACACGGGAAAAGGAAGTTCACAAAAAAAAGAAGATGAACTTAAGGCAAAAATCAAAATACAAACGCGCGGATGGGTGCTTCCTTTTGGCGTCGAGATCGTCTGGAGTAACGAGTAACCTGGAGAGGTTGTGGTCGAATCTTCAGCGCCGGGAAATGAGCAATGAATTAAAAGGATTTTCCGTATTTATTACCTGAGAGATGTCCGGCCTCCCTCCAGGGGAGGGCCGTGGGGTCTGTTGGCTCTCAGCCAATGGAAGGCCTGAGTTTAAACTCGGGCGGCGGCTAAAAAACATGGGGTTCCCAAAGCATTCTGGGTGCTCTTCAGCCTCACGGCAGGGAACAACTCAAGGCAGGCTCTCAAAGGCCCATGTAGGCCTCGTCATTGTTCTTTGTCTGAGCTCGATCCCAACAGCTGTGTTGCTGTTTGAAGTTCTCCAGCAGGACATCGAGTCGCTGCTTGAAGGGTTGGTAGAGCTTGGAGTGCGAGGAGGTTTCCTTGGTGAGATGAGCTGGAAGCTGCACCTTTGTGCTCCTCTCGAAGAGTTGGATGGGAAGAGTCTGGTCAGCCTTCCCCTCTCGGAAGGGATTGTAGAAAGAGATGGAAGAGGGGGAGACCTGGCCTTATATTGGCCGGTGACCTCACAGGTCACGGGGTCCAGAGTGACCAATGGGAGTTGAAACCTGTGTCCCTGGGGGGGGGGTTTACACCTCTGTGACGTTGATGGCCCCTGGGAGACTGAGTCCTGGAGGGACATGCGGCTTCAGGCTTTTGATGGCCCCTGGGAGACTGAGTCCTGGAGGGACATGCGGCTTCAGGCTTTTGATGGCACATGTAGGCCGAAGTGTGGTTTCACTAAAAACCATGTCCCAACAATGGCTCTGACTGCGTAGTCCCACACAAACTGATATTACCCATGATCCTCTGCTTCCTGATCCCGAGGAGCTACTGCTGTAACAAATCCACCAAACTCTGTTCAGAACTCTTCGTATTTTAATGGCTTCTTTGAAACATTCTCCATGTTCACACTCACTCAAACATCAAACTCACTTTCATCAAGCTGCTGTTTTAAGTTGAATAGTTTTGCTTTAAAGTTTTCAAACAGTTTTATCATTGATCTTTGGCCAAAGTGTCGTATCTCAAAAAGATGAGATAAGTTTGTGTTTGTTGGTGATATAAACCCTTGTTCAATCAACCTTGGAGACATTTTTACCTTGTAAATTTGTTCCTCAGATGATTACGTCTATAAACTCACTTCTATGTATGTGTGAATGTATATCTGAATTAATGATCAGTCTTTTAACCCATTTTATCACAACGTGTGTTCTGCTTTGCAGCCAAATCTCTGCCCAGATAAAGATCTTCTATTCTATTCTTATAAATATCATCCTGTCATTTCATTTAGAGGAACCAGTGCAATGATGAATAAACCCAACATTTACCACATAGTTTCCTACAACTGCATTCAAACGAACTCTGTTTTTTCCAGAGAACCGAACACATCCGAGTGTTGGCTGCATCCGGCTCGTCTGTAATTTCACATCATCTGAATATTCGGCGCCATCTGTCTTGACGTCTGATCCGTGCATTCGCCGCTGGTCTCTCTGCCCCAACAATTGACTCCATCAACCAGATTCAAGAAACATTTGCTTCTTCTGACTGGGAATTATTTCTTCATCAGTGTTGAAGATTATATTCAGCTGCATATGGAAATACAACGGTAAAGACTAAACTGAAGTGGTTTAACTTGCTTAGTCAAAGAAAATGTTTGCTACATTATTGAACTACATGCTTTGACTCTACAGTTTATTAACATTATATCTATTCTGTTTTGTCTCTGTGGAGCAACGTCTATGCAGAACCTCAAGGGGTCACTGCTGAGCAACTCCTCCACAGCTGTGTCCTTCAGTCGACAAGTCAGGGGTACTTGCTTTAGTTAGTTAGTTGTACAAACAGCTTCTGTGATGAATAACATAAAGACGCATTAAGAAATGAAGGTGAGTCCTGCATTGCTTAACTGTGATGATGAACTGTCCAAAGCTGCTTTGCCTATTTTTATTTTATTATTTCATATTTACTTTAGATTGGCTGAGTCGGAGCTGACTTGATCAAATGCAACGTATTTTGTTTGCTCAATTGATTAAAGCTAATGATTCACAGGGAAGAGAAAACAAACTTTTACAGGAATACGTTTTTTTACACTGGATGTTAAACAAGAAAGATTACGACAAATATAATTACTTTTAGTAAATCAATCATGTTATTTTTTTCCTTTAGTGAATTTCTGACTCATTTAAAACATTCTGCAATATAAATTGTATGCTGTATATGTACAGAGCCATATTATTAGGAACATATCCTGGACTTCCAAGCTTTTGTTAAGCTGTATGCGTCATGTGAGGCCGCTGATGTGTGTGTGTGTGTGTGTGTGGTCACTTCCTCTATTTTCTTTTCCCCTTGAACCTGGGTTTATATTTGGAGGCAGGATCAGACTTGTGTAAATCATTGAGCAGCCTCTTTTTGCATAGCTCCTTCTGTGTATTATAGTGCTTCAGTCTCCAGTTTCTTCTTCTGTTTGGCAGTTCAGGGTTATGAGGATAAAATGCACGTAATAACCAGAAGCTGTGTCCTATTTTTCTGGATGCACACGCTGACCTTCGTCAAAAGTCAAGGTAAGACCAAGGATTTCTTGATTATTGATTGTTCAAGTAATTCCTTGATTTGATCGATGCTGAACACGGAAATTGTACAACTATGTATTTCTCTCTATAGAACGTCTCCCAGAATGTACACTTAGAGATTTTCTAAATGGGCCCTTGTTTGATTCCAATTTCGACACAACTGGTCTGGAGGCCAGTTACGTCGCCGGGAAACAAATAAGAGTGAGCTGCAGTATTGGTTACAGTGGTTTTTTCAATCTGCTCTGTATCGAGGGTGAATGGTGGTCGAAAGGCACGAAATGTCAACGTAAGTTTTAAACTTTTACCAAACTAAGTATTTCAGTTTATTCTGTTTGATTTACAGTGTTGGGTTTAAACTATAATGTCCAGTTATCGCTGAATTTAGAGTACGTTTCATACATGAAAGGAATTTTTCTCGTTAGTGCAGAGTCGCTGATTTTCTCTCTCATTTGTAATTTTTCAAGCGAGATCATGTGGTCATACTGTTTATTTCTCTGTAGTGCACCGCTTACCTCCATTTCAAAGGTGTTCCACTCATCCGATGTATTTCTCTATCCTGTTTTCCCTTCCAGCCCAACAGTGCCCAGTGATCCGCGTGAGCAACAACGTGCAGGTGATCGGGGACCCGGAGGAAGCAAACGTTGGCAACGTTGTTCGATTCAGCTGCAAGTCCAGCTCGGAATTCCTCATTGGATCACAAGAGATCTACTGTAATGAAAAGGGAGAGTGGAGCGGAGAAGCTCCGACATGTAAAGGTAAGAGAGAAACGCACACAAGCATGATCCACGACTAATCCACCGGCAACCACCTCCTGGCCGCCGTGTGGCAACCGTAACACCCCACAGGAACCAGTGAGAGATCATCCAGTTAGAGTCGGCAGTCACACCACAGCGTGTTGAATTCTTTCCGGAGCCGAAACCAAGAATCTGCAGTTTTCCGCAGATGCTGTGATGGTTTTTCTTGGTTGTCAAGTTAAGGCTAAAGTGCAAAGAGAGTGAAAAGATAACAGATATAAACTCAACAGATCACAGAACTGGTTAAGAATGATTGGACTTAGAAATCAATCTCGAAGGAATAGTTTGACATTTGACTTCAACTTCTTGATAAGAATTAGTTCAGAAGAGCAAATCTCACGTCTGCTCTTTAAGTTACAGCGAGTTACAGTTAGCTTAGCTTAGCATAAAGACTGGAAACCGCACCATTTTCTCAGAGAACGATTCAATAATCTTGATTTTTAAATCAGAGCGTGTGATTTGGTGTTTCTCTGCCCAAAATACAAACAGTGATACGTTTTCTACATTTTGGTTGATCTCTATCAACAGCTTTGTGCATATGAATGCAGACACATTTTTAAAAAGTAGATAGCCGATGCATTGTGGTCACAATTTGATTTGGCTTTTCTGTGAGCAAATGTTGTGTGTTATTCTTCAACAGCGATAAGTTGTCCGGTACCTGTGATTGAAAATGGCAGAGTGCCAGGAGACGTCCAAGAGTACAGGGAACATGACATCCTGCGTTTCCAGTGCAATCCAGGATTCCAGCCCACTGAAGACAGAGCCTCAAAATGCACAAAACACGGGATAGCCGAGTGGAGCCCCACTCCTGCATGTGAACGTAAGTATGAAGTCAACGACCCAAATGTGTCATGTCAGCACCCTTACAGGTGAAGACTGGTGCTGTAGGGATGCATGGACGTCATGGTTACAGCAAACTAACCAGAACATGTACTTCATCTCCCAACAAACGCAGTGATAACATGCAAACTGCAACTGCCGTCACTCGATGGAACCGAGTATGACCCTTCTAACATCAACGTGTTTTTAACTGGGGACAGAGTCAACGTGACATGTGCAGCGAGCCACGGGATTTCTGACCAACTGCAAACATCAGCAGTGGTCTCATGCCAAAATGATGGACAGTGGTCTCTCAGACCCATATGCCAAGGTATGGAACAACGTGGCCTCTCGACTAACTCACCGGAGATAATGATTCTGAGTGTTATATCGATCACCTGAGATGAACCAGTCCCTCTCTTTTTCTAGAGGTTACATGCAGCAATCGACGAGATCGGCTCGTGTATTGGTGGGACGACTACTATGGACAAAAGAAGAAATTGGGGAATGTTGTTGAATATCAGTGCACAACAGGCTACAGGAGAACGGATGGTGCCACCAGGGCCACGTGCACCAGACAGGGCTGGAAACCAGATCCATTGTGTCAAGGTATAATCAAGTTAAACTTCTGCAAATGTCAATATAAGTAATTTACTTTTTGGTGAAGTCAGGATTCATGTGTTTAAGTCTAACGGCTGTTTTCCAGAACAAAGTCAACGAAAGGAAGAAACGAATGAGTTATAGTTTGAATCTTTGCAACAGTAGATATTTGCCTTGTAAACCCTGCATCTTACTCCACGGTCCCAAAGTGCCTGCAACGTAAATACAGGAAAAACTGTTGGTAATCAAACTCATATCAGCCACTTTATTCATCAATAATCTACCAACCAGAGACCCAGGAATCTTATTTCAATTAGAAACTGTATTTAAACTGTAGGATCCAGGATGTCTAAGTTCAGTTTCTCAGCTGCACAAAGGAGTGAAGGGAAAGAAATGACTTTTCAATGTTAATTAACATCTACAGAGACTGAAACATGACCAAAATAAAACATAACTTCATTTATGTAATTTCAACATTACAGGCACATTCTTTATATCATAATTAGGAAGTAGCTTCCTTGTAGGAGTGATTTTCATACGACTGACGGTAACACAGCCAACGTGGACAACAATGTACATATCATGGATTTTTCACTCTGACTTTCTCAGCTATCACATGTGACAGACGTGATATCGCGAATGCAGATATTATCGACCCTAAAGACAAATACAGGATCAATGATCGAGCCAATTATGTCTGCAAGGACGGTTACGAGGGAGAGATTCATCTCACCTGTAGATATCATGGTTGGAGCGGATCCTCACAATGTATAGGTGAGGAAATACACAACACATTTAGTGTTTCTTTTTGTCTGCTTTTCCTTTTGATTACTACTTTCCTGTTTTACACACATGCATTTAGTATAATATCCACAAATTAACATCTCGGCAAAATTAATTTCTTGCAGAGAAAAATTGTAAAAAACAAGACATCAGCGAAGCATACATTATGCTTTGGCTTTTTGGCTTTTCTGCGAGCAAATGTTGTGTTATTCTTCAACAGCGATAAGTTGTCTGGTACCTGTGATTGAAAATGGCACCGTGCCTGGAGACGTCCAAGAGTACAGGGAACATGACATCCTGCGTTTCCAGTGCAATCCAGGATTCCAGCCCACTGAAGACAGAGACTCAAAATGCACAAAACTCGAGATAAGAGGCGAGTGGAGCCCCACTCCTGCATGTGAACGTAAGTATGAAGTCAACGACCCAAATGTGTCATGTCAGCACCCTTACAGGTGAAGACTGGTGCTGTACGGATGCATGGACGTCATGGTTACAGCAAACTAACCAGAACATGTACTTCATCTCCAAACAAACGCAGCGATAACATGCAAACTGCAACTGCCGTCACTCGATGGAACCGAGTATGACCCTTCTAACATCATCGTGTTTTTACCTGGGGACAGAGTCAACGTGACATGTGCAGCGAGCCACGGGATTTCTGACCAACTGGACCAATCAGCAGTGGTTTCATGCAAAAAAGATGGACAGTGGTCTCTCAGACCCATATGCCGAGGTATGGAACAACGTGGCCTCTCGACTAACTCACCGGAGATAATGATTCTGAGTGTTATATCGATCACCTGAGATGAACCAGTCCCTCTCTTTTTCTAGAGGTTACATGCAGCCATCGACGAGATCGGCTCGTGCATTGGTGGGACGACTACTATGGACAAAAGAAGAAATTGGGGAATGTTGTTGAATATCAGTGCAGAACAGGCTACAGGAGAACGGATGGTTCCACCAGGGCCACGTGCACCAGACAGGGCTGGAAACCAGATCCATTGTGTCAAGGTATCATCAAGTTAAACTTCTGCAAATGTCAATTTAAGTAATTTACTTTTTGGTGAAGTCAGGATTCATGTGTTTAAGTCTAACGGCTGTTTTCCAGAACAAAGTCAACGAAAGGAAGAAACGAATGAGTTATAGTTTGAATCTTTGCAACAGTAGATATTTGCCTTTTAAACCCTGCATCTTACTCCACGATCCCAAAGTGCCTGCAACGTAAATACAGGAATAACTGTTGGTAATCAAACTCATATCAGCCACTTTATTCATCAATAATCTACCAACCAGAGACCCAGGAATCTTATTTCAATTAGAAACTGTATTTAAACTGTAGGATCCAGGATCTAAGTTCAGTTTCTCAGCTGCACAAAGGAGTGAAGGGAAAGAAATGACTTTTCAATGTTAATCAACATCTACAGACACTGAAACATGACCAAAATAAAACATAACTTCATTTATGTAATTTCAACATTACAGGCACATTCTTTATATCATAATTAGGAAGTAGCTTCCTTGTAGGAGTGATTTTCATACGACTGACGGTAACACAGCCAACGTGGACAACAATGTACATATCATGGATTTTTCACTCTGACTTTCTCAGCTATCACATGTGACAGACGTGATATCGCGAATGCAGCTATTAGCAACCCTAAAGACAAATACAAGAACTATGAACGAGCCAATTATGTCTGCAAGGACGGTTACGAGGGAGAGTTTCATCTCACCTGTAGAGAAAATGGTTGGAGCGGATCCTTACAATGTAGAGGTGAGGAAATACACAACACATTTAGTGTTTCTTTTTGTCTGCTTTTCCTTTTGATTACTACTTTCCTGTTTTACACACATGCATTTAGTATAATATCCACAAATCTTACTCCACAATCCCAAAGTGCCTGCAAAATAAATACAGGAAAAACTGTTGGTAATCAAACTCATATCAGCCACTTTATTTATAAATAATCTACCAACCAGAGACCCAGGAATCTTATTTCAATTAGAAACTGTATTTAAACTGTAGGATCCAGGATGTCTAAAATGACCCAGGAAAAATGGTGTGACAAGCATTTTCTTTAAAGAGGAAATAGGACAGTTTGACTTAATCCAGACAAAATAAAGCTTTGTAAAACTTGTCAAAACTATAACATAGAAATCTTCTTCCACAGCTGTTCGAGACCAGTGATCCCGATTTTCAACGTCGTTCAAAGAAGTGAAAAGAATAATTCATTAAAATTTGTTGTTTGATCAGATTAAGGAGAAAGAAAACCACGTTTTGTTTTTCATACCAACGTCATGAGATCCTGCTACATGCAACCGCTGGAGTGTCCATGTGTCCCACTGGGAATGTGCGATAATGTGATCTGATGTCGTGAAGCTTGTGTTGAATAAAAGAGATGAATTTTACAAAGGATTTATTTGGTGGTTTAATTATTTCAGTATGGAAAGTGTGTTTGTGTGTGTTTGTGTGTGTGTGTGTAGTATGAATAAAAACAAAGTGATGAAATGATCAAATCAAAATCTTTGCAAGAATTTTTTTGTATAAAAGATAAAGATCTAAAGAGAGAGAATCAGATGGAATTCATAGCGAGATGAAAAAGGACTTACCTTTTACAGGTAAGTTTTGTTTCCCTGTTGAGCTAGTTTGCGGGATTACGCAAAAACTACTGAACAGATTTTGTGCGTAACTTGGTGGAAGGAAAATGTTGGTGTGGATCAGAACAGTTGGGCTGATCCAGGAATTTTCTACTTTCTCTGCAGCATCTCCCACAGAATTCATTCAATCGAGGGCAGTAGCTGCCAGTAGTTAATTTATGGCCTCAAAGACAGTTGTAAAATGTCTTAATTTTAAAAGTGTAACAACCAAACGCGTTCTCTGTGTCATGTGCCACACTCCCTCAGCTCCTCTGGATTGTGAGCAACAACCGCCTCTTGAAAATGGAGACATCAAGAACTCTATGAAGTTCAGCTACAGTCACAATGAAGAGGTTTAACACATCTGTCAGAATTACCACATCATGCAGGGAGGACCCTCCAAAACGTGCAACGACGGTAAATGGACCGGAGAGATGAGATGCCTCAGTAAGTCACAATCACATCTTTTACAGGTAGCACTAGTTTTAATTTCCAGTGTGTTGGGACCTGGTATATGTGAACTACAGTTCGGCCTACATGTGTAGTCAAACCCTGACCACATGGAGACAAACCAGAGCCTCCAGAACTGTCTCCCAGGATGCTTCAACGTCACACAGGTGTGAAAACTGACCCTCGACACAAGTTTCTACCACTATTGGTCACTCTGGGCCCCATGACCCATGAAGTCACCAGGCCAATATAAGCCCAGTCCCCCGTCTCTTCTTCCTCTTTCGACTCAACTCCTTCTACTCAACTCTCTGAGAAGAGCTCACCTTCAATGGAGGAGAGGTGCAGCTTTCCACTCACCCAGCGAGGGAAACTTCCTCACCACAAGCTCTACCAACCTTCAGGCACGCCTGCCTGGAGCAGACTGCTAAAACCTTCCAAAGGCAGCAACGCAAGAGTCTGCCTAAGAACTTCAGCACAAGAGCTGCATCGCACAGCAGAACCACAAAAACAGGAGCCACAACCCAGCAAGACGACTTCACTGGACTTCAAAGCGCACATCAACCTTTTTTCCCTTTTCATGGACGGGTAACACAACTGGGCTTAATAATGATACTAAGCTAAGCAAAGACTGTTTATTCGATTCCGCCTGATGTTTATAAGATTGATTTGTGTTGCTGTGATATTTTGGTTATACGTTATTTGAAAGTTAATGTTAGTTATGTTATGCTCTTCACCGTCTTTCTTTCCATGCAACTAGCTACTTTCTCAAACCTGGCACCAACACACACACATTTCGTCCAAATATCGCCGCTTGGAGAGGCTGTACGTCGTGCCCAGTGAGGACGTGGCCCTTCGGTGTACCACAGGGAGGCCTGTGGTCACGATGCGTCAGAGGTGTGTGGACGGGGTGATGGACCTGCCCAGCTGCCAGTAAACGCCGTTTGTCCACAGGAGGTGACGAGAAGGTCGAGCAAACGTGTGAATGATTAACGAGAGTAAACAGTCGCTCCGGTCACTAACTCATCTTCTGTGTCTGCTTCAGAGTCGCCTGCTGTGGCAGTTTGAATAAAAAACACTCAATCAGTTTGTTGTATTTTCCTTCCACAATCACACACACGTATTTTGAAGGAAAACATCTGTAAACATCTGGTGAAGTGGATCGGTATAAATCACTCAGCCTGTCGTTCTGTTCAGGACTGTGTTCAGTGCCGTGTCGTTTCTCTGGTACAACAAAGTTCATCGTTTGATCATCCGTGATCTGCACAATATGGGAAATCAATTATGAATATGATGGGGAGGTGACGGTTGTCACAGAAACAACAGTCACTCGGCGTCATGCTGAGATTTTCTGGCGACTCCGCTCACGTTCTGGAACAAAAGCTGCCGCTCTGTGCTTTTCTCTCAGGCAGAGACAGAACGAGGTGTTGACAACCTGCTCGTTCTCCTGGGTTCGTTTTCAGGTCAAATACTCAAGTCAAACCAGAATTACAACGCAAAGATCAAGGTTTTCATTTGGGTTTCTGTGATTGTTGGTTTGCAGGATAGATTGTGTGTGATGTGGTTTGTGTCAGGTGGAATTTTGGTGCAGATTGGGATCAGAGCCAGGATTTTACTGGTTGATTTAATCTGACAGAATAATTCATGGGTCTTGATGGTGTGTGTGTAGGGGACTGATATCTATGAGTGTGTGCACCTAATTCATCTGTTTTATAATTTGATGCTATTTAAAAAAATATTTGATTTACTATAAATTTTAAGCCATTTTATTTTACTAAAATTCTTACTGTCTTGGTACAATTTGAATAATTTTTTTGGTAATGTTTTGTTTCTATTATTGATTGCTTTGCTATGTAGGTGCTCTGCAAATAAAATGGTTTATCGATTGACTGATAACGTCCACTGGGTGCAGGTCGCAGGTTTAAGATTCCTGACATGCCTCAAGCCCCCCCCCCGAACAAAATGCCGAACTCGAGGCTTCAAAATGGCCGCTCACTAACCAATGGACTCAAGTACGAGGATGATTGACGGTAAACGATGTGGTTCCATCAATCAGCGTGTGTGGAAATTCCTGATTCACCTGGTTTCCACATCATCAGAAAAGTACACGTGTTCAAGAAACAAATCCATTTTAATATATACATCAACCACATGGAAATGTAACAGTAAAAAGAAAAACATAAAAGCAATATTTTCTGAAGGAATAAAAAAACGAGATGAATCAAGATGTGAAAGTTTTTCTATTTACAACACAATGGACAGTGCGTCGGCCACCATGTGAATGGCTCTGAGAGGGTCCGCGATGTCTTTGAGTTTGTCCTTCCTGAGGACCCAGTCCGGTGCAAACCTGAGGAACAAACACAGGATGGAAGTGAACATCACAAACACCAGCATGGGTCCATATCAGACATGTTCCGGACACGGGTCGGTACGTACTTGGGCGCAGGTTTGGATTTACGAGGTGTCGCTTGCACAAAGAAGCTCCCGTTGATGGACGCGTTCATCTTCTGTTTGGTAACGGTTCTTTCTGCGTCCATCTTGTGTTTGCGAGCAGTGAGCCGGTAAATACTGCGAATCCTGTCCAGCACTTTGGGCAACTTCATAACCTCCTAGAGAAAAACAACAACAAATAGATGCATTCCAGTTAAAAAAAACTGTAGTTTACCACCATGTTATTTGATTAATTGTGTTAAATTGTGTTATCGTGGCTACGGACCACAGTGCGGCGCTTGTCTAGCAGCAGCAGAGCGAGAAGGAAACAAGCCTTGGTGAAGATGCTGCCGCCCTTTTCAGCCACTTTATCTCCGGCCTTCTCCCGATATCTCTGCAGCAGGTCCAGCAACGTCTCCACGGAGTTCTCCACCGAATACACTGCCTCGATTGTCTTGTGGTACTGAGGAGGGAAAACAAGAAGGAGTGAAGGAGGGAGGCGGAGAGAGAAAAGGTTTTTGCAGATGAGAAACTGAGTCTAAACATCGGAGGAGTCTGAAAAAGAGCAGCTGTGGGTGAGTGGTACCTTCGAGAGGTTGAGGAGGATCTGGATGGAGAAGGTGATCACGTCCATGCAGGGGACGCTGCGGTTGCAGCAGCGGATGAGCATGAAGATGACGTTGGTGGCTCCGCTCTCCACCAGCCGCTCGCAGCACTCTGGTGACAGCCTGGTGGCGGTTTCTGTCAACACACACACACACACACGTTAGCATGTTTTTCTGTCCATGAGGCACAAAGTGTAAGCTCATGTACACATTAAAGTACACGTCAACACAAGTACTGGTTGTTCTTACAGTTGTAGTAAGAAACGTTATAGTTGCTGTAAAGGGCTGAATCAGCAGAAATGTGAAAAGTCTTACCCAGGTTCTTCAGAGCCTCCAGGATGTAGGAGAAGTGTTTGTATCGCAGGAGGTAGTCGAGTGCGGACGACGTCTTGTTGCCCAGTTTGTCCTCCTCTCTGACGGCAGCGGACACTTGGCGCAGGCGGTGTCTCAACTTCACCAGCTTGGCATTGTCGTTCAGTCGGCGGGAGCGGTGTCCTCTCCACAGAGCCTGCAGGCAAAGGCAAGTAAATATAAAAGCCACAAGTCAGGAACATTTTGTGGAACTAATTTAACTTGGAACTGACAAAACAATCCTCATCTGTGAAGCCAAACCCTCTGACTGCAGTACCTGAGCTTTGACAATCCCCTGCTGAACCCTCCTCTGGCGCCTGAGAAGGAGGAAGTTCCTGACAGTCTGCTGGATGACGGACGCAGCTCTGTGGCGTCGGGCCAACCAGCACCTGATCGCTCGCTGGGCTGTCACCACTTTCCTCCGGTCCTCCAGATACCGTCTCCTCTGCTGCGTCGCTCTCACCCATCGCTGAAACAACGAACAAGGGAATCATTTCAGGAAATACTTTAAATATATTTCTAATCGTTTTCTGTTTTGAACAATGACATTAGGAGCTTTTGTTTTTACCTGTACAGCGACGACACAGTGAATTTGTCTCTTAGCAGACTCCAAAGCCCAGTGAGCTCTCAGGGCTCGTTGGATCTTAATGGCACTGAGATGATGGAAGACCGCCGAAGTAAAACGGAGCCTCCTCTCTGCCATGGCCGCCTCCAGTGCCTGAAACATAACAACACAACGATTGTACCATGTTTATGTTCAGCCAAATCACATTTTTATAAAAACCTTCCAGGCAGGTAGTACATGATGGATTAATCACTGTATATAAAAGACTGTCTAGTTCTAGCAAACTGTGAACTTTAAATAAAGTCCATTACCTGTCGTCTTGCAATCCAGGCTCTGCCGCGTCTCTGAAGTGTGATGGCAGCTCGCCTCGTTCGGATGTAGTGGTTCCTCTCCTCTTTGCCTCGCTGCACAGCCCGAATCCTGCGCTGAAGTGTCACAGCTGCCTCTCTCTTCCTCTCGAAGATACGCCTCTGCATTAAACCTCTCCAGCACGACTGGAGGATGGTGGCAGCTCGATTTTGTCGGCTAATTTCCCTCCTGACACGCCAGCCTCTAAGTGCAGCCTGGAGGACAATGGTGGATTGTTTCTTTTTCAGGAACATTTCTCTGTCTCTCCTCTGAAGAACACGGGAGCGGTAGTGTCTCTGGATGATGATGGCGGACAGTCGCATGGCCTGGAATTTGACTTCCTCCCTGTGCTTTCTGAACACAGCCTGAATGACGGTGGCGGCCTGATGCCGGCGAGCAACTTCCTGTCGGACCTGCTGACCTCTGAAAGTTGCCTGAAGGACGATGGCTGCCCTGCGCAGTTCCAGGTAACATGTTCTTTGTGCTTTAGCTGAGACGGTTGCCTGATATTTTCGCTGAATGGTGAGAACAGAGGATTTAAACTTCAGATACTGCTTGTGTTCATAGTGGGCTCTGTAAGCTCTCTGGATAACACTGGCAGACTGATGCCTCTGTTTGACGATTCTTCTGGATTTCATTCCACGGAAAGCAGCTTGTAGCTGAATAACAGCTTCTCTGACCTCATGATAATGTTTGACGTCCAGGTCTTTCTGCCTCTGAGCTCTGAACCTCTGCTGTAAGACACAAGCTGCCCAGCGTCGTCTCCTGAAGGCTGACTGCTGTTTGTGTCTCCTGAAGTTTGTTTGAATGACAGTTGCTGCCCTGTGCATCTTGGAGATGCTGCGTCGCACACGATGACCTCTGAAAGCTGCCTGAAGAACAACAGCAGAACGTCTCACTCGCAGGAAGCGTTCTCTTTCTTTTCTCTGAAGAACACGGGAGCGGTAGTGTCTCTGGATGATGATGGCGGACAGTTTCATGGCCTGGAATTTGACTTCCTCCCTGTGTTTTCTGAACACAGCCTGAATCAAGGTGGCAGCCTGATGCCAGCCAGCAACTTCCTGTCTGACCTGCTGACCTCTGTAGGCTGCCTGAAGGATGATGGCTGCTCTCTGCATATTTTGGTAGCTATGCATTTGATCTTTTGCAGCTACAGTAGCTCGATACCTTCGCTGAACAGCGAGCACAGAGGATTTTAAGGTAAGATACTTCCTGTGCTCACAGTGGGCTCTGTAAGCTCTCTGGATAACACTGGCAGCCTGATGGCTTTGTTTGATGTTCCTCCTCAATTTCATTCCTCGATATGCAGCCTGTAACACGATGGCAGCTTCTCTGACCTCATGATAATGTTTGACGTCCAGGTCTTTCTGCCTCTGAGCTCTGAACCTCTGCTGTAAGACACAAGCTGCCCAGCGTCGTCTCCTGAAGGCTGACTGCTGTTTGTGTCTCCTGAAGTTTGATTGAATGACAGTTGCTGCCCTGTGCATCTTGGAGATGCTGCGTCGCACACGATGACCTCTGAAAGCTGCCTGAAGAACAACAGCAGAACGTCTCACTCGCAGGAAGCGTTCTCTTTCTTTTCTCTGAAGAACGCGGGAGCGGTAGTGTCTCTGGATGATGATGGCGGACAGTCTCATGGCCTGGAATTTGACTTCCTCCCTGTGCTTTCTGAACACAGCCTGAATGACGGTGGCGGCCTGATGCCGGCGAGCAACTTCCTGTCGGACCTGCTGACCTCTGAAAGTTGCCTGAAGGACGATGACTGCCCTGCGCAGTTCCAGGTAACATGTTCTTTGTGCTTTAGCTGAGACGGTTGCCTGATATTTTCGCTGAATGGTGAGAACAGAGGATTTAAACTTCAGATACTGCTTGTGTTCATAGTGGGCTCTGTAAGCTCTCTGGATAACACTGGCAGACTGATGCCTCTGTTTGACGATTATTCTGGATTTCATTCCACGGAAAGCAGCTTGTAGCTTAATAACAGCTTCTCTGACCTCATGATAATGTTTGACGTCCAGGTCTTTCTGCCTCTGAGCTCTGAACCTCTGCTGTAAGACACAAGCTGCCCAGCGTCGTCTCCTGAAGGCTGACTGCTGTTTGTGTCTCCTGAAGTTTGTTTGAATGACAGTTGCTGCCCTGTGCATCTTGGAGATGCTGCGTCGCACACGATGACCTCTGAAAGCTGCCTGAAGAACAACAGCAGAACGTCTCACTTGCAGGAAGCGTTCTGAGTCTCTCCTCTGAAGAACAAGGGAGCGGTAGTGTCTCTGGATGATGATGGCGGACAGTCGCATGGCCTGGAATTTGACTTCCTCCCTGTGCTTTCTGAACACAGCCTGAATCAAGGTGGCGGCCTGATGCCAGCCAGCAACTTCCTGTCTGACCTGCTGACCTCTGTAGGCTGCCTGAAGGATGATGGCTGCTCTCTGCATATTTTGGTAGCTATGCATTTGAACTTTTGCAGCTACAGTAGCTCGATACCTTCGCTGTACTGCGAGCACAGAGGATTTTAAGGTAAGATACTTCCTGTGCTCACAGTGGGCTCTGTAAGCTCTCTGGATAACACTGGCAGCCTGATGGCTTTGTTTGATGTTCCTCCTCAATTTCATTCCTCGATATGCAGCCTGTAACACGATGGCAGCTTCTCTGACCTCATGATAATGTTTGACGTCCAGGTCTTTCTGTCTCTGAGCTCTGAACCTCTGCTGTAAGACACAAGCTGCCCAGCGTTGTCTCCTGAAGGCTGACTGCTGTTTGTGTCTCCTGAAGTTTGATTGAATGACAGTTGCTGCCCTGTGCATCTTGGAGATGCTGCGTCGCACACGATGACCTCTGAAAGCTGCCTGAAGAACAACAGCAGAACGTCTCACTCGCAGGAAGCGTTCTCTTTCTTTCTCTGAAGAACGCGGAGCGGTAGTGTCTCTGGATGATGATGGCGGACAGTCGCATGGCCTGGAATTTGACTTCCTCCCTGTGCTTTCTGAACACAGCACTGAATGACGGTGGCGGCCTGATGCCGGCGAGCAACTTCCTGTCGGACCTGCTGACCTCTGAAAGTGCCTGAAGGACGATGACTGCCTGCGCAGTTCCAGGTAAGCATTTTCTTTTGCTAGCTGAAAGGTGCCTGATACTTTCGCTGAATGGAGACAGAGGATTTAAACGTTCAGATACTCTGTGTCATAGTGGGCTCTGTAAGCTCTCTGGATAACACTGGCAGACTGATGCTTGTTTGACGATTATTCTGGATTTCATTCCACGAAAGCAGCCTGTAGCACATAGCAGCTTCTCTGACCTCATGATAATGTTTGACGTCCAGGTCTTTCTGTCTCTGAGCTCTGAACCTCTGCTGTAAGACACAAGCTGCCCAGCGTGTCTCCTGAAGGCTGACTGCTGTTTGTGTCTCCTGAGTTTGTTTGAATGACAGTTGCTGCCCTGTGCATCTTGGAGATGCTGCGTCGCACACGATGACCTCTGAAAGCTGCCTGAAGAACAACAGCAGAACGTCTCACTTGCAGGAAGCGTTCTGAGTCTCTCCTCTGAAGAACAAGGGAGCGGTAGTGTCTCTGGATGATGATGGCGGACAGTCGCATGGCCTGGAATTTGACTTCCTCCCTGTGCTTTCTGAACACAGCTGAATCAAGGTGGCGGCCTGATGCCAGCAGCAACTTCCTGTCTGACCTGCTGACCTCTGTAGGCTGCCTGAAGGATGATGGCTGCTCTCTGCATTTATTGGTATTGCATTTGAACTTTTGGCAGCTACAGTAGCTCGATACCTTCGCTGTACAGCGAGCACAGAGGATTTTAAGGTAAGATACTTCCTGTGCTCACAGTGGGCTCTGTAAGCTCTCTGGATAACACTGGCAGCCTGATGGCTTTGTTTGATGTTCCTCCTCATTTCATTCCTTTGATATGCAGCTTTTAACACGATGGCGCTTCTCTGACCTCATGATATGTTTGACGTCCAGGTCTTTCTGTCTCTGAGCTCTGAACCTCTGCTGTAAGACACAAGCTGCCCAGCGTTGTCTCCTGAAGGCTGACTGCTGTTTGTGTCTCCTGAAGTTTGATTGAATGACAGTTGCTGCCCTGTGCATCTTGGAGATGCTGCGTCGCACACGATGACCTCTGAAAGCTGCCTGAAGAACAACAGCAGAACGTCTCACTCGCAGGAAGTGTTCTCTTTCTTTTCTCTGAAGAACACAGGAGCGGTAGTGTCTCTGGATGATGATGGCGGACAGTCGCATGGCCTGGAATTTGACTTCCTCCCTGTGCTTTCTGAACACAGACTGAATGACGGTGGCGGCCTGATGCCGGCGAGCAACTTCCTGTCGGACCTGCTGACCTCTGTAAGCTGCCTGAAGGATGATGGCTGCTCTCTGCATGTTATGGTATTTTTGCATTTCTTCTTTTGCAGCTACAGTAGCTCGATACCTTCGCTGAACAGCGAGCACAGAGGATTTTAAGGTAAGATACTTCCTGTGCTCACAGTGGGCTCTGTAAGCTCTCTGGATAACACTGGCAGCCTGATGGCTTTGTTTGATGTTCCTCCTCAATTTCATTCCTCGATATGCAGCCTGTAACACGATGGCAGCTTCTCTGACCTCATGATAATGTTTGACGTCCAGGTCTTTCTGTCTCTGAGCTCTGAACCTCTGCTGTAAGACACAAGCTGCCCAGCGTTGTCTCCTGAAGGCTGACTGCTGTTTGTGTCTCCTGACGTTTGTTTGAATGACAGTTGCTGCCCTGTGCATCTTGGAGATTGTGCGTCGCACACGATGACCTCTGAAAGCTGCCTGAAGAACAACAGCAGAACGTCTCACTTGCAGGAAGCGTTCTGAGTCTCTCCTCTGAAGAACAAGGGAGCGGTAGTGTCTCTGGATGATGATGGCGGACAGTCGCATGGCCTGGAATTTGACTTCCTCCCTGTGCTTTCTGAACACAGACTGAATGACTGTGGCGGCCTGATGCCAACGAGCAACTTCCTGTCTGACCTTCTGACCTCTATAAGCTGCCTGCAGGACAACAGCGGCTCTGCGCATTTTAATATATTTTTGCATTTGTTCTTTGGCTGCTGCAGTTGCTCGATACCTTCGCTGTACAGCGAGCACAGAGGATTTGAAGGTAAGATACTTCCTGTGTTCACAGTGGGCTCTGTAAGCTCTCTGGATAACACTGGCAGCACAGTGACTTTGTTTGATGACTCCTCTGCATTTCATTCCTCTGAAAGCAGCTTGTAAGAGAAGGGCGGCGTTTCTCTTGGCACACAGGTTGTGCATCTCCTGCCTCATGTCTCTATTGGCTCTGTGACGTGCTTGCAGTACACTGGCAGCCCAGCGTAGCCTCCTGTAGCAGCGTCTCTGCTGGTACTGTCGGAGGTGAGACTGAATTGTCACGGCTGCTTTGTGCTGGATACGCAGCTGCTTTCTGACCTCATATCCCCTGTAGGCCGCCTGTAGACAAATGGCTGCCCTGCGTTTTGACAGATAGTCCAGACGGTCTGTTCTCACGCGGGTCGCTGCTCTGTACCTCTGCTGACAAACCAGAGCTGCTGTCTTAATCGCCTGAAACCTATTTCTATCTCGAACTGCGAGGAATTTCCTTTGAATGACTGTAGCAGCTCGGTGCATCTCTGCAACCTGTCTCCTGGCCACATGACCACGATACGTCGCCTGTATGACTACAGCCGCAGATTTCATTGATCTGTACATGTGGAACTCTCTGTCCCGGAGCCTTTTGGCTCTGTAGCGCTCCTGAATAATGAAGGCAGCGCACTTTGCGGCAAGGTAAGCCATACGCATTCTGTACATCCTGAACTGAGCTTGAATTGCTCTGGCAGCGTGGTGCCTCTTCTTTAGTTCTCCTCTGACTCTAAATCCCCGGTAGACAGCTTGAATCTTTACGGCGGCCTGCTTCAGCTGCCTGTACTCGTTTCGCTCCGTCCTGCCGAGCATTAGAGCTCTGTATCGACTCTGAATGATAATTGATGCACTCTGAAGGAGAACATATCTTTTCCTACATATAAACATCCTAACTGAAGCCTGGATGACAGTCGCTGCCTGGTGCTGTTTCTTAAGCTCCGTCCTGACTCCCACGCCTCTGAATGCAGCTTGAAGAGTGACACAGGCTGCTCGCGTGCGCAGGTACGACTCCCTCATCTCCTTTCCAGCCACATAAGCTCTGTAGTGACGCTGAATGACGACAGCAGCTGCTTTCTTCGACCTGTACGCTGCTCGAGCTTTGTGTCGACGGTAATACGCCTGTACCACAGCTGCACACTTGTGACGTTTCTCTATCGTCTTCCTGTCGGCTCTGCCTCTCCAGTGAGCTTGTACAACGAGTGCCGCGTTCTTCAGAGCCTTGAAATCTTTCATTGTCTCACGGGCCAAAACGGCAGCTCTGTATTTCTGCTGTATCACAGCAGCGGCTTTTCTCAGGGCGAGGTAGCGCCTTTGGGCCTCGTACCTCCGAAAAGCTGTCTGGATTACCGCTGCTGCCTTCTGCTGTTTTTTCACAGACTCCCGAGCCACTTTTCCACGATAAGCTGCCTGTATGGTAACGGCAGCACATCTCATCCTCACAAACATGTGTCTCTGCACATCTCTCTGCACAGTGGCCCTGAACCAACACTGAATAAGGACTGCAGCGCATCTCATCTTTTCCACCTGTTTTCTGACGGCGTGCCCCCTGAAGGCGCTCTGGATGGTGATAGCCGCGCCGTGCTGTAGTTTCAACATGTTAAAGCAGCGCCTCTGTGCGTGACCTCTGTACTGGGCTTGAATGAGTACAGTGCTTCTTTTGATCTCTCTGTACTGATGGAGACACCTCTGCATTCTGTAACACGACTGAATCCTCACAGCAGCAGCCGTTCTTTTGGCCATTTTCTCATTGTACCATTTCTTAAACACAGCTTGTATCACATTGGCGGCTCTGTTTTCCTTCTCTGTTTTCTGGGCCTTCCATCTCCGGTACACTCTCTGTAATGTCACTGCTGCAGTTCTCAGGGAGAGATAACTTTCCCGATCCCTGCGGGCGAGAGCCGTCGCTCGTGAGTGCTTCTGAAGGACGGTTGCCGCCCAGTAGATTCTTCCATAAGCATCGGCCGCCCTCCTCATTCGCCATTGTGCCTGGACAACAATGGTGTAGTATCTGAGGCGATGGTAAGTCCTCATAGCTGAAAACATCCTCCACTGAGCCTGTAAGGACAAGATAAGACGCAGCCATTCAAAGAACAATCACACAAGCGGGATTCATTATGCACCAAGTGTCCTTGCTGTAACAAAATGGACAGACGAATACGGTCACAGATATTGAGTGGACTACAATTTCAGGACCAACATCAGTGTGTCCTTGGTAAAATTCTTTTAGAAGCAGGAACAAAGTTTGAGGCGATAAAATCAGAATGCTGAAAAATGGATATCCAATAGAAGTATCTTTAAAATTCAAATCTCGATTGAGCGACAACTTAAAGTGAGAGAAAATTCGGACATTTAGAGAATAAAGTCTTAATTTTATGAGAATAAATTTGAAATGTTACAATAATGCAGTCGTCTGCATTATAAGGAAATGAGAAATGTGGAGCATCTTGTTAAGTTATAAAAGTATCACAAATAACAAAATACTTCTTCTTTTATCATACGTTTCATGACTTTAAAAAGATTGTGTAAGAAACAGTCCATTGTGAAGAAAAAAACAAAAAGGGGTTCGATAATTAACGGGTTCTCTCCACATTTCAGGATTGTTTTTCTTCAATATGGCCCTAATAGGTAAAAAAGTCTAAATAGATTATCGTGTGCGTGTATAAAAATGAAAACCTACCTGGATGACAGTTGCTGCTTCGCACTGCAGAGCCCGGACCTGAGCCTCTCTCTGCAGCCTCAGCCTGTTGCGGGCTGCGTAACCCCTCCAGACGGACTGGATGACGACGGCGGCTCGATTCTGCCTCACAACTCGGCGCTTCTGGAGAAAAGTCCTCACAAGCAACTGGATCTTCTCAGCTGCCATGTTTCTTTCCTGTGTCCAAATAACACAAAATAAACTTATTTTATTTGACGGGCATCTAACACAACATGGCAAAGGGTCATTTGAGTTGATCTACAACTTCTCGGTAAGCTTTGTTGTATTTTCTGATCATTCCAAGAAGGCATCATCAATGACGATCACATAAACACCAATATAAACAGTAATTTATCGTTAAATAAAAGACGTTAGATCGATGATTGGATAAATTGGTATGTTCTTTAGTTCAATTTCAAAAACAGCTGTGGCAGATGTTGCTTAAAAAAATCAATAACAGCCACTTTACTGGAAAGGGAATGTGGACAATAAATTACTTTTGATGTCAAGCAAAAAATAAAAATGTAATTGAGTAAATGAGATTAATGAAACTACATCAATGAACAGTGTCTGTAACAAGCAGTGAACCGACCTTGTAGAGCTGCAGATCCTTCTTCAGCCTGTAGTTCCTCCAGGCGCCCTGTATGACCCGAGCGGCTCTGGTTTCGTTCCGCAGGTCGAGCAGACGAGCGCATAAGAAGGTCAGGTAAGACATCACCACCTGGAAATACACACAGGTGAATGAAGGCAGAGCTGTAGTACGTGTTTTTACCCGACGTGTTTAAATGCTTTATCCCTAAATAGAAAAATAAACATTTGGAAAGATGGATAAAAACCCTGCCAGGTTTCCGCTCTCACCTTCTCGTTGGGGATGGTGTTGGACATGTCCGCCGGGTTGATCATGGCGGGGACGCCGCCCAGGAAAGCCACGGCAGTGTTGACAAGTCTGAAGTTGTTCTTCTCATTTTCCAGCAGCTGTTTAAATTCCACTGATGGAGAATCTGGGCCTGTTCACGGAACGACAACCATCACAAGTCATTCTCTACAATTCCACCAGAGCCAGCAGGTATGAAAACAAGTTTAAACACATAGTTAACTTTATAACAATGATATACCATCATTTAAGGTCTAAAGTATCAAAGCTCATTCCTGGACTCAACACAGATAGCATATACACACAGACACAGCACACACATACCGTTCAAGCCCGTCGCCGGCGAGTCAAAGGAGCTGTCGGAGTCGCTGGCTGAGCAGCTGAGCTCCAGGCGGCCCCTCGGCGAGCACTCCACGGTCTGTGTGGTGCCGTGACTGACAGCCTCCTCTGGCAGGAGGCCGGGGTGATAGTGGTGGATGAGGTGGCAGAGGACGCGGCCGTCCGAGAACGCCACACTGAAGTTCTCCACCTGCACAGACACACGGCAGACTTGATTCACGACACGTCGGAGACCGTGACAGGGATTCAGTGAATCGTTGTAGAGCCAGACGCTGTGTTGGTGTGAACAGAAAAGTGTTGTTTTGCTGTGATCCAGGTTCATAAGTCACATAAACACAGGGAATCTGACAAACTGATTTCATTTCACTGCTTCCTGACTGAGCAGCAACTGGAAACACAATGGATGGTTCAAATCTGGAGGGAATGGACCTAGGTCATTAGCTACGATTAGACAAGAGCTAACATGAGAGAGAGATAGAGAGCGATAGAGAAAGAGAGAGAA
This sequence comes from Reinhardtius hippoglossoides, assembly GCA_006182925.3. NCBI lineage: Eukaryota > Metazoa > Chordata > Actinopteri > Pleuronectiformes > Pleuronectidae > Reinhardtius > Reinhardtius hippoglossoides. The sequence continues at coordinate 24,432,858 of CM031683.1, read as the reverse complement.
CTAAAGCCGAAGGCTAAAAGACAGCAACAGTTCAATAATACATCACATGGAAACCCAGTGGACAGATGAACAGTGAGACAGCATCTAAACTCACAAGACAAAATAAACCAGGACCAGTGTCACAACTTCAAACGTCAGTATTTCCTTTGGCCTCCGAGCTGGAAATGTAAAACGGCATTAACTCGCCTTAGACCGTAGAAGTCACAGACGGCGCGGGTCCAGTCCATCAGCAGGGTAATCTTGGCGCTGCTGTTCTCGTACGGCAGCCTCGTCTTCGTGGGACTCGGCTGAAGGCCCCGATCGGCCCTCAGAGACCGCAGCCTCCGCTTGGTCCTCAGCGCTCTCCGCAGGAAGCCGATCTCGTCCCTCAGCTGCTCCTCGTCCAAAATCACCTCCACCTGAACAGATTGTTTGAGATCAGCTCACTTCACAGCTTCGAGGAACGACTGGAGTTTACCGAGCAGGTGGGGAACACACATGAAATGCAAAGATGATCTTCCACAGGAGGCCCAGTGTCTTCTCTCGGTGTCCATCAACCACGTCTCTGGAGTCAATGATGGACCTGAAAATACAGAAACAAACCACATGAGCTCAGAGCAGGAAAACATTATATTCCCATGGACTGTTTAGAAAGATGGGCGGCATGACAGCTCCAAAAAAGTGAGGCAGAATTATCTCAGTTGCTCCCTGGTGGCTGGGTGTAGTATAAGTGTATGGCAGCACCGGTATCCTGGATATTTTGGTTTCATTTTTTCAGGAAGTGAAGACTAATGTACATCTTCATTTAGAGTTTATGGTTGAGATCAGACAAGTTATTTTCAGATAGTTCTGACAAAACTGATTAATTTCTCAATTATCGATTATTTATTATTCCTTAATTTCCCCCTTGAGTTTTGGAAACTGAGGTTAAAGAATAAACCACTTTTAAATGAATCAAAACAGAAATAATATTAATTGACATGTAGAGTCAGTAGGTAGTTGCTGGCCTATATTGTTAGAAATTCATGATTGTGTAAAAACACATCCATTACTGAATGATTTAAAGAAGCCAATTCAAAACATTGTGTATGTAAGTATTAAGTTTAGATTTTCTTTCTTTCACATTCAGCACAGCACAAAATCAGATAAAAGGCAAAACAATCCAGTTTTGTCCTTGAGCGCCTGAACAACAGCAGCCGAGTTGGATCAAACACTAACGTTATGCAGTGAAATGTCAGTGTTCGGTGCTCGAGGTGAAGTTTTGGGCGGTGAGATGTTCCTAAATGTCAAAAATCGTGTTCAGTGTTGAAAAACATCGAGTGTCATCTTGTCGAGGGCAGACGCTGCTTCAGGTTCAGCGTCTGCCCCAGTTTTTTTTTTTTGGTCTTCGCTCAGGAGGAAAATAATAATCACCAAGTTCGTCCTTGAGGTCGACGTTTTTGCTTTTGAGCACTTGCAGAGCGACGTCCACGTTGTGGACCTTCTGCAGGCGGCTGATGGCCGGCAGGCGGAGCTTCGCCGACAGACTCCAGTCCTGGACGAGCAGCTCCATCACACGTCTGAAAGGAAACCAGACATCAAAGAAACAGAGTTTAAAAAGATGATCCATAGGGATCTTTGTTTACGTCTATTTCTGTCCTATTGTCACTGTGACACTATTAACTCTTAGTAGTGTTGATTAATGGTTATCACGATGATCGACAATGTAGATTCTAAATCATTATATGAAAATGACCCTGCTCAGCTGCTTTACAGGCTTTTATCTGCGGAACATTTTGGTTTTAACATTTAGAAAATCTGTCTGGTATAAACTTTACTCAACAACAATTATATGTTGAAGTGTTTCGTTTTTTAACAGACAAAAAAAGAAAAAGAGACCCTCCTGAAGTCAGAAGCCCTGAGATGAAACCCGCTCTGAAGAATCCTACTCAGTCCCGTGGCTGAGTCTGACCTCTGCCAACTGAAAACATCCCAACAGGGATCGGAGCATCACATTCAATTTACAAAAGTCTCACTCACACTAGACGGATGCCACATTTCAAGTCCACCGACAGATTCTTCACGGAGTAGTTGAACTCGTCCAGCGGCTTCTGAACGTGGGAGACGGGCAACCCGAGGTAGCCGAGGTGCCGGGGGAGAATTCCCTCTCCGCTCAGGAAGTCTCTGGAGAACGCCAGGAGCAGGTCCTTACTCGCCTGAACAAAAATAAATTATATCAATTAGCCAAGAAACACACAGATCGGTATAGATTTATATAACCCATCAATATCTAATGGTGATAGGGACCCTGCTAATGGCAGTGGAACTCGTATACATTAAATTATCAAATACTGGAGCATCATGGTGGTACACAAAAATATTATAGAAAACATATTTCCGTTAAACCCCAATTATCAATGAGCAGTGTCTCTTGGCTTTTTGGGTTAATACATATATATTAAATATAAATGTATAATAATGTAATGGCAACCTGTCCAGTTGTGTATTTAATGTGGAGGGGGGGGGATCTTGGCCCACCTTGAACTCTGCGTCCACACAGAACAGACAGGGGTCGTGCTCGATGAGCCGAGACTCTTTGGCTTTGTCCAGGAAACAAACCAGCAGGAGCAGCTTCTTCAGCGTAAAGCGAGACAGCGCCTCCTCGTGGCCTAACACAGAAAATGAAAGTAGGAAAATATACACAACACAGACAAATTAGTTTTGTTCTTGATTAAATAAATAAATAAAATCATATAGAATACAAAAATCAAGACTGGGAATTTGGATCTTTTAATCCAGATAAACTGTCAATTCAATTACTTTGGATTTCAAATATTAAACCTGTGGTTCTGCACTTCTAGTAACATGAGAGACTTCAGACAACAGAACAACCGATGCTCTTGAATTACCGTCTTTGTAGAGGTTAGGCACTTTGGCATGTCTGAACTGTGCAGCGATGTCTGGATTCCAGAGCAGCCGGTGGAGGACGAACATGGCCAGACCCAGGGCGTCACTGTTGCTCTCCAGCGAGATCAGCTCCCCGAAGATCGTCTGAGGGCCGACAACAGGTTTAGTGTGGATATCAAATCGACTATTGGACGTTAGCTGAGGAAAACAGGGTGGTATCACTTACCTCAAGCCCGATCCGCAACCACAGCGGATTGTACGAAAGAAGCCAGTTAAGCACCTTTTTGCGTTCACCTGAGAATTTCGACGGAAAAAGGGAAATAAAGTTACCTCTCAGATGAATCCAGAGTTTGATAGGAACTTCAGATCACAACAAGCTGGACATCAGCAGGTTTCATAATTACCGACGTCCTTCCAAAGGTGGCGATCTTTTCGGACGAGCAGCCGATTGGCCTCCACCTCCACCTCCAGCCTCTGAATGGCCTTCACCATGGCGTTGGATGTGAACAGCTGGCAGGCGGAGCGACGCAGGCGGTTCAGCTTCCGTCGGGCCGTGTAGGTGCTGAAAGACATCTCCTCCTTGGTGGGAGCTTTGGGCACGCTGAAGTTGTCGTCGTTGCCCATGGCCAGGGACACAGCGCTCACTACACAAATAAAACATGGAAAAGAATTATGTGCAGGATTATAAACTCGTGCAAACTGCAATGTGAACACTCTTTTAAAGCTACTTTTTAACTTTTTTACTTTGGTGAGGTGAGTGTGTTCGATTTCCTGTGAGAAGTGAGGAACTGACTCAGGCGCAGCTTCAACTGTCAGAATCAGCTCCAGCAAGTTGAGGAGTAAAACTGAACAGTAGATCAGTAAAAAAAATACATTTATCTCCTATATTCAGCAGGAAACCTTTAAAATATGAAGAATTCTACCAGAATCCTTGACCAGAATTCCTCAGTGAGTAGGACGATGATAATGTAATGAGAGGTTTCTTGAAGCTGAACCCTCCCGTTTCCTTTTACCAAGACAAACTTTCCCCAGTGTGAGTGACAGGCTGCTGTACATCTGATCCGTTACCTTTAGCAACTTCAGTGTTGACTTTGAAGTCGTCAGGGGTGAGGACGTAGTTGATCCACCACGTGAATCCTGTCTCCTGCTTCTCAAGCCACCTCTCGTCAAAGAACATGTTCTTGGCAGCAAACGGCATCGGGTGCCTCGGTATGGCTGGAAGAAGAGGGGCAGGTGCAGAGAGTATGAAATATCATTTTTAAGATAAAACAAAAGCAAGATACCGCTTGTGAAATTAAATTTCATGTGCTGCCGTCACATACCTGTGTGCAGCGGCTTAATGAAGTTCAGCTTTGACTGTGCGACAGCAACCACTTTTGCCGCCCTCACGGACGAAGCACATTTTAGAGATGGTGCAACTGTAAGAAACAGAAAAGTTATTCTAGATTTTAAATCACAGTGTGTGGAAAATTTGCGTCACTGTGAATGAACATCAATCCTCACGTCCACACAGAAATCAACTCTTATTTGATTACATGATGTTCTACCTCGTGGGGTGTGTTTGGAGCTCGGTCGCTGGGTCTGGGCAGGAACCACAGGCCTCTTTAGAGACGATGCAGTTGTTGAGCGAACTGAACCTGACGGGGGGAAAAGCATCAAGCAAAGATTTTTGACTTTGTTTTTTACATTTTTACCAGCTTCCCAGGGGATAATTCAAGGATCTTGATGAATCAGGCATCTTTAGGGAACTGATATTTATGAGTGTGAAGGGGACAGTTGCTCTAAACTGGTTTAAACTGTTCTTGACGCTGCAGTCCAGTAACTTTAATGCATTATAGGCATTTCAATTATTTCACCAACACTCACTGATCACAATCTGGTGAAGAAAGAAAATAATACCAGCTAGAAAAGGGCAAAATTACTCCCACCAAAAAGATTAAATTAAAAGTATTAACTAATGAAAAAGGGCCAGGCACTTGTATATACATTAACATAATCATTATATTAATGACGGCAGTGTTAAAGTACTGTACTCATTATGATTCAAACATCCAACATGTGTTTCACGTTTGCTCACCTGCTGTTCTCCGCTGTAACGCACTTCTCTCCTGCGCTGATCTTGAAGACTCAGTTTTTGCTGCCACCACTTTGCTCCTCTTGACCCGGTTAGTTTTCACCACCTCCTCCACCTTCGCATCATTTCTCAGATACTCCTCACTCTTCCTCTTCTTGCTCTTCACTGCCATGTGAATGGGAAACGCGTCTTCCAGGGTGGACAGAGGCGCAAAGGCAGCTGGACGCTGCTCATACACGTTAAGGTTTGATGAGAGGTTGTGGAGAGGAGAAGACGAGGCTGTGGGTGACGCAGAGGTGAGAGTGAAAGAAATGGAAGCGGGGGCTGCAGGAGGAAGTGGGGAGGTGAGTGAGAAGGAGAAGCGAGTGGGAGCCATGGATGGAGGGGATGTGATGGGGAAGGTGATGGGTGTGGTCGGGCCATAGACGCCTGGAGTCGGGCTGGAAGAGGTGAACTCTGCCGATTGATGCGTGTCATCACACAGGCGGCTGCTTCCTGTACTTCCTGTGCCGGGATCTATAACAGGAAGTTGAGGCGAACTTGTCCCCGAATCACCCTGACTGCTGCTGTCAGACAGCTCCAGTGTTTTCTCCAGGAGCCGTCGCCTCGACTTCTTGATTTTCCTTCCACTGAGACTGTTCTCCTCCACCGGTGCTTTGCTCTTGATCACTGTGGCACTAGTAAAAGACGCCTTCTTCGCCATTCCTTTGTCCTCGCCAGCCTCTGAGGCCACAGCTTCATCCACCACGACCTTGTTGCTGACAAAGAAAGTCAGTCTCGGCTCATTTGACTGTGCCACCTCGGGGCTGTCCGGCAACGCTTTGAGGAGATTCATGTCAGGTCCTCGGCCGTCACTCCCACTCTTGGATTCCAGTGAATCTGACAGGACACAGCTAGAACTACTGCCGTGAGGACTGGTGATATTGTAGCTCAGATCAGAGTCAATGAGGGCCAGTGCATATGTCAGAGACAGAGCTGGGGTTCCAGTTAACTCTCTGGTACCATCATCATACTGTCCTGTGGCAGAAAGAGGAATTCCAGTCTGAATACGAGGCATGAGTTTCTTAAACCTCTCTGGTGTCCCAATAGGTGAAACTGTCTGGTTCAGTATTTTGGTAAGATCTCTGTTTTCAGGTTTGACCCCCCAGGCGTCCGGGCTGGCGGACATGTCCATCAGCTTTGCGGCTGGGACGAGCAGGACGACGGGAGAGCTCCTGTGGATGTGATGGGTGTTCTCCTGGCCCGACGAGGCCAGAGACTGTGGCCTCAGTTTGGGGTGTAACGCCTTCAGCTCCTCCGAAGTCCGAGAGCGATGATCGTCGACGGGACTTTGCTTCGTGAGCGACCTCTCTCGCACGGCTTTGCCCTCGTTGAGTGCAGCGAGGGGGCTGCGTGGCTTGTCCCGTTTATACTGCGGCTCTCGGGACACTTGGAAGGTTTTGTTGGCCGCCATCTTCAGCGGGGGCTCTGTTCCCTTTCTTCGAGGGGCAGCAACTTTCCCACCCTCCTTTTTGTTTTTGATTGTGTCCCATAAGCTTTTCTGAAACACACACAAGAAATAAAAGAAACTCAAGGGGTGAAATACTTCTAGGATCCAACTTGCTGCAGCTTGTTATGTTGCAATAGATTAAATGTATATTGCGATAATTACTGATATTGTTGAATTGCCCAGCCCTGCTTGGCCAGCTCCTCTGCAGCTCTTAACCGCCCTCCTGTGAAACTTACCTTTTTCCTTTTCGGGGCCTCTGCTCTCCCCAGCATCACAGCCTGGTGCTTGAGGACCCCGTTGGCGTTGAAGACGATGAGCTCTCTGATCCCACCTTCCTCTGCTGGAGTCCAGGTTATTGTCAAACTGAACGAGGACTCGGGCTGCAAACACACAAAGCGCAAATCAATACATGGCTCAACTGCAAGTTTTGCAATAGATGCAGTTACAGCTTTTTTCTAATGCTATTAAACTTCCCATGCAACAGTCTAAAGCCTTGTGGTGACCGGGCTTTTGAGACAATAGCACAGAAGTTCTTGAATGACCCACCGACACCTTAAAGGTTTGCTGATTCTGTGGAAACTGTTTAAACAGGCATTCGGGGGATTTATGAACCAGGCCCGTCTCTCTATGCACTTTACATAACTCTGCATTTCTCTTTTTATCTATTTGTGTCTTTGTTGTTTTTACACATGTAGGGTGTAACTCTGTTTTTAAACTGTTTCGTCCTGTAAAGTACTTTGTGACTCTGGCCTGTGTACAAATAAACTTTACTTACATACTTAAATTACATTTTCTTTTTAAATAAAAGACGACAGAGCACATGGGCCTGGGCGATACCAACATGTAGCTTCATCTCAGTTACTGCAGTAAATAAATATAATAAATAAATCAATTACAATGGAAAGAGCAAGATGAACTCTTCCAATAAGTTTATATCAATGTTTGACAGTAGAGGATTTCATTCCAGACTATTATTATTAATGAAGAAAATGTATCTCTGACCTATAGTTTTGTAAAATGGGACTAGAAGGAGTGCAGGCGTGGTTGTGTTGTGTTTTAAAGAAGTGTGGCAGAGAGATGTGTTTATGAGCTCATTCATATTTAGCAGTAAAGGACAACAGAGCGATGGAGAACCTCTGCCAGATGTGGACCTGGGCGATAGGAACATGCACAGTTTCATCTGAGTTACTGAAGGACATAAAAACTAAAATCACATTACACAGCAAACTGACAAAGACAACTTATATAGACAGTGAGAAGAAGAAGAAGAAGTTAGAGCTCATCAGGTTTAGTCTTCCAATGGTTGTTTATATGAATGTGTGACTATTATTATGAATAAAATAAAATGATCTCTGGCCATTGGTAGTGATGTAAAATGGGACTAGAAGGAGTGCAGCCCCCCCCCCCCCCCCCCGGCTGGTTCCTCACCTGGATGGTGAAGGTGCTGTGGTCCACGGAGAAGCCTTTGCCCGACGGGATCTTCTCCACACTGACCTGGGCCTCCGCGTCCTCTGCCGGGTTCTCGATCCGCAGAACCGCCGACCTGGAGGTCCCTAGCTTCAAAGACCCGAACGAGACGAAGGGGGCTTTGGAAAACTGGATCAGACTCAGAACCGGGACGTTGTTCTCCTTGTTGGCGTCATCTCTCCTCCCCGGGCTGATCTCCACAAACCCTCTCCGCGCTGCAGTCGACGTTTCCGCCATTTTAAACGAGTTAAGTTAGCACGGCAGCTAGCTACATGTTAGGTTGTTAGCTGTTTGTTTTTAAAAACGCGTGTGTCCTGCTCGTCGCGTGAACTTCCTACTGACACTCAAACGTCTAACACGCTGCGGCGACAACAGCGATCCAGTTTGAAATGCGGCCGTGTTGTTGGCGAGCCAATCACAAGCGAGGGACGGTCGCGTTTTGTCCAATGAGCAAAGAGTTTACAGCGACGGACCAATCAGCTGCCGGCCCCGTGTTTAAACTGCCACCAGCCGCGCCCCCTTGCTCTGAGATCCAGAAAAACGAAGCTGTGCGGCTCTGATGTTTATTTTTTATTTTTTTTCTCTAGCACAACTAAAAACAAACGAATCATTTAATCCGCCCACTTATTTTTTGAATAATTTTCCACCAAAGCCGGAAGTGATGATATGATTAAGAACAGGAAGTAAAACATCACTCCTTAAAATAAAATAAAATACTTGCAAATAATTTAGTTTAGTTTTACGTGAATCCTCTATGTTAGAAACTAATCCACGTGTTTCGTACCAGTGATAAAACTGTACACGATCTTTGTTGTATTTATATCATGTCTGGCTTTAGGTAATATTACATAATTGTTGAACTACAATACCACAAATACTTTCAACAAAGTTTCTGAGAGCGTGTGGTTTGCTTGTCCGCAGTGATAGCTCGCCGTGATCGTATAGAGGTTAGTACTCTGCGTTGTGGCCGCAGCAACCCCGGTTCGAATCCGGGTCACGGCAGAATTTTACAGTATAAATCTTCACTCAAATATTGAAGAATACATTAAATTGTACATCGGAATTTAGTTCACTTGCATATCCACATTGCGACACTTCAACACAAACCTGTATTGACTAAAGTTACTTCTGCGTTCAACAAAATGATGATTGTAAAAGAGAAACGTGTCACAGCCCTCAGGGGTCTGTGGACCCTTGCTTTAATCCATGTAGAATTCCCCTGGGATCATTGAAAAAATTGTTATATTAAATTAATAATTTAGTCGTTACTTTAATTTGTATATTGTTGTTGAAATGTTAAAAAAATGTAATGTTTTACGCATCAAACAATGGAAATAACCCTCTAAAATACTCCAAAATTGTAATAACAACAACAACAACGAAAGTACTTGAGTAACAGTACTTTTCTTTTCACAGGAATATTTCACATAGATTCAAAAAGTGACTGTGTCGGTTTCCAAATGGGAGATTCTCCAGATGACCAGCTGGGGGCAGCATTGCTCTTGGGGTTTAACTGTCTATGAAGAGCTTCTGGTCCACAATGTGCAGCATCGTGTCGTCGTATGAATCAGTTGTTTTGTATTCACGCTTCATTTAACAACTTTTACTATTTCAGGTGATTAGGTTTTGCGGATTGAGAAATTGATGTGGTCCAAAAACCTCTGAAAATAGATCATGATTTATTGTGCACATGTTGAACAAACAAATCAGATTAAAATAGTTTTATCATGATTGAAAACCAACAAGCTGTATGGTAAGTTAAATATATCATAAATCAAACTGTATTTTTAATTCGTTAGGTTACCTCAGAGTAACACATATTTAAACTAACAGCTGTTTTCTTGTTTAAAGACTGACATGCTCTTGTATACAGTAACAAAATTGACAAAATAACTAAATGAATTAAACCATAACCACCATGTTTTCCATATAAGCACAAATACAATGATATGTACACATAAGTGCAGCTCACATGGATTTACTTAAGAATCTTTTCAGGATTGTCTGTGAATGTTGAATTGAGTTACTGTACACGGAATAAATCTATAATATGTAAACAGATTTGATTGTTTATACACTATTCGTATTTCCATACTTTACTATTGGATGGTTTCTACATGTCCATACTCCAGAAAGTGAGATTGAATTCACCCTCAAATGCTTCAACCGCTGCAGAGAGAGATTTACAGCTGTTATTGTCTGCAGACATTAGCATGTCTATAACAGTGGCCAGAGTCAACCCCCCCCCCCCCCCCAGAGCCACCCCCTTTTGAAAATGTCTCCCACCTCTACTGTCTTTTGTCTCCCACTCAACTCCCACTCTTTGCCAGTTAAGATGTGCTAATGTGCATTCAATGTGTCAGCATCAGTGAATAGAGTCAGGCCCCAGCTGCTGATACTGCAGCTCCAGATGCATCCTTCAGGGAAACTGGAGCACAGCAACGATTTAAAAGAAAATATCATCTTCTGGGACGTCAGGGGCTGCGTATATTTCCCAATAGGCTTGAGTTTAAAACAGTATTTTATCACAATGTCCTGGTAAACTCACCTTTTCCAGTCTCTGTCTTTATATACACTCACTGATCCCAACACTCAGATGGAGCCTTTTGATGGAGGAAGCTGGAAATCTGTTCCAACTACCATCAAGACCATCAAACAGTATTTGCTGTACTCTACATTTTAAGAGATGAGTCCTCTCTCTGTCGCAGGTATTAACGTAGGCAGCAAGCGACTTACTAATACGTTTATTAGAAATGTCTTCACAACACTAATCTGGTAAAAAATATATAATATGTTCTTCGAGATTATCGTGAGGATGAAATGAGGAAAATAAGGAAACGTTACTTATTTTATCCAATCCCTAAAACCCTTCTTTCAGTTTGATCCTGTACAAGAAGTTTGGTTAAAGCTGGAGAACTTATTGATTTTTAAAATTAAATAATCTGATTGTAAGCACTTTATTCACAAATGTAAACATTTTAAAGTCAAGCCCCTTATCGACGGATGGAAGAATGAACTAAAGATATTTGTTAAATCTCTTTTTTTTCATTCCTGGATTTATTTATTGCTCATTGAATAAGACCCCTCGGTTCTTTATTTTATTATTTATTTTACTTTAGTTATCTACTATATTTTACTTAAGGTTTGAATTTGTAACAAGTATTTACAATTTTAAAAAACAATAAAAAACTTTGATGGAGCCTGGATTTGTTTTCACACTCCACCCTACTTCCGTTCCGGGCCGCCCATGTGACCCGCCCCTCGTCCAATCAGGTGCGCGGAGACGGCGGCTCGTAATTTGAACAGGACGCACTCCGCAGCTCGGTCCAGTGTCAGACCTCGATCCGCAGCGTCTCTCCGGTTCTGGATGGTTCCCACTGGTTTCCTCCTCGGATGAACTGGGAACCGTGTCTCCGTCTCATGTGATAGAAGATGAATTCCCACGTGATCACTCCCGGACCGTACCGAGCCACCAAACTGGTAAGTCTTCAAAACCCACCAGCCCTGCTAGCGCGAGCCGCAGCGAGCTAACGGCTAATTGATGTGCGGAGCCTTGACGCCTTTTAAACGCGTCTCGCTCTTCATCGCGAGGCTTCTTCGTTAATACGATCAGTTATGTATTTTTAAAATTGTTATCATTTCTGTCATTTAACTCAGGCGCACGTCGCGGTGCTCGTTTGTTTACGACTTTTGTGCAACTTTCAAATTAAGAGCTCTTCTGACGGCTCACCCTGTTGTTGGATCCAGGACGTTTTTTACACGTCTTGTTGGTTTTACTCATTTAAAATCAGTTTATAAAACCAGACAGATAAGAGTCAGATGCGTTTTGTGTCTAAATACATTTTTTTTATGTTGATTTAACTTGATCCATTTAATCTGTAACATGTCAGGTAGTATAAAGGAGGTAATTTACCTCTGGCATTTCTATTAACCGGAAACCATTGAACAACTAGTTCGAGCAAACTATTAGTTAGATAGAAAAGCTGTTTGTTTTTTCATTGTTGTGTGTTTTTTGTCAAGAGCAAATTGTGGTTTTAAAAAGTCTCAAAAGAGAAAGTTAACTTGTAAACTGATTTATTAAATGTATTTATGTGACATATGAGGACATCGTCTGCAGACCTCAAATCACCCATACATGTTTCCCTCTATAATTGACGTTGAATCACTTTTTCAAAATTGTCGCTGGTCAACATTCTGTCAAAACAAACGTCAGAGTAATTGTGAATTCCTTTCACAACCTCAGCCACGTTTCAAGTTCAAGACGGGAGGTTCTCTATCATAAAGAACAACTCTACTTCGAAAGTGTTTTTAGTTTGAGGCCACAACTAGAACAGTTGATACTACAGTGTTGTTGGAGTTTGGAGTTTTTGGGACCAGTGATTTATTATATAAGCTCTCTGTTGTTTATCTCTCGATCAAAGATAAATGCATCATTCCCTTGTTTCTGTACCAGAGAGGATTGTTAATCTCATCCAAACTGCACCAATCATCCTCTTTCCAATGGTCCTCTGTCCGGAGTGTTCCCCACAATCTATATACAGACTGGGCCATTCAATTACACTGAATTACGTGACATCATCGGATCAGTTGGACACGATGACATTATTCTAAACTCTGTCTCTGTCGTCTTTCAGTGGAATGAAGTCACTCGTCTGTTTCGGTCTGGCATGCCCCTCAAGAAACATCGCCAGAACTTTCGGCACCATGCCTCCTGCTTCACCGCCTCAGCCGCCGTGGATTGGCTGCACCAGCTGCTCCGTAGCAACAGCAATTTTGGCCCAGACGTCACCAGGCAACAGACGGTGCAGCTCCTGAAGAAGTTTCTGAAGAACCACGTGATCGAAGATGTGAAGGGTCGCTGGGGCACCGAGGATCTGGAGGACAGCAACTTGCTGTACAGGTAGGCAGAGTGGATTTCCTACATGTTGGTTTAGAAGAAAAAGAAGTTTATCATGTTCCATTAAGTAAAAATGACACTGTCCATTTCCCCCCCCCCTTTCCCAGATTCCCCACCACCTCTCCTCTAAAACCGATTCCCCGCCCGGCTCCAGCCTCCAGCTCCATAAGGAAAAGACCTTCACTCAGGGACAAGGACGGTTTCTTCAGGTTCAGGAGTTTAAAGAAGCACGAGAAGGAGACACAAGTGAGCTGGAGTGGATGAACTAATGCATAATATTGTATTTATGCCTGTTTGTAGAGGAAGTTTTCAATGTGAAAAACTGAGTGTATCCACTAACCGTGAGTCGTTTCTTTTTGATCTTTTAGGAAAATGTGGATCCCGCTCTCCAGACAGGGGAAGAGAATCATCCAGCAGGAGAGCAGCCGATGCAGAGACGAGAGCTGACCGTGGAGGACGAACAGGACATCTGGAGAGACATCACCCTAACCCAGTACAAACTCGCACAATGAGCCGAATGCCTTTTTGTTTCATACACGTCTATGTTATTTTATTAGCTGATTGAAATCACAAAGTCACATTTCAACCCGTAGAATAACCAAAGAGAACAAACCTGATACATAACACACGAGTAGAGGATGTTGGATTTTCTTGTGTAACAAGTGTTTGTGTTCAGCCTGCAGAGGATTCTGGGTCTTGCGTCTCTTGAGGAGGTTTTAAACCAGCGTTCTGTAAACCCCCACAACATCATCCACAATATGACCAAAGTCAACAAGCACGGAGTCGTCACACTGGACGACAAGACCAGTAGGTTTCTTCAAAAACGTTTACGTCAGAATCAAGCATAAAATTGACCATAGTGTGATTTATATTTAAATTCTCTTAACCGTGTCCTGTTTAATGTTCAGTTAAAAAACTGTATTCTACAAAAATACATGCACTGACCACATGATTTAAACAAACAGGACAATATACTGTAACTAATCTGTCGTTACTTCTCCAGACGACCTTCCACACTGGGTCTTGTCTGCCATGAAGAGCTTGGCCAACTGTGAGTGACGACAAACTACCCAGGACAAATTACCAATTGTGTTTTTAATGTTTTTACTTGATGCATTCTTTTTTTACTGGGAATCTCATCTTCTGTTCCCAGGGCCCAAGTACGACAGCGCACAGCCATCCTATCCCGGCTTCGAGAGGGACGTCTTCAAAACAGTGTCCGATTACTTCTACAGCCTCCCTCAGCCGCTACTCACATACGAACTGTACGAACTGTTTATCAACGTCCTGGGTAGGTGGACCACTTCCTGTTACTCCTAACCAGTAAAACAATCTTGCTAACGGGATGTCCTTGGTGTCGTGGTGCAGGGACATGATGCAGAAACGTGACACGGTTTTCAGGATCCTGTCAGTTACGGTGACATTCTGAATCCATCACGTGGTTTCCTGTTTTGACCTCTAACGGTGCCTCTTTGACCCCTAACAGAGGGTTTGGTTGTTGTCACCTAACAGCGATGTGAGCGCTCTACTCGCTCTGTGTTTTGGTGTGTGCCTGTTATGTGTTGTCCGTGACCAGCTGATGTGCAGTGAAAGTTTAAACTAACTAAACTCTCTCCCTCCTCTTTACTGTCTGCTCGCACTGACCCTGCCTGCGCCGCTCGGCCTTCTCTTCTTCTGCTTATCCACTTGCATCCGCTCTCAGTGTTTTGTGGGTACGTCGCAGCGCCCCCTACGTACCAACGCGGGAAACGCAAGAAGTCTGACCTTCCTTCAGTACCGCCTCCGGCCAAGGCATCGTTTCGCTCCACCGAGTGTCTCCTCCTGTCACTTCTCCGACAGGGCACGTGTGACGAGGGCGAGTCGCCCATGACAGACGTGCTTGGCGGGAAGCTTCAGTCACGGATGGCGGCGCTAAAGGGCGGCAGCACGGGTGACACTCAGTTTGGTGGCAGCTGCACGAGCCTGAGTACATTTGTTTCCACGAGACCTCAAACCAGGAGCTGCTCGCTGGAAACCATCCTCAGTGACTCGGCCCCTCTCACCCGGCAACAGCTGTTCCTGTCCAATGAAAGCCTGGCGTCCTGCACCCTCAGCAGGAGCCACAGTGACAGTTCTGCCACCACAACACCCCAGAGTGACTTTACACCCGTAACCAAAGCAACCCCTGTTACACGTGAACCTGCTGCAGGAGTTAGAGCAAGGAATAGACTATCAGTCGCACAGAGGTTGCATCCCCAGCGGCATCGCAGCGTAGGCAGCTGTCTAGATATTGTCATAGAAACCAGGGAGGAGGAGGACAAGGAGACCAAGTGGCAGGGCCGAGCTGCCAGCTGCCTCAATGTAAACACTCCGACAGACCAGCAGCACTTCTCCCGCTCAGCTCCTCACTCTTCTCCTCCTCATCCTCCTTCTCCTCCTCCTTCTCCTTCTCCATTCTTTCATCCTTTCTCCTCCCTCTCTTCAACTGCTGTGGCCAGAGCACAAGAGGCTCATGCTACTGCAGGACCCGGCGGGCCCAGACCCGCCTCCAGTACCTCTAATCTCTGGATGCCTCCTGCCCCTGCTGTTGTCCGGCGCTGCCTCAGCTCTCTGGACATGTCCAAGCCGCCTCGACCCTGTTTCACTGTTCAAACGTCCTGTCTGTGTGCCCGCCAGCAGCTCCCACCCCCCGCAACCCAAACCCGAGCACAGTAAGACACTCTCCCCTCTACCTGTCTGTCTGCCTGTCTGTTGATGTCTAATCACACTAACTCCACTAAACATCTAACCTTTACTCGTGTACTTACTGAGGTTTAACGTAGAACCATTCAACTCCGGTTGAAATCAAAGGGTGAAGCTGAAGATGTGACTTGATTTCACTCGATGGTCGTTTGTGTTGTTTCACATTTCAGAAGTTTAAGGAAGCACTGACAGAATAAAGGAAGACACTTTCTTCGGAAAGTGTGTTTTCAGTATTTTCAAAATGACTCCCATAACATATTTAGTATGTTTATCTGTGACTAAATGGTTAATATCTCTCTAGACCCTTTAAATGACGTATTACAAATACAATCTTTCCTTCACTCATCTTCTCCTCGTACTTAGTTAGTTAATTCATCATTGAATCATCACGATGCCTTCTCGATTCGTTAGTGTGATGTAGCATGTGGATGATGAGAATGTGGGTCGCTGCCTTTTGATTCTCGATCGGTTTGTGAATGTAGAGCTCAACCTGCTTGGATGTGCATAGCTGGTTGCCGTGCTGTGCCCCTCACTCTCCGAGGGTGTCAGGTCCTGAGTGATGCTTCCCTCCACGATCCCCTCCCAGTTCCTCCTCTGCAGCCTGCCTGGCTGTCATCTGCACCTTCTCTCTCTCCCTTTCATCTCTCCTCCTCTCATCTCTGTCTTGTGCTGACTCTCGCCTCCGTCTTGTCTCTCTCCTCCTCCTCTGTCCCTTCTCTCCCGTCCCTCTAGCTCCCATGCTCTGTTTTACTCACTGTCCTCTTTCTTCTCTCTCTCTTCTCATCTTCTCTCTCCTGCTCTCTCACTTTCTTCTCTCTCCCTCTTTCTTTCCTCTCTCCTCTCCCCTCTCTCCCCTCTCTCCCTCCTCTCCTCTCCCTCTCTCTCCCTCTGTGCCTCAGATGGTTCACACGTTTTCCGGCTGTGTGCTGGGCAGCGCTGTGGAGTGTGATTTGGACGAACTGTTGGCCACCAGACTGGTCTCGTTTCTACTGGACCATCAACAGAGCATCCTGTCAGTCCCCGACTACCTGCTCGGTGCCATCAGTGACCACGTACAGTACCTCCGCGCACAGGTACAACTCATCAACTCATCCTGTGTTCATATGGACATAAACACATGATTCTGACACTATAATAAACAAACACAACACTTCACTCTATAGGATCTGGATATGGATGCATGATAATCAGAGACACAACAAACACCACAGTCTGATTTGAATAAGACTGATTTGAAGTTGGTTTATCTAACTGAACCTAACTGAAGATATATTCTGAAACATATCTTGGACCAATTCTTCAGTTGAAGTTAAAACTTTATTTCCAAGATAACCAACCTAACTAATGAAATGGAAACACAGCCCAAGTAAAAGCTGGAGTAACCAGAATTGTGTGACCAATATTCAGTTTTGTCTGCTGCATCTGAATTTCCAGTAAATCAACACAGTCCAACAATGATGATGATGATGATGATGACGACGATGATGATTCTTTTCACTGACCCCAGGTCCCCATCGACACTGGCTTTAATGTCGACAGCAGCGATGTGGTCAGCATTCCGGTGCCTGTGTTCGCGTTCTGCCGTCAGATTAGCGGAGCTGAGTTTGAGCAGCAGAAGCAGGCGTCTTCCCGGAAGGCCATGGAGGATTTACTGGAGATCCTGCTGACGGACCAGAACATCGGTGAGAAGGACAGACGCAAGAAACTGAAGCAGGTAAAAGAAAAACCTCCTTGAAATGTAGACACAGAAAAGTGTAATTTTATTCACTTGAACATGAGTTTTGTTTCTTCTTAGTTCCAGAAGCAGTACCCAGACATCTACAGTCACCGGTGCCCCGCCTCCGACCGCGAGAACAAGACCGACACCAAGCCAAAGATTAAACCCGCCCTGCTCAACATCAAGAAAACCAAAGCTTTCAGCATCAGGAACTAAACTTTACGAGAGTCAACAGCGTAGAAAGCTACAAGTCAACACGACGTTCGTGCTGCACGAGAACTGACCTGATGCTGCTGAGAGACGATGGGAAACTCCCTCCTCTGAGCATGTGTGTGTGTGTGTGTGTGTGTGTGTGTGTGTGTGTGTGTGTGTGGTGTGTGTGTGTGTGGGGTGTGTGTGTGTGTGTGTGTGTGTGTGTGTGTGTGTGTGTGTGTGTGTGTGTGTGTGTGTGTGTGTGTGTGTGTGTGTGTGTGTGTGTGTGTGTGTGTGTGTGTGTGTGTGTGTGTGTGTGTGTGTGTGTGTGTGTACTTTTGGGGAAAATATGCAAGTCTGGGATCACTGGTACACGTGGGAAAAACTAGATTATAGATTAATTTATATGATGATGTCATTAACAGTGCTAACGTATGAAGTGTATTTTTGTCATATTTACTGTTTTATTTTTTATAGACGTAACAAAACACAGATTCTCAAGTTTGATCTGAAATGCTCGTTAGACTCTTAACATCGTTTATCAGATTTAGTTTTGTCGTTCTCATCTTTTGCTTCTTACGGTTTAGTTTTGTCGTCTCTTACTTCAGTGTCCTCATAGAACATGTTTAAAGTTGTACCACAGAAGGGATTTCTTTGATTTTCAAATTCTCCTATTTTTGATTCTTTTTGACATCTGATCCCCCTCGCTCATTTTTTCTTGAATTTCCGTGTTTGGTCTCGAGTACGTTCCTGCTTTTGTTTATTGGACAGAGCGATGTCTTGCACTGGGTTTGTGAAATGACCAGTGAGCTAATGTCAATCATCAGAACGGTTAATTTATACATATTTAATGCCTGATAGACTCCCTGCAGAGGGCCTTTAGCTGTATGTGGTGCTTATAATGAGCGGAGCTGATGTCGATTGGGTTTTAATTTGAAGCGTCACACAGAGCACACATTATGTCAAGTGTCTTTTTATTTCTCTTCTTCTATATGGAGTATTTGTTCCACCCTGGTACGTGTCTGTCTTTACCTCAGATGTAACCATGTACACACTCGTCAGAGGAATCGTATGTTTTACTCTTCCTCGTTGTTTACTATGCAAAGTCCTGGGAAATAAACCTTCTGTTTCTATTTATACGACTTCGTCCTCTTTTCATGTAGTATAATATATATATATATTTGTTCCTCCCTGTAACAACCACACATTTATATACAGGCACTGAATGTGTAACTGGTGTTAACATGTTGTTTTTTTTTACCCAACATTGGAAACTATAACTCAAGAAAGTGACTGTTGTCTCGCAGATATTAATCAACAGCAATATTTCCAGATTCAGGTTTTGTTCTTCTTATAATCCCAAACCTCAACAATAAAGCTGGTTGATAAAAATGTAAAACATAAAGATTTAAGAAAGGTTTACAGAGAAGATTAAGTGGTGGCCCATTGCACAGAGCCACAAGCTGCTAGTGCAGCTAAAAACAACACACTACTGAATACTGTACATAAATGAAATGAAATAGCACCGATAATAACATTTCGAATATTTCCTGAGGTCAATCTTTGCATCTTATTAGTTCTCAAAGTGACAAATTCTTAGGCCCGTGTTTGTTCAACTCAAACCAGATTGTGGGGTGAACTAAATATTTCAGTTCTGCTGCTGGCCTTCAGCAGCAGCACTTGTTTTCAACCTGATGTCAACACCATCGAATGACACTAGATGACAGATCACGTCTCTTTTTTAACGTACTAATGAAACCATTTGTTTTAAAGTCACGCTGTCATCCGTCCATTCAGCATCCAGCCTTCATCCATCAAAATGACAGAGGCCTCTCTCGCCCCCTTTCCTCTGCAGCTCCCTCCAGACTCAGCCAATTAAAATAGTTTAAGTGTTTCTAGAAGCGGTCTGTAACTAATTAGATAGGATTCCTTCTACACGGACATCGCCCGCTCAAACAACACCAGCACGCCGCTTTTAAAGGCCAACTTTATTGGTTTGACCCACATCGTTGGCAGGTCCCCGGGCGTTCGTGTTCCCAGGTTTACAAAGATGTTGTTTCGGGGCCCGGAGAACATTCTGCATGAGGCCGAGGGCCAGACGACTGAAAGGAGGGGAGACAAAGCTGGCCTGTTCAAGAGGAGTGGGGGGGGGGAAGGAGAGAAGGTGTGTGGGGGGGGGGGGGAGCGAAGGGCATGAAAGGAGTGAACCAAGGAGAGGGAGCGAGAAAGGATGGAAAAGGGGAGGAGGAAATTGGAGGAAGGGGAGGATGGGAGGAGAAAGAGTTCAGTTTCCATCTCTCACCGCAGGACATCTGTGTGTGGTTTAAATGCAAAGCAGAGTTTCTCCTGAGAGTGAGGACGAGCAGCATCATGGCCGGTCGGTGAGTCAAACCCTCCCTTAGCTTCTCTCCAAACCTGCGTCCGGGTTTAAAAGCAGCTTTTCAAGATTCACATGTCTTTGTTTTCCAAGAGGATGAAGTAAGAGGAAGCAGCTTCCGGTGGTTGTTTTGCTGTGAGACGCAGAGATTCAGTGAGTCAGAGACGTGCAGGGACTCCTCTGCTTCATCTCTTCACTGCAAAGCGACGAGAAACAGAACTGAACTCCGACTTTTCAGACGCAGCAGTGACAAAGAGTTTCGGCTGTTTTAGTTTAGTTTGTATAATCAACTGAACTAAAACTGATTTCCAAAATCCTGGAGACAATGTATTTAGCATTTTACACCAACATTTAATCGGCTGTGGAGTAGATATGCTCATTGTTTCAGGAATCACTACTTAAACCAGTAAACTAGACTAAAACTGCTCCAATCACATGATAACAAAGCAACTGTGATATAATCAAAATCTTGTGTTGTCTTCCAGGTTTAGATTGAACTTTCGGTCTCAGCTGAGCATCTATCTGCACCGATCGGTTCCTGCACACATGGAATTCAAAGATGAACCAACTTAACTGTGTCTTTAAAACAAGTTTCTCTGTCTCTGTTCCGTTTCTGTTTCCCTCTCCAGAGTGGAGCATCCTGCTGCAGGCTACCGGAAGATCTTTGAGACGGTGGAGGAGCTGAATGAGCCAATACCTGCAAAGATCACAGGTACACACACACACACACACACACACACACACACACACACACACACACACACACACACACACACACACACACACACAAAATAATAAAACAAATAATAATTTGTTTGTTTGTTCACATTCTTTATGTCATTGAATACTTTGTGTGTGTGTGTGTGTGTGTGTGCAGGTGTGATACCATCATGGCTGGGGGGCAGTCTCCTCAGGATGGGTCCGGGTCTTTTCGAGATCGGGGGGGAACCTTTCAACCACCTGTTTGATGGACAGGCTCTGATGCACAAGTTTGACATGAAGGACGGAAAGGTGACCTACTACAGGAAGTAAGAATACAGTACCTTTCAAAATAAGAGCACATAAAAACACCTTTAAACATGTTTCTTTCTCGTAATATTCTAGTCTAGACTGCTTTTTATCTTTCCCTTTACTTTAAGTTTATTTGTAAAGTTGTTTTTTTAAGTATGGAGCTGGATATAGACGTGGTTGCAGGGTTTCTAAAGGTATAATAAAGATTTTAAAAACCATTTTCTCTTCTTGTCACTTGATAAACAAAACATCTGTCACATGTGTCCCATTGTGACCTGTATTATCCTGATGCAGATCCCAACCCAGTTGCAGATTCTCTGATTTACTGAGGTATGCACATGAGTGCAGCTGAGGAAAGTCGCTGACTCTAGATTCCTGCAACCTGGGATATTGCTAGAAGAGACAAAAAACGATAATCAGACGCAGCTCCTCTTGGACGTTTCACAATCGGTGAAATAACATGTCTGAACAGGAGAGATGCTTGATGCAGCAGTTCTCTGTTTGTGCTCAGGTTCATCAAGACAGACGCGTACGTTCGTGCTATGACTGAAAACAGAGTGGTCATCACCGAGTTCGGTACAGCAGCGTATCCCGACCCCTGTAAGAACATCTTCTCCAGGTAACACAACCAGGAGGACGTTCCACCACTAACCAGATAGAATGTGTTAATCGATGAGTGGTGATGATGTTGTGCAGATCACTTCCTGTCTCTGGTCTGTGAACAGTATAATTATAGTATGTATATTTAAGTTTTGTATTCTGCCTATATATGCTGTAATGTTCACACTGTTTAATAACAGCCAGTTTGCTCGCAGTGTTATTTTCACACTGATTTGCTCATAGAAAATCTTCTGTTCAGATTCTTTACTTACTTCAGAGGCATTGAGGTGACTGATAACTGTATGGTGAACGTTTATCCAATCGGTGAAGACTTCTACGCCGTCACAGAGACAAACTACATCACCAAGGTCGACCCTGATTCGCTGGAGACGCTGAAGAAGGTGAGAGCTGACGGGCTACTTTTTTAAATTTCTCCAAATATCGTAAAGTTTCATATTTCGGCATCTTTTTCCCCTTTGCTTCTGCTTCTTCTAGCAGCTCAAAAAAAGAAAATATTGTATAAAAGGATGTTCTTAAATCTTAAATCAATATTAAAATAACGATAAAAGAAAACACTGTTGAAATTAATAAAAAATATCATTTATTTCACATGTAAATATGAAGTTAAGAGTTAAAACTTAAAGGCAAATAATTACCTTAAAAAACTTTGATTTGTTTTCACTAATAATATATAGAAATAGATGGAATGGACACATTTTTTATTATGTATAGAATTTGAAAATATGATGTAATTTAACAGTTTTTGGTGAACTCATGCCAGGGACCCTCCACCTTCTCATTCATCCCCTGTGTTGTGCCTCCATCAGGTGGACCTGTGTAAGTACCTGTCGGTGAACGGGGTGACGGCGCACCCCCACATCGACTCAGACGGAACCGTCTACAACATGGGAAACTGCTTTGGCAAGAACATGAGTCTGGCTTACAACATCGTGAAGATCCCGCCTGCTCAGAGCGGTGAGAGAACGAGACTGAAGATCCCAGGAGGAGATGGAATGGATTTTCTTTTGTCTTTTATTAGTGAATCAACCTTAAGTAATAAAATGGATTGTGTCATTGATGAATGGTGAAAAGATAGAGACAGAAAAGGAGAGAGCAACAGAAAAGGGACAGAAAAGAGGTAAAAGGGTTAGAATGGACAAAGATATAATTGAGTATGAGATAAAGAAAATTGAATTAAATAAGAAAAGGGAGAATCCCATGAGAGATATGTTACGATTGTGTGATACCTTCAACAGCTCCTGATACTAAATGGACCCATTTTGTTGAGTGGAGAAGAAACAGGCGAATTAACTTAATTAACTTTATTAATGTTTCCTTCTCACTGACTCTGTGTTTCCAGACAAGTCAGATCCCATAGAGAGATCAGAGGTGGTGGTTCAACTGCCCAGCAGCGAGAGGATGAAGCCCTCCTACTTTCACAGGTACCCTGTCATCCATCGTTATCAACACACAGATAAACAGCCTCTCTCTCTCTCTCTCTCTCTCTCTCTCTCTCTCTCTCTCTCTCTCTCTCTCTCTCTCTCTCTCTCTCTCTCTCTCTGGGACACTTTACATTAATAAGACACATGTTCTTCTTCTTCTTCTTCTTCTGTCCGTGTGCTTATGGATCTGCAGCTTCGGAATGACGGACAACCACTTTGTGTTTGTGGAGCAGCCGGTGAAAATCAACCTGCTCAAGTTCCTGTCGGCTTGGAGCATCAGAGGAGCCTCGTACATGGACTGCTTCGAGTCCAACGAGAGCATGGGGGTAGGCAGGGGCCAGCACAGAGGGGGGGAGAAACACAAAGAAACACAAAGTGACCACAAAGAAACACACAGTGACAACAAAGAGACACAAATGACCACAAAGAAACACACAGTGACAACAAAGAAACACAAAGTGACCGCAAAGAGACAGAAAATGACAAAACTACACAAAGGACCAAAACAGAAAGAAAATTAGAACAAGTGACACATATATTTTGTGTCTCTTGTTTGTGTCCTGACGCTCATTGTCTTATAATCTGTCCGCGGCTGTAGGTCAATTAAAGATGGAAGTAGCTGGTAGCATGGTTTTCATGTTTAGACTCTTTAGACTTAACTACTGTTAATAATGTCCATATTAATGACTTATTTCCTTTTTACTCATTTTACAAATGTGTCATCTTCTTTGAATCTGTGTCTCAGTCTGGACGTTCATTTAAAAAGTGTTTATCCCTCCTCTGCTGTATGAAGAGAAGTGCATGTTACACACGTGACCTCACATGTATGTTCACACACATCCATGTGTCTGTAGACGTGGTTCCACCTGGCCACCAGAGACCCAGCAGGTCACATGAGCAGCCACAAGTTCAGAACCTCAGCTTTCAACCTCTTCCACCACATCAACGCCTACGAGGACGAGGGCTTCATCGTCGTCGACCTCTGCACGTGGAAAGGGTGAGTCCGACCCTGTGTGTGTGTGTGTGTGTGTGTGTGTGTGTGTGTGTGTGTGTGCTTTATGTGTAGTCATTGTATCCCCTCTCTCTGTGCAGTTATGACTTTGTGTATGACTACCTGTACCTGGCCAACCTGAGGCAGGAGTGGGAGGAGGTGAAGAAAGCAGCGATGAGAGCTCCTCAGCCTGAGGTCAGACGATATGTACTGCCACTGGATTTACACAAAGTGAGTACACACACACGCACACACACAAGCACACAAACACCTCGTCCTATCAGAGGATCATAAAATCGTTAAAGACTAAATAGAAAATCAGCATCTTTATAAATGGATCCCATGTGTGACCGCAGCGTTTTGTGTGTCACAGCGTTCCACAGCGTCACCACACCTTTCTCACACTCCACATATACAAGTGTGTATTCATATCTGTGTGTGTGTGTGTGTGTGTGCGTGCGTGTGTTCAGGAGGAGCAGGGGAAGAATCTGGTGTCTCTGTCCTACACCACAGCTACTGCTGTTCTTAACAGTGATGGAACCATCTGGCTCGAACCTGAAGTTCTGTTTTCTGGACCAAGAATAGGTGAGAGACACACACACACACACACACACACACACACACACACACACACACACATACGTTCTTACCTGGATGATGTCCGTCCTTGTTTTGACTGTGTCAGCGTCTCTCAGCCTTTGAGTTTCCACAGATTAACTACTCTCTGTGTCGGGGGAAGAAATATTCCTTCGCCTACGGACTGGGGCTCAACCACTTCATCCCTGACAGGGTAAGAGATGGAGAAGGCACATATCAGGCCCTGTGTGTAGTGTGTGTGTAGTGTGTGTGTGTGTTGTGCTGATTAAAGCTGCTGGTGTTATTGTTGATCTGCTGCAGATCGTCAAACTGAACGTTCAGACCAAAGAGACGTGGGTGTGGCAGGAGGAAGACTGTTACCCATCAGAGCCACTGTTCGTACAAACACCTGGAGCCACACAGGAGGACGACGGTAGCACACACACACACACACACACACACACACACACTTTAAAATTGAGAAACTTCTACACAATCCCGTGTGTTTGAACACGTGTGTGTGTGTGTGTGCAGGTGTACTGCTGAGCATCGTGGTGAAGCCCGGTGCCGAGAGACCAGGTTTGCTGTTGGTGCTGGACTCCATGAATCTGACTGAGCTGGCGAGGGCGGAGGTGGACATCATCATCCCTGTGACTCTGCACGGGATGTACCGACCTGGACCTCAGCCCTCATCCTCATCCTCATCCTCATCCTCGTCCTCATCTGAAGAAGACACATAGGGAAATTCACTCTGAATGTATTTTCTTTCTACCAAAGCAGATGCTGGAGCAAAATATCTAAAAATGAAGAGATCATGGTTTTATCAATTTACTCACTTACTGAAATATAAGAAAGTTATCATTATTATCAATTTCATTTTTCTGGAACATAAACATTTATAAACAACATATCGTTAATGTTATTTCCACTAAAGCCTGCGGCTGAGTAAACAGTGTCTGCTGATTGTAATGTAAAAATACAGTTAGTATTTTCATATGATTATATTTCATAATTAAAATGTGCATATTTGTGAAACTATCTTTGTAAAGCAAGAGCTACAATTAAATATATACAACATGTTTGTGCAACAGATATTTTATATTCGTTTTTTTCTTTTATATTTCAATTATATTATAATAATCATTTAACATTGGTAATGATATCGCTTCAAAAAGTGAAGCTGTGTAATAATGTAGATTTTTTTCCCTCGACATGAAAGACCCTCAAATATGAAGAATCTTTAACAAGAGTTAAAACATGATCCATAATAACACAGATTAAATATAAATTAATAAATAAACAATACACTTATAATTAGGACAATCTAAAAAGAAAACTTATTTTACAGAAAGACTGTTAATTACTTGTTGATGAACAGTTTTTAAAAATCTAAGCCAAAGGTCATGAAAACTGTTGTGCAATTCAAATGAGAAACAAATGTGTTCCAATCTGCCCCCTGGTGGCCAAGAAAGTGAATTTAGTCAGCTGTCAGTTGTCTGTAGTTTTGTGGGAATAATAAAAACATGTTGGTTTTTTGTTGGTAGCTTCAATGTAAAAGTATATTACTCTGCTTTTGTTTTAAAAAATAAATCCACAAATTTATAAATCAAAATGTCACCTGTCATATTTGTGGGGTTTTCATTCTGAAGTAAGAGCGACAATCAAACACAAACACCGGCTTTGCGATTTTAAAATGTATTTACACGTTTCATCTTCTTCTATACAAATAAAAAAACTGTTACGATTATTTTACACTAATAATTACAAAACACAATTTCTTGCAATGAAGAAAAAATCCGTTGGACAGATTTATTTGTCAGGTGAAAATCTATTAAATCAAAAACAAACACAATCTCTCCTGAACTGAGTTAAGGCTAAAACAGACAAATGAGCTGCAGTTAGATACTAAATCAATTAGTAAAGTGGTGAAGAGCCTCGTTCCCATGTGGACTGAGTGAGGCTCTACTGGTCGGGCTGTAGTGAGCAGAACCTTCATGAACCCGACACGTGAGGTGAAGGTGAGAACGAGGACACAACCTGACGAGGCACCTTTCCTGGGTTAACCAGGACTCTTCACTAAAGAAACCATCAAAACGGTGAGAACTACTTTCCCTACAGAGGCCACATGATTATCATTCTGGTTTTCATTGCTGACAATGCATCAACAGTAAAACAAAAAAACTGCCTTGACAGTTCTGTGACTCTGTGGACTGAATGAGTCAGAGTACGGAGAGGTAGTCATTGGTCTCTGGAGGTGAAAAACTGACTTTAGTAAAGTGTTGTGTGCAAAATTAGACACAACGTCAAGCTTTACATCCATCGTCGTTCAAAACCTGCATTTGATCCATTAGTCACTTAAAATATGACTCTCGAGAATTAGCGTGTGGGTATTCAGCACCTATTCTTCATGTTTCAAGTTCCACTCATACTGAAAACAGAACAGAGCTCGGTGTGAATCCTCTTTGCACACTGGAACAGGAAGAACAATAAATGAATCAGTGATGGACAGATGTCTGTAGTGTCCAGAGGACGTGAGGAGGACGGACGCCTCTACATGCGCAGCAGTGGCTGCTGCACTTTTTCTGTAGAAAGCTGATACTGCTGCTGTCTGATGATGTCCAGACAGTCTCTGAGAACCTGCAAACACATTAACAGAGGAACAACATTTAAAAAAGAAATGGTTGAAATGATATTGATGACTGTCGTGTTTAGACGGAGTGAAGCTCTCAGACTGTTTCACCTTCCTGGTGTCCTGAGGCAGAATGACTCCATCGTCCCAGAGCCGCCCAGAGGAGAAGAAAGCTGAACTCTCTTCCTCTAATCGCCGATTCAAGTCGTCCTCCTGCTTCTTCCTCTGCTCTTCCTCCTGCTCACTGTCGGGGGGAGCAGAGAGCCGGAATGACCCGGAGCCACCATCGACACTCTGGCGTTGGGCCACAGGAACAGGAAATTAGGGTCAAAGGCCCGTCCACACTGGAGAAGGAAACAAGATTCAAATTGTTAAAGCTTTCCTCGTTTTCACCCTTTTTTGATTTGACATGATATTGTCTTATCGTTTCTTTTTGTCTTCTTGTTTTTTATCTGTCCTCATGTAGCACTTTGTACCAGCTCTTTTGAAAGGTGCTGCAGAGTTAAAGTGTTTGCTCAGACTCTCACCATGGCGTAGCTGTCAGCGCCGTGGCAACCACCTATCACCACGGTGATTTTGGGGACGGAGGAGCACGCTACTGCTGACAGCATCGAACCCTGAGCCTTCAGACGGTTACTGTTCATCTCAGCCTAGAAGAAAAAACACAGGAAACAAAATAAAGATATAAAACAAATACTTCCCATTCCCTCCAGAGACCGCTGGCTTTACTTCCTGTATTAAGACATGTATTTGCACAGGCTTGGTGAGTTTCACTGGCAGTGAGTACCTGCGTCGTGGAGAGCGTTAGAGCTGCTGTGGGCGCTGTGTTCTGGAGGAAGAGGAGTGGGACGTCTCTCCGGTCACATAGCTGAACAAAATGACTTCCTTTCAGGGCAGCCTGGTACGACAGCGCTCCGTTGTTGGCTACTATCCCCACCAGGTTGCTGAACAGGAAGAAACACGATACATACTTGATCAGAGACCATACATCGATATTTACTCTTCATATACATCATATCACAGTCTGTGGTTTATACCTGGAACAGCTTCTATGGCTGCTATGTTAGTTTGAAGAGTAAAGTTAGTCAATTTTGTGCATTATTTTTTAAATGATTATTATTATAATCACAAGTACAGGTGTGACAAATATCTTGGCTTTACAAAACACAATATAAGATGTTTTATTTATTTCTCGTTTTAATTGGATAATCAACACAGTATAGATGCATATTTTGTGAATGAGACTCTGGTCATCGGGGCGTGTTCATTGCTGATGATGTGACACTTGGTCACTGTTGGTTGTAGAAAAGATGCGACGCCCTCTAACCGTGTGCACGCGTCTTTTACCCATGAATCTTTGCAAAGCCGGTGATCAGAGTTGTTCCAAAACGAGCTTTAAACTCCTGGAAGCGGCTCCCGTCCGCCAGCCGACTGACGACCTGCACAGAAACCACCAGCTGTTATCTACACAGAACCATGACTCAGTGAGACAGTGTATTTGTGACTGTTTTGTGTGTTTGTGCATTTTGTACCATTTTGACATCCAGACTATGGTTATAACTCAGTGGAGCGAGTCCCAGAAGATCCTCTGAACTGTACAGTGGCTCCTCCTCTGCTTTCCTCTTCTTCATCT
Organism: Reinhardtius hippoglossoides; assembly: GCA_006182925.3. Taxonomy (NCBI): domain Eukaryota; kingdom Metazoa; phylum Chordata; class Actinopteri; order Pleuronectiformes; family Pleuronectidae; genus Reinhardtius; species Reinhardtius hippoglossoides. The sequence continues at coordinate 24,404,177 of CM031683.1, read as the reverse complement.
TGTCCTCATCCTCCTCCTCTTCGTCAGGCAGCTGGAAATTCAGGGTGGAAACTATGTTTCTGGTGTAATCGTACGCCTCCTTTTCATCCCAGGCAAAATGATCCACACAGCCACTCACTCTGAAACCAGAAGATAAATCAACCCGATGATGCATCTATACTCAAATTACTCATCTTGTTATTCAAAGGCAATCATCTCATTTTGAAATCCTGTTCAAGACTCGTGAGGGTCGGTTTGATTTATGGACCTACTCAGCATGAAGCTTGGCTCCTCCCAGGTCCTCTGGTGTCACTTCCTCTCCTGTGGCGGCCTTGACAAGCGGCGGCCCTCCCAGGAATATCGTCCCTATCCGGTGCACCATCACTGCCTCCTCAGCCATAGTGGGGATGTAAGCTCCACCCGCTGTGCATGACCCACACACCACTGACACCTGTAGGTTCATTAGTTTGGTTTCATGGAGACATTGTAATTTGACAGAGGGATTTTAAATTGTAAGAGGTGAGGCTTATCAAACTTTAATGCAGATTTGTCACCTGTGGGATCTTCATGGCAGACATGATGGCTTCATTATAGAAAGTTCTTCCTCCCTGGTTCTTATCCGGAAAGATCTCTGACTGGATGTTTACACAAACAGGGAATTAGGAACTCAAACAGCAGAACACTTACTAGTCACACTTATTAAACCTGAGGTGTGTGTGTGTGTGTGTGTGTGTGTGTGTGTGTGTGTGTGTGTGTGTGTGTGTGTGTGTGTGTGTGTGTGTGTGTGTGTTTCACCTGCAGTGGTAGGAAAGCTCCTCCAGAGTCGACCAGGTAAACACAAGGCAGCCGGTTCTGAATCGCCACTTCTTGCGCTCTTAGTTGCTTCTTCACTGTGATTGGATACGCTGTGCCGCCTTTCACTGTGGCATCGTTGGCAATGAACACACACCATAGACCACAGATCCTGCCGATACCTGGACACACATGTAAGGTAAAGGGTCACAAGCTATGGATGTTGAATAATGAATATGAATAAATTGCAGTGAGCGGTTCCTGACCAGTCAGACAGCCGGCTGATGGGATGTCCCCGTAAGGCAGACCCAGACCCGCGAATGGTGACAGCTCTAGAAACTCGTCATCATCCAGCAGGAGGCGCAGACGATCCCTGACCAGTAGCTTCTTGTTTCTTTTTGTGTGCCTAGCAATGGCATTCTCCCCCCCGCCTTTCATCACCTTCTCACTCAACTCGATGAACCTAACAGGAAATAGATGAGATAAATGTTGTGAATTTACATGATGAATAACGCAGTGGGGAGAAATCAGCTGTTGGAACTTACTTCTTATGGCAGGCGTTGCTGTTTCGGAGGTTGGCTTCATATACATGTTGGTGGATGGGCTGCAGGGGGAGCTGCAGCACTGGGAAGGCACTGGGTAGAGATTTCCTCCTCCTCGCTACAGAGCTCATACAACGAACTGAGCACGTCCAGCGCTGCTCAGTCAACCTGTAACACAAGATTCATACATGAGGAGTGACAGCTGCAGGGGGAGTATCTGAAATGGTGAGTTGAAGAAACTAAAAGGTCTGTTGCAGATTGATCCGATAGCAACAGATAGAACCACAGCACATACTCGTATATAAGTCTCATTTAGTTTATAGTTCAGTAGTTCTTCAGATGTAGTCACCTGCGATGTCTGTCTTCTGTTATGTTCTTTAAAACCCAAGATGGCGACAGGCTGAAAGGAGGCACCAAAGCAGGACACACTCTCCCTCCACTACACAAACACAAACGTGGGTGTGCAGTCGTTAATCAGGAGCGTTATGGGAACAGAACACATAACATAAGAGCTGTTAAACAAAAAGCAAAACTACAACCTTGACTCAGGGGCAAAAATCTGTCTTTAAACTTAAAATAAATAATGTGACATTTATCGTGATCATTAATCGATACTGACAATTTTTTTTAAATCTTTGTTTCGGCCATGACCTCCAGGCTTAATCACTATAATTTTCGCTTTAATATAATTTAGCCAAAATTCTTTCATATCAGCTTCCAGTAGAAACCTTCAGAGGCTAAATGCTGCCTTCAGTTGGAGCTGGGAACTAAAAACATCAATAATTAATGGAATATAATTTATATTAATAGCAACATAAGAAAGGTTCGATACATATCAATATATTACTCATGCATCGGCACAGTGTGGAGGTATAACACATAATTGATCGAGTGTTTGTCATTCTCATTAAAGAAGAATTCAAAACTACAACCTTCACCAAGGTTTGTCCCTGACCTTCAGACCTTATCGCTATAATTTCTCACTTTATTGTAATAAAACTATTCTGCTTCTACTTCTGCAGTAAACACCTTTAGAGGCTAAATGCTACCCTCGGTTTTGAATGGTGGTGTTTAGCTGCATCTTTAGCTGAGTAGAAGTTTTCATATTCAGTCCTCCTGTTTGTTATAATCCTTCACGTCTCACTCAACACTAGAATATTACTATAACTCACTAATATACAGAGGAGGAGTCGCGTGCACTTGACCTGAAGTTATTAGCTAACTGTGTTTACAGTCAGGAAAGTGTGTCAAAGGTCAAGAGACGCTCTGACACCTGTGAGAAAACATGGGCTCAAAGAACAGGAAGCGGTTCTTACCTCGTCAGGCAGCGGAGCATGTTTGTTTCTGACTGAATAATAAATCAAATACAGGAAACCTGCAGAACTCCAGTGTCTGAAGACCACAAGACAATAATCACAACATCACCATTCAGCCAGAGCACCTACTTCCTCTTGAGTACGAAGGCTGGACGGCTGGAGGTAACAACGCTCTATCGCCATCTACAGGCGTGGAGGTGTAACAACAGGGGGGCCCAACAGTGGTCATCCCACAGAAACTGATTCAGTTGAACAGAATATGAGATGTATTGTTACCTTATAGATATTTAAACAGGTCAAAATGACTGGATTTGTTACAATCTATATCGTGAGGATAACATGGCTATCTATCTATGTATCTGTGCATCTGTGTATCTATCTATGTATCTGTGTATCTATCTATCTATCTATCTATCTATCTATCTATCTATCTATCTATCTATCTATCTATCTATCTATCCATCCATCCATCCATCCATCCATCCATCTAATGATTGCAGCTGTAATGACTCATCTTGACCAGGAGAGGAAGCTGCTCCACCTACTCATTGACAGTTTATTGTTCCACCAATAAGGGGTTAGGGTGAGGTGCTTTAAGCATTCAGACAAATATTGGGTGTTTTAAAATGACTTTATTTACATTAGAGAGAGTTATTTGTCTGTACAGGCCTGTACAGGAGCAAGAAGCCTGTTGATGAGTTAAAAGTACAAACCTTGTGATACGGTATATCTTAAATGACAAAACAAATAATCAGCAAAAATACATACTGTGATAATTAGATTAGATAATAATAGATATAGATAGAGATAAAGCACCCTATTATGATGCCATTATACCAAGATACTTACAGGCTCTATATACTATAATAATAAGATAATTTTATGGTATTATACAAAAAAAATAAAACATTGTTTAGCCTTGATAGTGATCTTGTAGTTTTCATTTATCACACGAGAAAGCTCAACGCACTACAAATGAAGAAAACACAAGCAAATAGAAAAAAAACATGTGCAGATTGAGAAAACAACTTCATCAGTTTGACGACACAAAGTCACAACGCATGCAAATACAGAAACGCGCTGCAAATCGTGAAAACGACCACGGAAATGTTTCCAGGGGACCAAAAAAAGTGATGAACCTGGCTGTAGTTTGTGAAGTTCCATCACAGCTGACGAGTAACAGACTTCAATAACTTCACGAAACATTTCTGGTGTCGTTTTCGCTATTTGCAGTGTCGTCAATTTGATATTTTCTCAAATTGTATGTGTATTTTCTATTTGCAAGTGTTTTCTTAATTTGCAATGTGTTGAGCTCTGTCGGCCACCGTAAAATACACCCTCAGGAAAAGGAAGGAAAGACTTAAGTCAGTTTTTTTTTTTTAAATTGCGTTTTTACTCTATTTGATCGTAATATTTATTCATCAATCTATTATTTGTGCAATTTTCATTTAGTGGGGTGGTGGTGGGTGGGGGCCGTGCGGTTAGGGGCCCCCGGTGTGCGCGGCCCTGCTGGTCCTGGAGAAGGAGGAGTGTGAGTCGGCGGACAGTCAGGCAGGAGGACCGCAGTCCCGACGGCAGTTTTGGAGGCACCGAGCGGGATCACACTGCGTCCAATACCGGGAGAACCCAGCAGGGATAATCCGACATGAGTTGGGGAACGGAGCTCTGGGTACGTGTAGCGTCTCTTCTGCGTGTTTTCGACTTGTTTCGCCTTTGACACGGACAACGCGGAGACTCCTGGAGCGGAAGGAAGGTGCCGTGTTACCTGCTAGCCGCTAACGCTCATGCTAGCCGGCGAGGCTAACGAGGCTAAAGCTAATCTGTGGTGGTGGTGGTGCACCTCAGCGGCGGTGACAGCGGAACAATAGGCAGGGAAGTGTGCAGACACCGGCGGGCTCTTCCACCCGCTTCCCCTTCTTGTACAACTTCCACAGTGTCCACGCTGCTGGTGCTGCTGGTTTTTCCCCCTTTGCGTGACTGGGAAGTTGGGAAGTTTCATCTTGTCGGTGTTTCTGCTCCGTGTCACACCCTGTTTGAAAGGGAAGCCGGCCGGCGGCAGGGTGGAGGACCGCCGGGGCAGGGAGGACCTCCATCCCGCTCCGTCTCACGTTAACGTGTCTCTTTGTTGCCCCCCACCCACCCCCACAATCTTTTGTCTTGACCTCCGTGCGATCAAAGAGGACACATGTGTGTGTTTATATATCACACACAACCTCTTTCTACACATTCAAACCCAAACGAGGAGCTCAACAACCCTCACACATTGAAGGTGTTAGTCTCTAAATGCTGCTGCTCTGATTGTAACAGGGACTGAATGTCTGCATCAGCCACCTCCAATCAGAACTGGTATTAGAATGTGGTGTAATTTTTTTTAATTTTTTTGTTGCAGCATTGGGTTGAGTTGGGGAAGATGTGTTTAAATATGAGTTATGATTCACAGGAGGTTGAGCTCCTGTGTGTGTGTGTGTTTGGGGTGTTGGCCATCACGAGCTGTTGTAACCAGAGAGCAGCATCCCCCTGTGAGTGTGTGTTTGTGTGTGTGTGTGTGTGTGCTTCACCTCCCAGTGATGAGACTCCTCTGCTTGATCTCATTGGTTATTATCTGTAGTGTGAAATAAGCTTTTCTCCTCTGTCGGGAGTCGTCTGTGTTGCTGTTCCCTCATTCATTCAGGTTTTCCATTCACCTTTTCTTTGCTTCTGGTTATAACAAATGTGGATACAGTCACAAGTGTGAGTTTGTGATCCCAGTTAGACGATGGAGAGACTGGCGAGTGTATACGAGTAGAATACTTCCAGAGAAACGTAGATATGTGTGTATGTTTTTGTAGTTCTTTTCTAAAGGTATGAAAAAAGACCCAGGATGTTTCTTTTATTAGAGCATTAAATAGTTTACTCAGCCAAGTTTAAGTTTTCAAATGGTTTCTGTTATCAGACTAACAGCCCATGTCCCAAGTTACAATGATACAGCACAAAGAAAACCAACCAGTCCTCCCATTAGAGAGATTCTTGCCAGTCATTATTTACCAATCAACTAATTGATTAATTGACTGTACATTTTAGTCCTCTCTGTTAAAACACCTTTTTTCCCAGCAGCCATTTTGACACAAACTAGTAGGTAAACACAGGTATTACTAATCATGTTAATTAAGGCTCAATCTAAATGCAGCATAACTTTAATTAATGTTATTAGGAATACCTGCTAGTTTACCTACTATTGTCAAAGTGGTTGCTGTGAAAAGGGTCTGTTGTGCAGAAATACAGCCATAAATATACCATATCTTTTACATGTCTTCTATATGTTCTTAGAAAATAAACCTGGAGAGAAATTCTAAATATCGTAAAGGTCAGTAATAACAAAAAAAATAGGATCTGGGTTTTGTAAAACTTGAAGTGAAACTAATGAACCAGAGATCCGATAAAATAAATTAAAGGAAAGACTCCAATCATGCAAAATGCATTGACTAAATTCAAAGTGTGAAGTTGAACAGTATCAGCTCATCTCCTTTGCTGCAGTGAAGCCGAGCGGGCGATGATCTGCTGAGTGGAGACGCTGTCTGACGGAGCGTCATAATCCCCCGAGTCCGCTGATGAGATTAATGTGCGACCGGTCTGATGTCAGATTACACATGATTGGCTGTATGATGTCAGATTACAGATTATTGTCCAGTGGATAAGATGTAAAACTGTTGACTGGCTGTTGTGCTTTACACACGACTGCCTATATGTTGTCAGTCAGGATGTATTGTTTTCTAATTCCATGTTAATCTCCAAAACCTGATTAGTAACTGAGAATATACTGTAGGTTCTGACTTGTTACATCATAGATGTGTGCATCTACTTTAATTCCAATAGAGTACATACACAGTTCAATATTATCGTCAATCTCGATTAATCTGAATAATAATTGTATGTATTATTCTTTTTAAAAAGAGCACATCAACATTGATGCGAATAAATGGCATGAAATTGCGAATAATTCAGAGGCGACACGCCCGACCGTTCACATTAAGCACAAATCAACTTTAAGCGATGATGTGGCGCTCCTCTTTCATTTCCCTTTAAAGACAAATCTAACTGTGTGTGCAAGGGCAAAAGACAAATATATAAAATAAATGGAAAGATAAACAAAATGTGAAGTTAGAAATATGAAGAACAACGCACATTCTAATTGGTAAGATCTAAATATTGGTCAAAAAACAAAACTAAACCTTAGACAAATCAACCTTTGTCAATATCGCTCAGTGAATATCGCTGCAATATCGCTCAGGGAAATTAATTCGGACACAATTTTATGTAGCAGAAACATTTATTTTCCTGTCATTCATCTTCCCAGCTCCCAGGCAGCAAACCAATGGACTAATTCATTAATAGACTGCACTCAGAAAGTCTTTGAGTCCACATTTGGCATCTTTACAAACTATTATACAGATAAAAAGCATTTATAGCTTTAAGTAGTATTTGTATATTCAGTACAGGTTGGTGCCTCTGCTTTTTGCCCTGCGTTCTGGCTCTAACTCAGGTCTTTGAGACATCACAAAGCAAGCAAGGAACATCCTATTACCGTGCTGGCTTCCTGCCTCCGATGCACACACGTACAGTAGGACGTGTTGTTCTGAATTAAAGCTCTGTCTGCTCTCTGTGTGTGCGCTTAGTGCCAGGATGCTGCCATGCTGTGCTCTCGTCTGTCTGGCCGAGGTGAGTTGGAGGCCAGCAGAGCGCAGGAGCCTGGCCGAAGGACAAGAGAGAATGACAGGCGGTCGTCTCTACTGATCGGACTCAAAGGCAAAGATAAGGGGATAGAGGATGAAGAGGTGGAGGAGAGAGAGAGCACAGGCTTTAAATGCCAGGTTAGACTTTTGATCTTAGCTTTAAAGAGCTGCCGGCCGTTAAATGGTAAGGGGACTGTGGACCAATTGTGGAAACGCAGGTTCACAGCAGTGAGCAGGTTTTTAACCATCTTCCAAATCAAGGGGTCTCAGGATTTTGCTGTCTTCAGTTGTTGTGTGGATTTGGAAAAGGCTTATTGCTGTGATGCCTCAGGTGTCCTGTGGGAATGCTGGTGCAGGATGGGGTATCATGGCTATTTGTGTGAATCATTTGATCCCTGAAGCAGGAGGGTTGTTTGTATGCTTGGCATCAGGTGGCAATCAGACTCCAGACAACGGTGCTTGCTATGCCTGCTCGGGTTTGTGATATTTATAGACAGTAGCTTTCAGTATTTCACTGGGCTACGGCTAGAAAGTGAGGTGCTGGTCCACAGAGATTTCTCCAAGTAGACCTGATGGTGTGTCTGGGCACCTGGTTGGTTTCAATATGTAATATCTATGGTAGCTAGTTCCATTTACCTTTCTCAGTTGTTTAATTGTTTCATAGCATGGAAAGACACAGCAGAAACACTGTCAATTGTTCAGTTCAAGTTTTGACTTTACTGTGTAACAGCTACTCTGGACTGTTACTGTACATTTTCACTATGACATCTGATCGAACAGGGGATTAGATCACGGGATCCTACTACAGTATCAGGTAGGCTTGTGTTTGGTGTGTTGGACGTGGCAGCTTTAAAGCAAAAGTGAAAGCTTGAACCGTACTGGATTTTTGTGGCGGATTTAGAAATGCTTGTGATGTAAGCAAAGAATTCTGGTCCGTTTAGATTGTTCCCATCCATTGTCTGATCCGATGTTGTTACCAGTTTTGGTCTGATGTTCTGAGACAACCGATGTCGTCCGTTCCTGTTGTTCACTCAGTGTATTGGGTTACTAGCAACTGAGAGACAGACAAGAGGATGGTAACTGTATTGTTTCTGAAAGAATCCCTCTGATAAACAGATGGTTAAGTATTTAGAGACCGGATGCAGAACACAATCCACAGCTCTACGTGATGTAGGCCTTCTACGATTAGTCAATCTACAATATGTTCATTGGTAACTGATAGTATATTAATGACTCTTGCGTTTGTTTATCCAATGTGATCATAAACTGAATATCTTTCCATTTTTGTCAAATAATATTAGTAATCTGAATACATCTCAATAGGCTTTGGGAAATTACGACATTTAATTGACAAAGCGATTAACAAATGAATCGAGAACCAAACTGTCAGGTTAATTGGTAATGAAAATAACTGTTCTGGGATGTTTTCCAATGCGACATAAAACAGAGGAAACGCTGAACCTCAGTTCTTTGTGTATCTGTGGATGTGGAAGCTCTTATGGGAGGTTCTTTCAGAAGGGCAGTTCTCTGGTGCTTAGCAGGTCACAGCGGGTGTGAATGAAGTCATGTTGAAGCTGAGGGCACTGGCCTGCACACGACAAGCTGTTATACCCAGTCAAGCTTGTCAACGGTGTGTGTGTGTGTGTGTGTTTTTGTACGTGTGTGTGTTTTTGTACGTGTGAGTAAGAGAACTCAGGCTTGATTGTGCGAGAATGAAGCCACTTTACTTTGTTTATGTCCTGGGTGTGAGGTTGGATGTCGTGGTTAATTAACGAAATCGTGCTAACACGCATCTCCTGGAGACTGGGAGGATGATGAGAAGAGAGTAAGGAAGGAGGTGTGAGAGGACAGAGGAGGAGAAAGCCCTTCGAGAGGAAGGGAGGAGGTTTAATGACGGGAGATGAGGGAGATTTTTTCATATGGTGGAAGGAGGATGGAGTGAGTTTACAGATACCATGGATTAGATGAAACTTTAATGATCCCAGTGGGGACGTGGGCTGTGAAGTAACAGGATACATCAAGAATGAACTGGCTGTCAGTCAGAGGAGAGCAAAATTTGTTCATATGAACAGATCCAAACATTACATACGTCTATTTTCTTTATTCCAGCTTGATGTAATTTTTTGTTTTGGGGTTTTCTTTTCTAAACTGTAAAATATAAAGCCTCAATAACATTTCTTTGTCATTAGGGTTCGATGAGGACATCTGCCAATTTCTTTGTAATACGATATATCAGCATCTGCTGTTTTTTACTCCCTAATATCGTAATGGCATTGCCCCAAAAAATCAATATCAGCTGGGCTAGAATTAAAATCAATACAGGTTACAAGGGCACGTTATGGGATGTATTTTAGTTATATATCAATTTGAAATTATTTCACACAGATCTGATGTTCTCATCTCTTCAGTGGACATTTAAGTCTCTAGCTTCATATACAGTATGTTTCTCATTCTGTGGAAGTGATTCTTACAGAAACTCACAAGCACAGTTGTTGCCTCCCCCCCTCTTGCTGTTTTTTTTTATTTTCAGCATCTGTCCCCTCTGCTCCTCATCTCCCTCCCTCTCTTCCTTCCTCTCATCCTCCCATCACCTCCCTCTGGATGCGACCACAGCTGTATCCACCCAGCCAGCTGCTTGGCTGTCAAGTCCTTCTTGGATTCAGACGCCATCAGACCCTGGTTAAACCTGTTTACATGCATTATCTGACCTGGCTCTGTCACCTCTCTCCTGGTGCTTGTTGTTGGTGTGATTCTGCTTTTCTCTGGTGTAAAGCTCTTTCTTAATGTAGGATCATTTCTTTTGTCTATGACTTGGTCACAGCTGGTGTCACAGCACTGTACAAACCATCTGGTGGAAGTGCAGGTTCAATGAAAACCAGTGAATTAAGTCTGTCCTATTCTTTGATGCTTGATTTTGGTATATTACATTTTTGGTACCTTTTCATATGAAGATAGATTATAATGATTGTATCCGTTGTTCCAAGATCAGCTTGCATTATAACTTTTTTCCAGGAAGTAAAAACTGAATCACTTGAGACAGAAACGGTTCCAGACCTCTCTCATCACTGGTCTGGATGCAGCCTCTGGTCAGAGCTGCAGCTGCGTTCAGTGTTGTGGCGTCTTCCAGGAGTGAGTCTGTCAACTGTTTATTAGTCAGTGACTCTATTAGCCAGCGGATAGAAATGCAGGCTTTTAGGACACGTGGAAATTGGAAGAATATATGCTGGGAATTTTTCTGGTGAATTTTTTCCTTAGACCTCCAACCCAGTCATTACACTAAACCTCTGCTGGATGGCTGGCTGCCGTCACTGTCGGGCCTGCTTGTGCAACACTCACACAAAGTTCTGATTCCTTTTACTGATGACTTTACCTTTTCTCTTAGCAACGTTGATTAACTGTGACACTTGTAGTTTGAGTTTATAGTGTTAGTACATAGAAGTGGGAAACGTGGTCACGATAGAAGACTGGCTGAGATTCTGCAGTCGTGTTTATTGTGTGGTAACCAGGAGACCCTTTAATATTTGTTATATTTAGTTTTGTTAAATCAATTTTCACAGAAGTTGTCAAATTTTGGAAACTGATGTGCCCATTAAAGCCTTGGTCTTTGCATTGGTGGAAGGGCACCTCTTCTTGTATTCCTAAAAGCAGATTTTAACCTGGATTGTCCATGTTAAAGAAACAATACATTCCCAGGTTATGAAGGAACAATACCTACAGTACGATACATATTCATTATTATTCCTTTCTCTCACTGGGCTGATTCTTGTTGACTAAAACAGCAGTGAGGTTATTGTTGTCATCATGGCTGTGGATTCTGTGGTAAACCTATTGCTACAACAGCTTTTAGAGTTGAAATGTCCTACAGCTGATGTCCTTTGGTTGCTGTGTACTAAACACATCAGCTGCACTGATGCTATCTGTGCTATGGACTGATACAAGACCAACTTCCTTTAGCTGCCTTTCCTCCGCAGGAACTTTCTCCAGGAAGTAGGAACGTTTGCAGAGACTTGGTCTTTTTCTTACCACAGGGACCAGGCTCAACATTTATTTGGGGACATTTGTTTACCCAGAATACTGAGGTTTATTTCAGGGGGTCAATGGTTTGCATTCCAGGTGTTTTGAGTATGCTTTGTTTTTCTTGTCTTTTCTGATAAACATCAGAACAATTTTAATCTCCTCCATGTTTGTTGTTGTTGTATTGTTGCTTGATTTATCTAGTACCATCGTTGTTTTATAGTCTTCTGCATTACTGCCGCCTGATGGACTGGAGTGGAACATACTGTCGTAACCGTTGGTTGTTTATACGTCAGCAGTCTTTGCCTAATCACCCCTCGTCTTTAAACCGTGGGGAACAAGCAGCAGAATAATGGTTTCCAGGAAACTTTGAGTTCTTTGGAAAAAAAATGTTCCTTGGACTGAAAGTTCTCGGTACTTCAGGTAGATCACGGCTTAAGTGACATTCAGGCTTTAAGACAAAACACTAGCTGACTGGCGAACAGACACAGGGACAACATGATGGCATTTATAGCAAACCTCTGATTGTCAGTTCAGTTCCATGTTGAGGGATCTGGCGCTCTGTCTCTTTAGTAACCATTACTTCCCTTGACTACCAGCGTTGGAGCATGAGGGATAAATCAAGAACTTCTTTTGTTCCCCTATTGTGAATGTGTGTGTCCATGTTAGAAAAAAGCAGTGGATTGTATGTTTGCCATGTGAAGAAGAACCATTAGCTCCTCTCACCCCACTGTAGAGTTGATGATGGCCCCTCTCCCTCCCTCTCCATCCTTATGCCAAATGTCTTCATCTCCTCAACCGACCGTCCAATTTCTTTCTTTAGATCAGACTCGACTCTTAAGCAGAGGCACATTTATACAAGGGTTTCCCACAGGCCAAGATGAAATGGAGTTTTAAATTGGTTTAATGTCACATGAGCCTCAATATTAACGATGTGAAGCTGCTCTTTGAGTTTTCTCCTTTTTTAAATTAAATCAGGCTGCACCCCTGGGCTAGTGCAAAGATACTGTACAATATCTTGGCCTCAGTGCAATATACTGTTCATAGAACTACACAACTATTGTACTCTTATACTCATATACTGTATGTATGTGTGTATTTATTGTTCTATCCATCCCTGTTTTTTAATTTCTAGACTTAATATACAATGCATATACAGTATATATTTATATATGTGCCCAATCAGTTTGAAGATTATTTGGTGTGTTTTATGATTATTGTGTGTTACACTCAGGGAGACAGGCCAATTTTCATGGTACAGCTGTGCCATGACAATAAAGGCATTGTATTCTATTCTATTCTAAATAGCACACACTTGTAGTTATCAGTTCCCTGTATATTTTCATGAATTATGCCCTTGGAAATTGGTGAAAATGTTGGGAAAAATGCCTAGATCTGCTTTTTTGTTCTGACCTATGCCAAGATGTAACGGGTTCTTTCTCGGCTCATGTCTGATCCTTTTGAGCAGTTTCTTGGAAGTCCAAGTATTTACTGAGAAATTGGTAGTTTGGACAAAATACCTCCAACTCGTTCATGGTCTGCTGAAAGGAAACTACAAGTCTCTTGTGACTCCGGCTGCATGTCAACCAACCCAACATGGGATCATGACCTCAAGATTAAAAAAAACCCTCCAACAGCATTTTGTGTTTTGACTGTGGATTTCCTGGAACCCTCCCAAGGGTTCCTGAAGGTCCCTATACCCCCTTGTGCTGATGTAGCAGTCGGCATTGTGCACAGGCAGTAGAAAAGCAGACCGATCAGTCAGGGGAGTCTATTCGTTGTGCATTTTTCTGCTGCTGTGGTCAATATGTACGTGTGGGGGGGGGGGGAAATGGCTTGTGACAGGAATTTGGGACAATACACATCCTATAAATATACAGACATCATGTGTAGAAAGTGTTTATACACAGTACAAGTGCAACTAGGACAGCCCCACCCCCTCTCCCCTCGCCCGTCTCCCGTCTTTCCTCCCTCTGTCTCCCTCGCTTTTCAACATAAAGCCTGTTTGCATACAAGGAGACAATGTTAATTCTGGTGATAGGAGAGGTTTCCCAGGGTGTTGATTTGCCCAATGAAGTTTCAGAGCCCAATAAAACTGCTCTGTGCTGCTCATTTGCACACACGCACTCACCATAGCTGCTCTGCATGAAGGGTTGCTGGTAACCTAGGTAACCTCCCCCCCCTCCCCCAGTTACCACGGCTACCCCACACCATAATATGTCAGGTAGTCTGGGTGCTGGATGAAAAGCAGCAGGCTGACTGAGCTGGTTTGTAATCCCCGGTGTTTATCAGCCGTGAGGGAATATAAGAATCTCTTTCTAAAGAAAAGAGGTGATCTGCTGATGAATGTGTTGTGCGTGTTTTAAAGCATTTCTCCCCCTAACAACTTGCAGCTTATTTAGCCAGAATCACACAAAAATATAAATGGCAAAGTGGCAGGACTCTTGCACAGTGAGATGAAACAATGGCCTCAAACAGGATTCAGATTTCTACAGTCATTTGCGAAACCAATTTAAATCCACCTTGTGACCAACTATTGTCTCGCAGAGCCGTCTTTAACAAACGCCACTTTGTGTTGATCTAGTCTGGACTCGCCATTGTTCAGAGTTAACAAATCATTAACGAGGATGCAGCTACTGCACTGCAAGACACACACTGGGTCTGTCATCAGCAGGGATTAACTGATGCAGATCCACAGAGGCGGTAACTGAGATGGTATTAATAACTAGAAATGATACTTGCAGCCATAACAAGAGTAGGAAGTGAAACCTTAATGTGGAGAGATGATAATAATAATAAAAGCTCTAGTTTAGCATTGACACTGAAAATGAGGAAGAGGCTGTTATGTCCAAACAGAAGCTTCAGTGATTATTTGATGAATAATTTAGTGGCAGAAAATAATCAGCAACTTGACGATCAATTATTCTTGTTGTTTTCAAAACAAATTCAGATCCACACGTGAAAATTTGCCTTTTTTATCCTAAGAGTAAATAAAATAACTTAGTCAGTCAAATCAAAGCATTTGATGACCTTGCTTCTGTCTTCAGGAACCTGATTGGTATTTGTATCATAGATTAAATGTCTTTGAATAGATTAAATGATAAGAATGATAAATATAATTTGCATCTGTACCTTAAAGCTCACTATTCATCATGTTTTCTGTAGTTTGTTTGATTCTCCTTCATATTAAATGGACTATATGGTCGTCCATTGGTATCACTCTTCTCATTGGAGTCACTCTGTTCCTTTTACCAGCAGAAAAAGGCTTTGTGCACAGAGCTAATAATATCTTTTCCTGCATTTTTGCACACTCATTCCATTTGAATGAATATTTGCTTATTGATATGTACGAGCATAAGGAAATGTACTGTCTGTGTTTTACCAAACACCTGCTGCTGCTTTGCTCATCAAGTTAAACTGTCAGAATGGAGGCAAATAAAATAATGTATTTCCCACAAATGACAGATCTTTGGTCGGTTGGTGTGAAATGGACTAAAACAGATGTTGTGTATTTGTCGTCTAGAAATATTGCCAGACCCAAAACCCAGTGTCATAGCCCAAAGTCAGCCACACTAACCAGTGTGAACACGGCAAGGAGAAGGTGTCATGGTCGACACGCACTGACTCACACAGATGGGAGACTCGTGCCAAACCCTGATTGTGGGACTTGAGTCAGCGGTTAGATAAATCAGGGATCCTGCGGCTCTCCTCCCTTAGATGAATGAGCTGTTTGTGGGTACGCATGCACATATGGTCTGATGACACAGCTCGATGGATTGTTGAACAGATACAGTCATCATGACATCCTGCTCTTTCATATTGGATTCACTCGCACAGGAAACACTGTGGTTAATAGTTTGTGTGTGTGTCTTTCTGTAGCCACCCAGCTTAGTCATTGATCCATCAACAACAAGGGTTCTGGATCAGTTTAATCCAATTCCAGGTTGCAAAATTAATATATTCTCTTTGTACTAATGCTAATTAATCTGTTATTGAACTCTTTGTCTTTTTTTTGCTTTCTGTGTATTGGCAGAGAGCTGTGTAGAAAACATAAAGGCAGCATTATTGTCAGCTGCCTGCTGGTTCAATCTAGATTCTATAGGGTTTTTACTAAGGATTTAGACGTAACAATATTATCAATACAGATTCAACAAAATTCTATCAAGAGTTTTATCAATACTAAAATTCTTATTTGTTTATATTTTGTAATATGACTAAATAATATTTCTATTTCTATCTAAAGGATTTGTTATCAGGGCAACTAAGATTTTTTTTACCATTTACTAACAACTAATTTACTCATCGAGGAAATATCCGCTTATTGGTTGATAAGTACAATTGTTAATTGCAGCACAAAGTGTTGCTAAATATTCTAAATACAGTTTTCCGCTGATTTTATTTGTGACCTGATGTGATCCTGAAACGCATCGACCCAGAAGGATGGTTGCAGTTCTGACTTAACGAACAGGGTTTCCTCTGTTGAACCCTTTTAGGATCAGATAGTGATCCAGGAAATCCGCCGGGCGACCTTCAGTGTCAGGAGGTCGACCACACAGAAGGACGCTGGTCAAGATCAGCGTTGAGACAAGGAGGGTCTGTCTGACATTTACAAATAGAGCTGAGAGCAAGTATGTGGGAGTATTCAGCAAATCTGGTGACAGAGGTTATTGAAGAGTTGTCTATCTTTGCTAATTATGAGTAAAGCATCCCTGAGACAATGGATACAATTTCCAATTTGAGCTTGGCTTATTTTTTACTAAATAAAGAACCAATTTTGCTGCTAAACTCTAGAGAACCCAGATTTCACTGACCTGCAATCTAAGGATGAGGGTAATGTTGACTGTCTGGTTAATTTTGTCCACTTTTGACCTTTGGACAGAGATGGATATTTGCATGAATCAGTGGATTGGTTGGCTTGGATGAAGCTGCTGCAGAGAATATGCCTCTTGCAAGAAGGAGACTTAAAGACAGGCTGTACTGAGCTGATGAACGGAGCAGTTAAAGTTGACCAACAGCATGTTGGCAGGAGAGATCAGCAGCTTTAATGCGGCTGACATAAAAAGATGTGTCATGTTAAGAACAGTCACAAAATGGGTTGTATCCTGTGCTTGTTGGGGCATGTGCATATCTGGGTAAGATTAAAATCAGTCTTAATGTCCAATCATCTGTCTCTATTCCTGTATCTCTCCTGTCTAACCAGTCTGTCAGGGTGTGTATGTGAAGATGCAGGGAAGCAAGACAATACAGGGGATCGGGTTGCTATGAAACCTGACTAGCTAGCCACACACAGGAGTGTCCAGGTCGGGGTTTTCTCACAAATGGGTATTACATACAGTCGGAGTAGAGCAATGCAGGAATGAATTCTAAAACCTGGAAGTAAATTAGCATTTTATGCACTACCGGTTCCCTCGTTCTGAAGGTTATTTGTTTAGATGTCTGTGATTAACTCAAGCTCCTGACATGTTCATGTTTTATTCTACAACATGGAATCACCAGTAAACAACAAACCCCTGATCTTTTTAACTCTTGGGGGTTGCTGATCACGAGGTTGTGATCAAATCACGTGATGTGCCTTCAGTGTTTTTCAGTCCATTATGTTAATGTACCATGTCAGAATAAAATCCAAATGTTCCGGTCATATAGGCAATGCTAAGCTGAAGAAAGCATTCAAAAAAAGGCCAAAATAGCCAATTCCCCCCCAAGGGATAAGCCTTTACGAGCCTTAAAAAACAAAGTTGTTGGAAACATTAAACATCATCATGCTGAACTATTTTTATTCTGTTGATGGTGATGCAGTTTCAAACTAAACTTCACGGTTTAAGAAGAAATGCTTTAGCACAATAGCTAAGTGTGCTAGATCAAACAAAGTTGGAAACTACAGTGGTAGGGAAGTTATGCAAGAAATGTGTAGTGTGCAGCCTAAATTATCATTTTCAAAACTCAGTAAAGTAACCTACATAAGTTAAGATTATCTTCCTGTTAAGTTAAGTATCTACTTTTTGTTTTCATAGAGCTTATTTTCTGCAATAATCCAAAAACCAGTGGAAAAGAAACCAACACCTCTGTGTTCGCCTAAAACAATACGTCGTCACTCTGTGGCCTGGAATCAAACCTTGGGTTTTGAGAGTATAAGACTATGGACTTGGATTACCTCACCCGTTATTTATGCTGTCTGCAATTCTTAGACTTAACAATATATTCATAAATAATTACCCTGACTAAAAGCCATAAAGCAAGGAATTGCCGCTCTGCTCCATTAATTTCCATTGGAATGAGCTTGAAGACGGGAGTCTTGCGAATCCTGTCGTGCAAAACCTGCATGTAATGGTTGTTGTGGGAATTATTGCTGGTGGGCTTAGAGTTTCAAAGGAATTGTTGTCTTTCACCCTGATGTAGCACATCAGCCTGAAATGTATAGAACTATTTATTGTATTAAAGAGACAGGAAGAGAGAGACAGGATGTGTATGCATGGCTGGCTCCAGAAACAGAGCATTTATTGTGGTAAAGCAGGTCAGGTGATTAAGTCGAAGGCATCCATGTTTATTATCAACTCGTGACACACATGCACTCTGTCTCTTTGCATATGTGCTTCACTGCTCTCCTGTTTTGCTTCGCTAACCAGGCCTCATTCTTTCCAGTCAGCAAAAAACAACATATTATGCATTGACGAGCATGTGACTGGTTAAAGTGTGACTGTCACTGATTTATGGTCTCACTGTCGATAAAGAGACGGCAGCAACTTCTTCAAATTGAGGTTTTGCCCGTGGCTCTTAACCGGTCTCCTCCTAAAACCTGAATGAACTGTCAACCAACACACTTGTTTTATCAGTTTATTACTATAAAAAATATCAAGAAAATAGTATGTGTGTTCTAATATGCAAGTTTATAAAATGTATTTAAAAAATGGATATATCACAATTTTATAAAGCTTAATGTGATATTTTTGTGTTGCTTGTTCTGTCTGACCAACAAGCGATTGTTATTCATCAGAATGAAACTGCATATTCAAAAAGCTGAAGTGATCACTCAAATAATTGCCTATAAATTCAAGAAATGAATTGACTAATCATTTCAGCCTTGACATAGACACAGACTACAGACCAGAGGACGGACTCTGAGTTCGTTGTCGACATGTGTTCCATCTGTTACAATTTTCCACTTGCCAATCCGTTTGGTGTTGAAAGCGATGTTCTGTGTTTTAAGGTATTTATTAGCAGTTGAAATGCTTTTTCCCTTCTGCAGTTTTCTTTTGTAGGTTTGAGGAAAGAGTTTTGATGTTTCCCCCCCCCCCCCCCCGAGCACAGGTTCCTGTCAGACTGTCTCTGGGGCCAGTGCTCTGTGTTCGACGGGCCCACCCAATGAAAAATATGAAAGCAAACATTCCAGTTTGTCAAGACAGATTATTGTAATACGAGGATGTTTGAAGGAGTTGTTCAGTGTCATAGTTTTGACTTTATTCGGATATCAGATATCTGTGACTGTGATATGAAACTAAAAACCCTATAGTTTCTCCGTCTAACCACTGTAACAGATGTATCTCAGCTCTATTTGACGTAATTAAACTCAACTGTTGGACTGGGAAACTGAATATCCAGTAAGTTGCATAACAGGAAGAAAACACCCATGTATTCACCTCAACTGAACTATTCCAAACAAACAAACTCGCACAGATATGACAATAGTTGAAACACAACACAGGAACTCATTTGGCTTCCCTGGGATGCAGAACCACAAGAAGTCATTTAATGCACGTATCAGTTATAATTGGAGTTACACATGTCAGAAGTGAGGCAGCCCACTTTTAAACTTAAGGATATTATTGGAGTTTAGCTATTTCTTATGTGGAATTTGCTCGTGTAGTTCAAACGCTGGGGACTGGTGTATGAGATGATGCAGTGTTAAAAAGTACTGGCATGGCTGGTTCAATATGTTTGTGTTAATATTGTTCCTGTCCCATCAGATATGTGATTTTATATTACAGAGATGGCTCCAGACAGGATTTAAAATCACAGGGTTATGGGTGAGTGAGTTCACTGTAAAACAGTAGGTTCATTTTGTTGTTATTGCTCCTGGGGGAGATGATATATACGGTCTCCATGGTAACACTTCTCAAAATCCTTATCGACCTTTGCAGTTCCACCTTTTACATCCTTCATAAAGGGTTATAAGCTGCTCACTGACTCAGAGCTGACTGAGATCCATGATGTGATCGCTCTCTGATTTATTCTAATCCACTGAAATATACAATGTGACCCGTTATTAATCCTGTTTCCTCTGCAGTTAGTGTGGATAGCCAGGTCTGTGTGTGTGTGTTTGTATAGAGCTACATTCCTGCAGCCGTTTATATCACTGCAGGGGAAAGAAAGAAAGACGATAAAGGTGGGGGTGTGTGTGTGTGTATGTATGTAGTTTGCTTGTGTGTGCGTGTTTGTTTTCAGGGCGTAGATACAATTGTGTAAACAGCTCATTGGAACTGATCTTAACACTGAAGTAATTCAATTATCAACACTGCTACAAACGTGGGTCATTTCAGATTGAGAGCCTATAAAAAGGCAATCAGCACTTATGAGACTGTTTAAAGCTTCACGTGACGTTAAACTCCAAACATTAAATTAGATTTAGTGGTATTGAGTAGTATTTCTGCTGCTCTGTTGGTTTTACACTGGAGCAATACTGGAGGGAATATGAAGAGCTGCAGGATCTTGTGTAGATCAGCCATTTGTCAAACCATCTAATGCACAGAAATCTGTTAATGGGACAGAAGCACTTCTTAATGAAAGCTCTGCAGGGAGAATGGGATGGAAATACAGGGATATTGAGGCCAAACCCTGCAGCAGAGGTTTTGTAAACCAGCCGAAGACGCTGGCTCTTCCTCCAGCCTGTACAGAGAAGTCAGGAGGGGGTGAAGTGGACAGCGTGCCAGTGCTCCTGTCTGTTTTGCCCATAGATGGCAATTTGAGACTTTTCCAACACAACAACCTTTTTAGTATCAAATCCAAGTCGATTCGAATCCAGATGGTCTCAGCAAGAAAGAAGCAAAATGTATGTGTGTCTGTAAAATACACATAAACTATGTAAGGGGAGACAGAGACATAATGAACAAGGCCGAATTGCAAAGGTGCACAACAGTTAGAAATGTTATTATCAGGACAAATTGTACAATGGCAGTTTGGTCACTTTCACAGTAATTAATGGGAAACACTGAAGATAATGTGTTACAGTGGGTCCCTGTGAGGGAGCTAACACTAGCTACCAGCTGTCAGCAGGCATCAGGTGTGTCCCGTCAACACTGCAGGTTCATTAGATCTGTGAGTTTTTACCCTCTCAGGCTCAGGTGTGGATATCCAGGAACAAATCTGATTCATGCTTTAGACTTTAGAACATTGGTTATTTAGCCGATGTTACTAAATCAACAAGAATTTAATCAAATCACGGGATTAGTGTTGATATCCAGCTCTTCTGCTGAAGCCTGATAATATTAAAATCACCCCAGCTCACCTTTAGAAATACAGTAAATCACATCTGAGGGGAGCTTTGGACCAAATGAATGTTCATCACACACGGATGCAATTTTCTTCCCTACGCCCCTCTTGTTTTTCTTACCTCCCCTCTCCAGATCTCTCTCCAAATGCCAATCTTCTCCTCCCTCACACTCCCTCTTCAACGCATGCACACGCGCACACACACACACAGACACGCACACAAACAAAGCCTGTCTCCTGTCTCCTTTACCCCATCAAATTCTTGGAAGAGACTTTTCTCTTCTGGTTGTTTTCGAGGTAGATGAACACAGATGCAGTAACAACACACACACACACACACACACACACACACACACACACACACACACACACACACACACACACACACACACACACACACACACACACACACACACACACACACACACACACACACACACACACACACACACACACACACACACCACACACACACACACACACACACACACACACACACACACACACACACACACACACACACACACACACACACACACACACACACACACACGCAGTGCAGACTGAGCCTGGGGGTCCTCTGTGATGCCAGTGTTTCAGACAAGTTGACATTTCCCACCCAGTCTATGCCATGTGTGCATTACTGTGGTGTGTGTGTGTGTGGTGTGTGTGTGTCTGCTCTGGAATGCCATAGTGTGTAATTAGTCTATTGTCCTAGCAACATTCTCTACGCTAATTAACCTTGCCTTGTCTCATGGAATGCACCCAGCCTGTCTGGCTCTCTGATTGGCTGGGGAGGGGCCGTCTTGCCCTCTGATTGGTTTTCAGGGTGACTCCACAGTGGAATCTGCACACAGGGCGTCTTCAGTCCTCCTCGTTTGGGGGCAGAATGACTAATTTATTCTCTCACCCTGCGATGGAAGCTCATTAAGGCAGAGCAGTGGCTTTGTCAGTGGGAAACGCAGCAGAAACAGACCTGTGACCCATCTTTTGTTTTAAATCTGCACAGGAAACATTTTTTTTGGTCTGCCAGTCACAGTGGCTGGTGCCAACAAATAAATTGTACAGCGTTGTTGTTATAATTGCCCAAAAAAGTGAGTGAGTCCAACTGATACTGGATTTTCATGCATGATATTGATAATTCTGAGTAAATTATTCATTAAAGCGTCAACCAAATTTGTATAATTTTCCTAAACAGGGCATATGCTTAACTCGCATGTAGATCGAATGTTATTGGTTGAGTTGGACCAGTATTGTTGAGCTGCAGGTGCATTAACATGCTTTGCCTTGTGTGTCACCACATGACTCCTCACTCTGACTCATTTCACATCAAAAGCACCCTGCAGACTAGCAACAGGCTACATTTATAGGAAACTCTGCATTATTAAAGGCTGTCCTTAGTATTTCATAGCAGACTGGGAGACCTAAATGCCAGAGAAAATCAGCTACTGGACTCCGTGAATGGAAAGTGTCGGCTTCGGGGCAGGTGCTGCAGCAGAATGGATTTCTGAGCTCAGACCAGCTCCCAGATTCAGCCCTGCAGAGATGTTGTCATATCCCCAGTGAGCCAATCTCTGCTCAGTGAGCCACAAACTACAGCATGAGCTCATATTCTATTACTTATTCATGGACCCTGTCACACAGGCTGACGCAACCACAGACAGACTCGCTGGCTACAAGGAGGTGGACAGGCAGGCGTGTGCACACCAGGCTGGTAACAGACGGACTAGACAGCAGGCGCTTACCAGAGGCGACCAGTGCGGCAGGATGCAGGTTATAAAAACGGGTCAAAAACAAGCCTTTCAAATATGTTTGTGCGTGACTTCCTGCAGAGCAGCTGCTTATCTCTGTCGCTGCTGTCCATCTTGGCTGCGTCTTTTTGGGTTAATCTTTGTGTTTGAACCACAAAATAAGCCTGCCACTTTTTAAATGTCGGCATCACTGAGATTTTTTCAAATAAAATTTGCATTTCTCCTCAAAGAGACTGAATTCTGGATCACAGTAGAAATATGACCAAGAGTTGGTGGCTCCTTGTGGGATGGTTGCATAAATGAATACATTTTTCGGGGCACTTTCTAGCCTCAGTTTTACATTTGACAGACATTTTAATTTGGGACTGAACTGTTCCTGTTCTACTTTGGAATAAATATACAACAATATAAATATAGAAATCTTTCTATACATATTTTTGCCAGTAGTGGCTCAACCGCTTGTTTAAAGACACTTCAATAAGAACAATGTTTGCCCGCACACGTGATCAAAACCTAGCCCTCAGGTTCAGGATCAAAAAGTGATTGCGTTGCTAAAAGAGAAACCTTTATGGCAGACTTGCTTATCTACTCCCCCCCACCCACCCCCCCACCCCCACCCCCACCAACAGGCTCTGCACACTCACCCTCCTCACACACATTGAGCATCGTGGCTTTAAAAGCACAATGCTGCTCAGCGGTGCTATTCGAAAGTCTCCCTGCTGTCTTTGTGTTTGGAGAAAATGTTAACAGAACAAGCTGAGAGGTCAGCTGTCGAGCACTGTCTCCTATTTCCCAGGGCGACCCTTATTTGCTCCGTTACAGGTTTGTGTTGACCCACAAACACAGAGTGGTAGTTAGGGTAGCTAACTTGATGGCTATCCTGATTTCAGGACTGATATCTATGAGACTGTGATATTTGGTGCGGCTTGATATAAGGGAACTGTTGGGTCTTGGTGCTCGACTCAGTGCCATTTTAGTTTTTGCTTGTTATATCCCATTCACTACAAATGCTCACACACTTTAATATCTTTTATAAAGCATAGAGTTATCATCTAGAAAGAGTTTGAGAACGTTAACATTGAGTCGTCTTCTTATAAATACTGCAGGAAACCCCTGACAGTTGAGAAATGTTGCTCCTCAGCAACAAATTGTCCGATGGTGGGTGTCCTCGAAAATAACCACTATGGGAAAAAAAACATAGAACCTTGCTGGCAAATGCACGACCACACAATAATAACATAACTTAGAGATGATATTTCGCCACAGGGCAAGTCGCTGCCTGACATTCTTCATTTTATCCAGTCAGCTGGTAACTTCCTGTGGAAAAACATGGTTTTCAGTAATAAAACCTGAAAAACTAGAGGACATCTTAGTTCAAATTTGCCTGTTGAGGCTTAAAGTAACGAATGAATTAAATAATAAAACCACAATTCTGACCTTTTACCCTAAACTACACCACATAATGGTCGAATGACACACAGAACATGGTGGGAAGAGGGTGGAAATGTTTGTTGTCAGTACAAATACACATCTCACCACAAATCAACCACTACAATCCCTTGTGTGTGTGTGTGTGTGTGTTCAGGGAGCTATAAATGATTGTGTTTTTCCAGTTGAGCAGAGCCATTGTTGCCAGTCTATCTGTCCTGAAGACACAAACAATCTGACACCAACATGGTGGAGATGTGGTTGATATTATGTACAACAGTTTTTCACAATTGTCATGTCATGATGTTAAATCCAGAGCCGAACGAATGCTGTTGATAATAGAAACAAAAGAATTTCAAGATATTAAAAGACCGTGTCATTTATACCCCATTCAATTTGCATTCACATCACACACGGGGAGTGGGAATAAAATGTTCATTGTGCTCCTCTGTGATTTAATTCACGGTTCCGGACCATTTTAACCAAAGGGGAAGAGAATATGGTCTGTAATTGACATGAACATTCAGCGGGACAAAGACGAACGCGAGACAAAGCCCCCCCCCCCCCCCCAAGGGAACGCAAGAGAGTTGAGGGGGATGTGTGGAGGGAAAGAGGTGCCATAGAGTCAGTCAGTCAAATCTTATCACACACAAACATGAATTACAGTTAACGTGGGTATCAATGTGGCAGATGTCAAATGTGTATTTGAATCTGCTTAGAAATCAAAAGGGGTAAAAGGATGGTTGAGAGGTTTTAAAGTTATCCAGTGATGGTTGACTGCACATCCCTGGTATGCATTGTAAACAGAAAGGGCAAAATGAGCTAAATGATTGGGCTCAGATGAGAATCCCAGTTCCCACTGAGAGCATATTTGATGAGCTGAGAGCATATTTGATGAGCAGGTCGTCTTATTGGTTCCTAAATAGGCCTTTACTGTATGTTTCCATCTGTCATATTATCAAAAAAACAGAAGAACATCGTAAAAAACACAATACCTTAAAAAAACCACTTCTCAAATTACAGGAGGAGCAACGAGTTAATAGAAAAACAGAAGCTGCAGCTGTAATAATTACCAGGATTGAAAAATGACCCACTTATGAACTCTGAATGGGATTAATATCACTGACTAGTGGACGTCACGTTGAAGTTGTTGTGCCTCCTCTAGAGCAATATATCGCGTCTGAACAGGGCTTTAGACGGGAATCCTTTGGACTCTTCATGAGAATATCAGTAAACTTGAATCCGATGGAGGAAAGATCGAGGGATGAGAGAAAAACAAGCTGACAAAAATAATGATCTTTTAGTTTTTCCATGACTTTTCATCGCTCATTTGTAATTTGTAGAGATTGTGATTCGTATTGTGGAAGCTCATGTTCCCACTGGCTGGAGGACATGTGTGTTTTATTAGTGTGACAAGTTATATCCAGGAAGACTGACTGCTGAGTCATGTGACCCCGATTTTGAATCCAGTTTTCCATCCTGTCATCAAACCAAGTTAACCTGTTATCCGTTCACTTTCACCAGCTCCTAAATCCGTTTCAATGTTGTTTTGAGTCTGAAAAATAATGTGTTTGTGATTTGAATAAAAAATACTTAATCTTTCCCTGCTCCCCCCCTCTCTCCATCCTCAGGACCAGTTTGATAATCTGGACAAACACACTCAGTGGGGGATTGATTTTCTGGAGCGCTATTCAAAGTTTGTCAAGGAAAGGCTGGACATTGAGCAAAACTATGCCAAGCAACTACGGTAAACACACACACACCAACGGGATGTCTAGTGATGTATGCACTTGTCATTAATCCACTGTTGCAGTACAACTCAACAAGCACAAATCCAGCATCATTAAATACCAGTTGTCCCAGTTGTTACTAGAGTGTGATTTCAAAGAGGAAATCCCTTCAGAATACACTCCACACACACACACACACACACACACACACACACACACACACACACACACACACACACACACACCACACACACACACACACACACACACACACACACACACCACACACTGCGCTCTAGTTAAATCATTAACTTGCTGTTTTGCTGCAGTTGGTATTTTTAGAGCCTGAGGGAATGGACAGGCAACCTCTTTGATGTGTTTGAATCTTTGATTCTTCTCTAATAATATACTGAGATCCTCTGTCTCTCGCTGTGTGTGTGTGTGTGTGTGTGTGTGTGTGTGTGTGTGTGTGTGTGTGTGTGTGTGTGTGTGTGTGTGTGTGTGTGTGTGTGTGTGTGTGTGTGTGTGTGTGTGTGTGTGTGTGTGTGTGTGTGTGTGTGTGTGTGTGTGTGTGTGTGTGTGTGTGTGTGTGTGTGTGTGTGTGTGTGTTCCTCTTTGACAGCCCCCCTCTTCTGTTTGTTTACCTGTCTCTCTACCAATGCGTAAAATATCAGACAGTATTTTAACCTCCAGGTCGGCTTCTCTCTCTTTTCTGTTTCAGGAGCTTGGTGAAGAAATATTGCCCAAAACGCTCCAAGGAGGAGGAGCCGAGGTGAGAAGAGTCAATGTTTTTGTTCGATGTCTTTTATTTATTTACTTCTGCAGGCCTTTTCTGCCAGATACATTATTTTAGCTGGACTTAATGTTTGTCAATGCAGTTTTATTTTACATGCACCACAAAACCTCAGTGTCCTTTCTTTAGCTTTCATTATGACTGAGGAACAAATAAGAAATGAAGGTTAATGTGACAGGTCCAATCTCTCGTTATTATCCTCAAAGAAATGAATGTGCCTTGGGAATAATGATACTCGTTACAAGCAAAAAAAGAGATTCACATTAATATAAAACTGCATCAAAGGTGAGGCTGCAGCACTGATTTATCCTCATCTGCAGCATGTGCAAAAATACTCTTTACTTTTAAGATACAGAACACAGCAGATAGTAGTGTGCCATTTAACCTTTTGTCTGGGTTGGACGCCGCATGGCAGCAGATACAGGTGGCTGCAGACCAGAAAGGAAGCGCAGCGTGTGCAGTGTTTAACACATGTTCCGTGTGTGTGTGTGTCTGTCGTGCAGGTTCACAACATGTGTGTCGTTCTACTCCATACTGAATGAACTTAACGACTATGCTGGTCAGAGGGAGGTGGTGGCGGAGGAGATTGCTCACAAGGTGTACGGAGAGCTGATGACTTACAGTCAAGACCTCAAAGCTGAGAGGAAGCATGTGAGTATGCTCTCAAGTCCATACTTCACTGTTTTATGGATATTATTGAATTGAAACTCATAAGGTTCAGGTTCAGTTCCCAGGAAACCGGTTGCTTCCTGTCATAAAACAAATGTTGCTGTCTTCCCCCTGCATCCTCTGTATATGGATGTGTTTTCTGTTTGGCTCCATTCAAGAGGAAGAATATGTCAGATGTAATGTTAACCATCTGTCGTTTACCTCACCGACCATCTGCAGATGCTATAAACTGAAAGTCTGCGATCCACATGATTTGGAAGCTGCACCTTCATCTTGTTTTGTGCTGTAAAATATCAAATATCCCATTAATTTTCACCCTGTGACACCAGTTGCCTGTTTTTTTATTGTTGTTGCACAAAGTTACAAACTACTCTTCCAAGTTATTATCTTGTTCTTCATACGGCTGTCTTGAAATCATAATAACAAGGATTTTTAACTTTTCCTGTTAATGCGATGGGGGAATTTCTTCAGAGTTTGTACAAACGTTCACTTTAGTCATGGATTAACTGATTAGAATTCGGCGTTGTCAATATAGTTATACTTCACATTTTGATTTCATTAAATTCCTTTTAATTCAACAACTGCATAATGTGTGTGTCTGGAAAGATTATGTGTGTAGACTGGACAGGAGTATTTCTTCGAACAGTCTCTCCCAACTTTTCCTGGAGCTTTTCACCACATCACATGTTCTTTATGAGCAGGATGGAGTTTGATCAGTTACAACTAAACTGTTTTTATGTATTTATATATATATATATAAGGTCAGAAGCTGTAAATCCCTAGAACCTAACAGGACGTCTCCTCAGTGTAAAGTGAAAGTAAAGCATAAAAGGTCACATTTGACCTTGAGAAATTGTAGTAGATTGACCAGATCCCAGATCAAGGTCCCCTCGCTGGCCTTTTCGGGACTTTACCAGATCAACAGATGTATCTCCATGACGACTGAGCCAAGTCCATCTGCTTATTAAAGGCCCGAAAACTCAGTTTGGATTATTTTGTGTGGTTCCTTAACGATTCATACTTGATCCAAATCTTTTTCACTTTCACAAATCTTTGCCTCAACTTTTACAAGTAGCTGGTTCACAGTTGAATCGACCTCAGTTTGTTCTTTTAACTGCTTTAGTCACTGGACTCTAGTAAATCCGTGGCTGCGGCCTCAGCACTTTTATGCTCCTGTGGATCTTTATCGTGTATGTTGCACAAACTGTTCCAGTCCTGTCTTTTTTTTTTTTTATATATGTGCATATGAATGTGGTTTTGTATATTGACGTGGATTTTCTTGTGTTTCTGTCTGTGTTTTGTGTGTGTGTGTGTGTTTGTCTGCAATTGAGCAGCATCTTCAGGAGGGCAGGAAGGCCCAGCAGTATTTGGATCATAGCTGGAAACAGATGGACAACGTAAGTGAGGAGGGGGCGGAGGGGAAGGTGGAAAGTGTTTACTGTAAATATTCAGTTGGGGACAGCCAGCTGCACTCGTTTCATACTTGTCTGCGCGAGGAATCCGAGAAATGCTAACAAAAAGGTAACTGCAGGACAAATGGCTGTTCTGTGCATTTCACCCCAATTCCACACATACCGTGATTTAGCGAAGACACAAGCAAGACATTTCTGGCACTCGTGTGTGGATTTTATATCAGGAATAAGAATTACAGGCTCCTCTGTTCTGTCCTGTTCAAATATATGTGAAGTTTGATATTTAAATGTTGGTTTCTGACTGTGAAAAGACAGCAGTGACATTCTCCTCTTCTTGGCTAACTTCCCACTCCACAGGGACTTGAGGACAGGGACTAGGACTGGGACACACACACACACACACACACACACACACCACACACACCACACACACACACAAACACACAAACACACAGGCCACCATCAAAGCAGGGCCCATGTGCCACATTTGGCCCATGACAACCTTCTTTTTGGCTCCTTCAAAGGCTCCCGAGTGAGCTTCCATTCGGTCACGTCTGAGGTCATTCAGCTGCACGTGCACAGTTATTTTTTAACGGTTTGCTCATTGCCGGACTTATAATTGACCACCACAATTACATAAGAGGAAAAAAGGCTGATTGCTGCTTGTTAAATGTAAACCTAATACACTTTCATTCACGTGTCCGGGCCAGCTGATCTGCTTTACTGCCCAACATCTGATTGAGAGTGTTTCAGTGTGTGGTCTGCACGACTTTAACGGTGACTACCTAGTGACTCGACTGTAATGTCTCAGCTATTCACCGTCTTTCCTTCACTGCTGATCTAACCCAGATGGCTTGGCAGGAAGTAAACTATCACTCTCTGATTCATCGCTGTCGTACCGCTCTCTTTCCTCCCATTCTCACATATTTCAAGTTTTATTTTGTCTTCTAAATGTACAAGTAATGGAGACAGTGCATTATGATGGATAGTTTATTCTTTGTGATTCAACATTGTGTCGTCCCTTTTGTGTTCTTTGTGTTCTGTAGAGTAAAAAGAAGTTTGAGAGGGAGTGTAAAGAAGCAGAGAAATGCCAGCTGTCCTTCGACCGGTTAGATAATGACATCAACGCCACCAAATCCGAAGTGGAGAAGGTAGGAAGCTCCCACCTGCAACACCGCTGCTGTAAATCTCCTCATCATCTCTAAGCTGCTGTTATTATTTTGTCCTCACCTTCTGTTTCTGTATTATCTGTCACAGTATTGATTGAATCTTCGCCGACAGACAGCAAAGATCGAGCCACATTTAAACCCTTTAACTAGCGGATGATAAACACACACTTTCCCCTCATTTACTGACATTAAATCCACGTCGAAAGTTTGATAATTCAGCAACAAAATAACTACAGTGACTTCACCTCACTCCCCTTAAGCCCAGTATTTTGGTTTACTTAAAGTTAGAAGCGTGTAATTGCTGCCTATGAAATTATACCGTCGCTGTTCTTTCCCCCCACATGGTCACTGTATAATTAGACCTAAAGGTTGAAGGAAAATAAACAGTTTGAAATTGAGGTGAAGTCAGAAAATCCAGCCCAGAAAGATTTTTTTTATTTTTTTTAATTTTTAATGAGCTACTGTCCATATATCGTTGTTTTTTGAAGTGACCCAATTCATAAACAAATGTAACCATGGAAATAACAAGAGGAGTCATGGAGCTGTTTTCCCCAAAAGTCATATTCATTCAAAAAAAGCTTCTAGTTGAAAATATTTTTGAATTTTGCTCGGTTTGCCAAAGTTTCTCTTGCAGCTTTTTTGTCAATGAGGCCTCTAGAGTTACCATAGCAACACGATTTGTGTCCTTAGGTCTTTGTTGTGTGTTCACATTGAAAACACGGGCCAAAATATAGACTTGTAATTTGATATCAGCTCATGTGAATCTAATGTTTGTTTCTTTTTCTTTTTTTTTTAGGCCAAAGCCCAGTTATACCTGCGGACTCACATGGCCGATGAGAGTAAGAACGAATACGCCGCTCAGCTACAGAACTTCAACGGAGAGCAGTGGAAACATTTCAACAACGCCATTCCACACATCTTCAAGGTAAACCAAACATGTCGTATGCAGAGTTATACAATGACAGTAAGGCTTCAATTCAATTTAATATTGTGATCAAGCTGTGAAGTGGTGCCTTTTGATATATTGGCTTTCTTGAAACTTTCTATACTATAAGTTTTCACCAATTAGCAACAGAGAGATACCACAACATGTTCTGTGTACAGGTTGTGGATGTGAAGGGATTAACTTGTTGATCAAATATTATACCTTTCTGATTTCCGTGTTTTTTTTGTTTCATCCCTTTATGATGTTTGAAATTAGCTCACACTAACAAACTGGTTGTTATGTAGTTAAGCATTCCTCACTTGAACCAGTATCTTGTTTAGAGAAAGTGTAGCAGCCTGTAAAGTGCCCCATTAAATGTTTATCTTAGCAGCGTGTCTCGTGTAAACCATTACTAATATATTGAGTGGGTATCTGCGCTGTCCCAGGAAAAGAGCTTCCCACTCGGACACGTTGTTAAACAACACAGAGATAAGTGTTCGTGTAAACAGTGCAGCATTTGGCCTGTTGCTGGTGTTCAGTCCATTTCCTCTTGCTGTCGTTACAGAATCTGCAGGACATGGATGAACGTCGGACGGTGAAGCTGGGCGAGACGTACCGGAGCTTTGCTGAGGCGGAGCGGAGAGTCATTCCTATCGTCTCCAAATGTCTAGAAGGAATGGTTTCTGCCGCCAAAGCTGTCAATGAACGAAAGGTGTGTAGCAGAGTCAGGGAGGAGAGAGAAAGGGGTGAGGAAAAACTGGTACTAAACATAGGGGAGGGATGGGGAGGAGGGTGAGGAGACGTTCATTTCACTTGTTTGATATGTCTCCTCTCTCTCTGAATCTCGTGTCCCAGGATTCGGTCATTGTCGTGGAGTCATTCAAGTCCGGCTTCGACCCTCCGGCGACTTCCCCTTCGAGGACTTCAGTCAGAATCTGAGCAGGACAGGTTCAGACGGGACCATCAGCAACACGCCCAAAGGAGAACGAGACAAAGACGGGGGCCCGGCGCCGAGATCAGACCCAAAACATCCTATGAGCAGAACCAAGAACAAGCTGTGGCTGTTTGGGAAGAAACCAAAGGTACAAGGAGATAATGATGCTCATTGTTGCTTCAAATCAAGGTTACATGTTTATCTAATATAGAAATATTCATCATCTACAGTTAAACAAGAGGGAGTTTTACTCTTATATATAGATACAGATTTTTAAAGACATCATTTCTCTTTTCAGATTCCTATTTAAGTTCAATAAGTGCCGGTGTTCTCCTCCTCACAGGCTTATAGAGCCCAACCCGTCGTACAACTTTATCAGTCACATTGTCAACAAACTAGCAAAGTTTCGAGAACGAACCACGATTAATGTTTCACTTTGTCCACACAGCCTTAAAAGTTTTTGTCTTCTTTCCATTGTTGGTCAAAAACTAGTCTCACACTCCTTCTCTGATATTCTCTGTGGACCTTGACCCTCTTCGTACAGACAACCCTGGTTAATCATTACCCATCGGCTGTTGGTTTATGTTCACGTCATCCGCTGCCGCACCACGTTTTCTGAGGTGTGTTCCAGACACAAGTTTTCAGGCCCTGATCTTAAACTTCACTCTTCCATTACAGTAAATAGCTTGTACTAAAAAGGCAACAATACGAAATATGAATAAAAACATCCTTTGGTATTAAAACTTTTGCCAGGATTTGATTGACAGCGACCAAACAACCCTCTGACTGTCATCAGATCTGTCAGATGCTGAATCCTAATTGATGCATGAAGACAAGATGGAGTTTGTAGCTATTTGTTAATTTGCTGACACAAAATGAGCTGAATTGATTAGTGTTAATATTGGATTTTGTTGTCCCCACCAGTCCCCTTCCTCCTCTCCTCCTCCTCCTCCTCCTCCATCATCTTCCTCCTCCTCCCGTCCCCGTCCCCGTCCACCTCCCACCTATTCCCTCCATCTCGGTTCGGTTCTGACCTTGTGAGCCACTATCTGTCTGAGATAAAGACTACAGTACCCAGAATACCCCAGAATTTGAGGGCCCTGCGGAGAGGGGTGAGACAGGAAGTAGTGTTGAAGTGTGTCTGATCAAGACAGGTTGATATGATTTTGTTTTTCTTTATATATTTTCTACACAGTGTCTGCAGGTCCTGGATTAATATGTGATAAAACTCAAATTTAAATAATTTAAATTTGTGTGGATTTGATTCATATTTTCCTAATTTGAAAACTTGCAGACACTCTGTCGTACGGCTTCTCTCACTCATTCATCTTTTTCTGTTTTTGTCTTTGTTGATTTCTCCCTTTCTCTCTTTCTATTTCCTTTTGTTTTTGTGATTCTTTCTCCCTTATTTATTTGTTTATTAGAATCTCAATAGATTTTTTTCCCCAATCACAAGATGGAGGATCCTTGGTGATTGATGGTGTGTTGTGTGTTTTAGGGACTTGAACGGTTTTGTGGTTGCAGAGTTGTTGTTTGGGGTGAAATTCTTTACCAACATCACTTGTGTTGCTCTGATGTTGTTCTTTTGTGTGAGTTTGCAGTGACGTGTGTTGTTGTGTTTGCACTAACGGTGTCAGTTTGTGGTGAAACAGAGCTTCCTGCTTCCAGACAGTTTAACACAAACTTGTAAATAACAGCCGGCCTCCGCGACTTAAAAAAAAAATTTTCTAATATTCCTGGGGATTGCTAATCACACTTACAGTATGAGGCCAGCAGCAGGATTCGTTGGAACAAGTGTGTTCTTGCATGATAGAAGAAATGGGACCATCTGTAAAAACATTACTCTATAGTCGTATAGAAATTAAAAGGAGCACACGGGAATCCATTTTAAAACTATCATTAATGGCATACATTTTCCTTTTTCACCAGACATAAAGAAGAAGTAATAAGCAAATAAACCTGTAAATGTTTCTTCACAAGAATACGTCCTCTGTTTGGAATGAAAGCAGGAAACAAACCCAGAAATGAATCATTGTACAGCAGGAGGACAGAGTAAATATCCAGTAGTTAATGTACACAAGTGTAACGTACAAGAACTAGTCGTATAACAAGTGTAACTGTCTTTCAGTAATTATTAAGTATTGAACTTCTTATTTAATACATGAACTACTGGAGCCTCCTGGTTTACAATCGTTTTCTCTTGTATGTGTATTGTTCCACCGACGGGCAGCTATTTTAAAACACTGACAACTAACCAGCATTCAATGTTGTCTGTCTCTTTTTACTGCGATGGTTAATGCGTCAGTGGTCAGTAAAGATGGTAAGTGAGTGACTGAGTGTGTAGAGAGTAGTTATATGAAGACCCAGTAGTGTGTCCTTCACCGTATAGGACTTCCCATAGTGTCCAGTATATAAACCCAGTAGTGATGGTTAGCTAATGGTTTCACTCCCCAGTTAGAATAGTTTTCCTGCACTCGGATAAATAATATTCACCAAACTGAAACTGTGTCACAGCCTCTTAGTGCAAATAGAGTTCCCCAGTTTAAGAGCCACCAGTTAAACCACACTGTTCTGCAATTTGCTTTACTAATTAGTATTTTTAGAATGAAACACAGACGGAAACTGCTTTTAATAAATTGTGTTGGAATACAAAGTACTATACAAACAAGGAAAACAGTATTCAGCCATAGTTACTGATTGAAAAATACATTTATTCCTTTCAACAACTGCTGTTTCCAAGGTCACAAGTAAAACTTAAATTCTCAACTCTGATGAGAGACGTCCATAACATACTCAGACGTCTGCAGTTCTAAGTAAAAGTTTTAGGCACTAAAAAATAGTGAGGATGTGTTTAAAACTAATGTCATGTATATTTAAAATGTTTTGTGGGCGGTGGGATACACCTTACTGATGTTAATGAATATGTTTTGGGTCATTGTAGAGCTGCAGATGTTCAACTGATCAGACTGTTGGTATCATGGCAGATGTTTCGTTTTCCCATCCATCAAAGTGCCTTAAACATTTGCTCAGCAGCTTAATCTGCAGAGGAAGATCATGTGATATGAAAGAAAACACCAGAAAAGATTAGTTTCAAGGTCATAAATTTCAACAAGAACGTGTCTCGTGATGTTTAATGCGTCAGTTTCAATGTGACGTTATTTGGAAACTGAGCGAGTGGCATTAATATCGAGGAGATTACTGTAATTAACTATTTCAGTTGCTACACGTTGATTAGACATTCTCCTTCTATGGAAAGTGGTTTCACAAACCAGACCAAACCAAACTGCAGCGTCTGGGCTCAACAAACATCGTGGAAACAAGTCAGTGGTGTAATTATAGTTTTAACAGATCCGTCCACACTCCAGAGAAACATGTACACTAATCCTTATTCCGTCCCGGGTCTAATCTCTTAACATCAACTTTATCCTGAGTTGGTTTGAAGTGATGTTAAAATGCTGCTTCTCCTCACCAGGCTCCGTCTCTAGAGGATTTCAGTCACCTCCCCCCCGAGCAGAGGAGGAAGAGGCTGCAGCAGAGGATCGACGAACTCAACAAAGAGCTCCAGAAAGAGATGGATCAGAGGTAAGACGTGGACCAAACCCTTAAAGGAACTCTATGTAACTTTGACTGAGCACCAGCGCCCCCTGCAGCTGCACATGGTAATTCTTATTCCTACTCACTGAGCTGAAACACAACTGAAGGCAGATATTACCCATGATCCCCGGCTTCCTGAACCAGAAAAGCTGCTTCTGTATCAAATCCACTAAACTCTGTCTCTTTATATTTTCAAAGTTTCCTGCTGATTATTAGAGATAAACTCTGGTTTTTAATAACTTCTAAGTCTTTTTTTAACCTCGCAGCATGTTTGTGTGTTTCTGTCAGAGATGCCCTGAACAAGATGAAGGACGTGTACGAGAAGAACCCACAGATGGGAGACCCCATCAGCCTGCAGCCTAAAATATCAGAGACCATTTGTAACATGGAGAAACTGCGCTCGGAACTCCACAAAAATGAGGTAAAGAAGAGAGACGCTGGATTAAAATGTTCTTTTCTTAAAGAGCATTATTTGAATTCTATTCGTATGCAGCTCCTGACAGCTTGTGGTGATAACAGCACCACCTCCTGGTCAAATATGCAAAAGATACTCATGTGGTGTGAATGATGGTGTAGTCAATTCAAATATATACTCGAATGTGGTCATGTGCTTTTCCCTGTTGACAGACTTGGTTATCTGAGGTGGAGGGAAAGCAGGGCTCCAGAGGAGACAGAAGACACAGCGCCGACAATCACCATCAAACCCCTCAAGGCAGAGAAAGGTAGAAGTATTTCAAAACAAGCCCTGCTACTCAGGATCGTAACTTCAGTAGTCACATACGAATGAGTAGCAGAGCCGTATTTCACAACACTCGCTCCTTCTTCCTGTTACCCATCAGCCCTGAGGGCAGCTACACAGACGACACCAGTCAGGAGCATCACACGCCTCAACCCCGCCCCAGTCCCGCAAAGCCCGGGAACCCCAACCCTGACCCTCACGAGTTTGACGATGAATTCGATGACGACGACCCGCTGCCTGTCATCGGACACTGCAAAGCGCTGTACTCTTTTGGCGGTGAGAACAAAGGGCTTAGAGTGTCGGTGAAATATCATCCTCTAGCATTGAATTTGTGATGTGTGCACTGTACCGAGACGTTTGAGACCATCTCACTGTGCTATGATTGGTTCATAGGTCAGAACGAGGGGACGCTGGTGATGGCAGAAGATGAGGTAACGAATTTAATTGGTCGTTAACAATAACTTGATTAACCCTCTAACTTAACAAATGATTTGTATTAATTTGATCTCATTGCTCGTAGGTGTTGTACATCATCGAGGAGGACAAGGGCGACGGCTGGACGAGGGCGAGGAAGCAGAGCGGCGAGGAGGGCTACGTCCCCACCTCCTACGTAGAAATCACCATGGAGAAAAACAGCAAAGGTGCTGTCACCTACATCTGACTCCACACTGTCCTCCGACCTCTGCTCCATCCCTCTGTCATTCTCTCCATCTCCGCTTTCTCCTCCTCCACATAACACTACAAAGGAAAAAAAAAAAAAGACAGCATCTAAACACCTGCATGGACACTCTTCTCTTTCTTTTGTCCTGGTTTCCATCCCACCTCTTTATCCCTCTGTCTCTTTACACGTCTGTCATCCTCCTCTCGTATGCGTGGGACTGTTTCCGAGGTGAGCGTGTGAGCACGGAGACAAATGGAAGAAGCTACTTGATGGTGTTTGTCTTGTGTTCGAGGCATTTCTCTGTGCGTGTGTTACCGATGTCTCCACTGCTGTTGTGAGCCCCGTGTCGAGGCGTCACCGCTTCCTGTCGATCAAAGTGTTTCAGATTGTTTAATGTAATATATTAGAGACTATTTTTTATTTGTATCCAATCTTTTAATTGTTCTTTCTGAAACTCCCTGATTTTAAGCTCATTTAAGTGTCGACATAATTTGAAATGAAAAACTTTAAGCTGTTCTTTTTTCTCTGTGTGTGTGTGTGTGTGTGCGCGTGTGTGCGTGTGTGTGTGTACATGCATTTGTGTATTGTTTGTGTATCAGTGCCATCACACTTAAGGTGGTATTACACTGACAGAGGTTTGTCTGGTTTCAGCCTCAGTGTCTTTCCTGTCCTCAGTGCAGTTTTCTTACCGACTCCAACTGTAGAGAGAAACGTTTTTAACTGGTCTTTGACAAAAGTCGTTTGAGATTAATCGATAAATTCCCGAGAAGAGTTGAAAACACTAAAACCAACAATGGTTTTCTCATTTCTCTTTTCCATGAGGAAAATCCATCATTCATGTATCCGCCCCTTGAACAACTGCAATTTGCATCAGACCTGATGTCGTCCTGTGACCCACAATCACAGGCTCCAGACTCTGAGTAAACAGATGATGTAAAGAGAGACGTTTCTTTTCCCAGATGACTCAACAATTCACAAGGAAAATGGAGAAACGAGGGAGAAGATAGAATTGTTTTCTATCTTCTCCCATAAATCATCCGGTGACCTCTTTAGATTATTTTGGGATTCTGTGAGATCCAAACTAAATAAACTCCCTGGTTGGAAACTGCTCTCGTGAGTATTTACAGCAGCAGGATGGTTTCTGTAGGATTAAATAAATCTAAAGTGCTGATGAAGAAACAGTGAAATGCTGCGGTGAATTTAATGTTTGGTTAAAATATGATACTAATACTACATTGTTGGTTTTGGCCCTTTTCATGGGAGTTGATCCACCCACTTCTATTCTCCTGTGAAATCATACCCAGCCGTTCAAAGCCTAAGGAAAATGATTTTAATTCTTAGACTTTTTTACAGCATTGTCTTAATTGAAATTTTAAATTCTATGTAATTCTGGTTATTCTTGGTCATTGTTTGAGTCACTGATTAAAGAAACAGCTCTGACACTTTTCTATCGACGTCCATGATGAAATTAATTTCAAAACCTTTTAAATTCATCTCTTTAGTTCCAGTTATTTGGTCCGAATCAGAGTGAGAATATCGTGGGTTTCAGTGAAACGGCCGCGAGGTGTGTCAGACGTCTGTTCTTCAGGTCCTCTCAGACAAATAAAGACCAGGAGGAGGAAGAGGAGGAGGAGGAGGAGGAGGAAGATGCTCTAATGACATGAACAGACACAATCTGCAGGATTCTTCAAATGTTTTCGATTTTTTTTCTTCCTTTGTCCAATTTCTGAATCATTTCTCCTGATGGAAAACGCTGGGACTCAAACACAGTCTGTGTCTCTGACCACTTGTATTCTGTTGAAACTTAAATCTTCTCTGTGTGTGTTTGTGTGTGTGTGTGTGTGTGTGTGTGTGTGTGTGTGTGTGTGTGTGTGTGTGTGTGTGTGTGTGTGTGTGTGTGTGTGTGTGTGTGTGTGTGTGTGTGTGTGTGTGTGTGTGTGTGTGTGTGTGTGTGTGTGTGTGTGTGTGTGTGTGTGTGTGTGTGTAGTAACTGGCCCTCTCCTCTATGTGACCACAGGTTCCTGAGGGCTGCAGGGTGGCCGGGCGATTTGATTGGCTGGTGGCGGGCTCACGGTGATTGCTGATTAATGGTGGTGCGGGTACACGAGGAAGAGAGAGAAATAGGAGGGGGAAAGAGAGAGGGGGGGGGAGGTTTGCATGTCTGCATGCTCACATGATTGGCATTCATGGGGGGGGGGTTTCCGAGAGGAGGAAGGGAGGGTTGTACCGAACGTAGAAGATCCCGAAGCCATAAGCTGGCAATGATTTACAGTATTTATGATCCTACAGTTGGATCCTAACAGGAGAAGAGCTGTCAGACCAGGAAGTGATCACAAGCTCCATCTAGTTGGTGACGATGCTAATGACGCAGTGTCCCAGCTACTCTGTCCTCTGTCCCAGGGGAACGTCCTTCATGTAGTTATTAAGTAAATGGACCTTGTGATGACCTCTGTCAAGCTCGTGAGGATTTCTCACTTCTCGTAAATTGTTTGGATCATTTCTGACCCCTTTTAGATTTTCCATACTTTCCCAAATCCCAA
The DNA here is from genome assembly GCA_006182925.3 of Reinhardtius hippoglossoides. NCBI lineage: Eukaryota > Metazoa > Chordata > Actinopteri > Pleuronectiformes > Pleuronectidae > Reinhardtius > Reinhardtius hippoglossoides. Next base: position 24,364,997 of record CM031683.1, on the reverse strand, counting down.
CACAAACTTTACCTCTGAACTTTTAGTTGAAGCCAGTTAAACTTCAAACTCAGCACATCAGAGTTTTTTTTTTATAACTTTCAGGCTCAGGTTCACTCACAGCATCAAACTAACAGAATCAGTGCTGCTCCGCTCCGACTCACTCCCGTCATCGTCGTCAGTCTTTATCTGTGCTCTGTTGGTGATGTCTGCCTGAGCCACTCTGCTCCTCATGCCTGTCCTCACTCATCCAGTCGCATGTTGTTAACGTGTCATTACCAAACATGAGCAGGTGACCTTCACGGCACCTTCCTGTGTGTGTAACGTTGTTGAATGTTGAATGCCTTATCTTCATGATGTCTTATGCACCTGCAGCATGAGTTTGATTTCTTTATGTTTGTTGAATGTCTCCCGAACAGCAGCTGGGTTTATATCAGATACTCATTAGACAGATAGCAGGACTATCAGGTGCAAACAGGACCTCTCCTCCTCCTCTTCCTTCTGCTCCTCCTCCTCTTTCTCCTTCTTTTCCCACCTTTCCTCCTCTCTCCTGTGGTTGTAATTCCACCAGCCGACCAGCAGGCGGCAGTCTCTCTTCACCAAAACCGGACTGGGCACCCCCTTTTTTTTTTTTTTACCATCACCGAACAAACAAGCGGAAGCTCCGGGGACGTTGCAGGTCAGATTCTGCCTTAAAACCTCACCTTGTTGTTTTTGTTTTTCTGTGGAGGGATTTTTCCACACACACACACGTCTGCCGCTTGACTACATCTCCCATCAGGCACCGGGCCTCAGCTTCATCTACATGAAAAGTTTTTTCTCATTTCATCGGTTGTATTTGTGAATGTGACGACACGCACGCATGAATCCAAACACGTGTTCGCACATATAGGGAACGCCAGTCACGTCAGAACCACCATTTGGCGTCCCGTACACTTTAAGCTGTGTGCACGTGTGTGTTACATGTGTGTGTTACATGTGTGTGTTACATGTGTGTGTACATGTGTGACGTTAGTTTTTACCATTGAATGATTTGTACATATTAACATCTCTTATGTCATGTTGAATGTGTTTCCATGGTGACTGTTTTTAGGTTGATTGACACTCTTCATGAGAGGAAAAGGTTTGAATGGACCCGATGCACTTTGCCCTTAAGTACTACAGCAAATGAATCTGATCATAAATGAGCGAGTGAGTAAATGAATGTGCGATAAAGTGTGATCTTTATGAATGAAGCTATAAAAAAAAAAGAAGAAAAGCAGCGTAAGAGTAATTCTCTCTTTTGAAATGGTTTTATACTCGTTTTCTAACTTGTCAGAAAACTTCCTTTTGCATGATTTTTCTATAGATTCTCATTTTTAACCACTCACCGTTTCTGTTCAAACGAAACGACTCGAAGTTTCACTTGGTTCTGATGATTATTTAAGACAATAAGCCGCCGGCTCTCAGAGCAGCGCGCGGCCCGGCCGGAGGTGGAACCTGTGTTTCTTGGATGAAGCTGTGAAATGTACAGAGCGATGCTGTAGATGTTGTTACTTGAACTCCCCCCCCCCCCCCCCCCCCCCCCCCCGGTTTCACGACTCCACATTTCCTCCACTGTCCGTGACCTTTCCTCTATTGGACATTAAAGGGTATTTCAGAGACTTTTAGTATTTCACCAGTGAGAGAACAAGTAATAACTTCACTTTTAGCTCCTAAAGTGGTTCAAACTCCAAATTTGAAGGACTTTGTTCGGACATAACTTCGTGTTTGTCAAGTAAATAAATTTCCGTGTGTAGAATCTGATGTCGAGTCCCTGACGACCTTCTGCTGATTTGGATTTAACATTTATCGGGGAGCAAAATGGCAGTTTGCTCAGTTTTTAATGATAATCTTTCAAACAAGTACAAAGATCCATCAATGCTGTTTGTTTCATGTGCAAATCTGATTTCATAAATGGCTCCAGCTAATTATTTTACATCATTAATGAATCCATTATAAAATGTATTGTTCATCTATAAAACTCCAGATGTCTTGTCCTGATGTTACTAAAGCAATTACCATTACATGAAATAATGATTAATATCAGAATCTTAACGAGCCCAACGCGACGTCTTCCAGTTTCTACTTTTGTTGAATAAACAAAAAAAATTGTTCACTTAACTCCGAGAGAAACAACGAATCTTTGCGTTTTAAGAAGCTGGAGCGAGCGAATGTTTTTTAATTTACTCTCAAACTTATCGATAAATTATTTCAGTACTAAAACCAATACTCTGCTTGTTATCGTCATTGTAAATGTGCACTAAGGCGAAGAGGGTCGTCCTCTGACGGTGACACACGAACAAAAACATCTTTCACGTCAGATGAGTGTTTGTGTTAAACTCAGTAAACGATACGAACTGTTAAAGAGACATTTCACTCCCAAGTTTTCCCCCGAAGACGTCTTGAAGTGAACTGTAAATGACCAAAAAATCTCATTCACAGGTAATTTTCTGAACCATTATTATGCCTATAAACACTGAGCTGCGTATTATAATAGCCGCTGTTGTTTAATCCTGAATATTATGCAGAAATAAGTAATAACAAATCAGCTTTGACATGTTAAATATGCTGAAGGTTCATTCTTGTACAAACGGTTCTCTACTGAAACCTCTGCCAAGCTACTGTGAGCGTGCTGCGTTTCTCGTCCAGCAAAATAAAAGCCCACGTGTTGTTCCTCCTCGTTTCAAACTCCGATCGTCAAGCATGAAAATAAACGTCAACCTCTTTTCTATTATCAACTCAAACCTTTACAGTGAATGAAAGCAGCAGGTACTGGGTGTTTCAGCCGGATATCAACACGTCTAATCCATGTAAATCTGTGTGTTTTTACCATGTTGTATATGTTTTAATAACCAATGGCAGTACTTCTCTCCATATTGTTGTGCACATGTTTTTACTTTGAATGTTGTCGGACACTTTGTGAACAAAATGCTTTTTTGTTTCTTCTTCTTCTTCTTCAAGATATTGTTCTAATAAAATAAGCAGCAATGAAAAGTCCATTTGTTTCTGTGACGTTTTGTCTTCGAGCAGAAATTCAGTGTAAAAAACCACGAGTTCACTCCACAGTTCATTCGTCTTATTTATTCAATCTTAACCCCCCATCGTTCATATTTAATATAAACATTAGAATTCATCAACATCTTCTTTTTTTTTACAGTCTTCTACAGAAAATATGTACAGTCGATTATTAACACGCTCACGCTTCAGATATTTACAGCTTCAGTCTCATGTTTACATGTCTGCTCCTGGGCAATATGCACAAAGTCATGTTTATTAATTTGTGTGTAACTGTAAAATAAAAAGATTTGAGAGAATAAAAACACGTGAAGCTCGAACGGAGAGTTTGGATTTTTTTTGATTCTTTGCAAGTATCTGACTTTCTGCTCGTGTGTGAATGAACCAAAGGAGATTTTACCGTAGTTCTTTGTCGTCCTCTGGTTCGAGAACAACACATTGCACCTTTTCCTCTCGCTTGTTAAACCAGCAACAAACGGATCAGAGTTAAAAGCAGTTTCCAGATGTGGAGAAAAGGTTCGTTATATAGTTAAATACACCAATTAACTGAAACACAGACAGAAATATAACCTGTGACCTTTCGTTTTTGTGCACAGCCTGAAAATAAGTTAATTTCTTTAATAGATTATAAACCCTGCTTTCTATTTTTAACTTTTAAACTACGAGTGAGTCTGAAAACCAAAAAGCATCACAGACATGTCCACTCAGCTTTTTAAAAAGAAATATGTATTATATACGTTTATAAGGCCTGTTGTACCTTAGTGTGGAAAAGACTTCAGGCACAAGTCTCTTTCTGAAGCTGTCGCAGTGATATGATTGTCGAGATGGAACCAGGAGACTTTGAGCTTAGGACAGTTTCTATCTTTAAGGTGGATTCGAAAAGGCCAAATGAATAAAAAGGGTTTTTATGTGTAGAAATAAGAGCAAATAATTGTTTTTAAAGTCGTTAAAATGAGTTTAACTGGCTCTCGTCTTCCCCAGTTCGTACGAGTTCCTCAGTGTCGAGTTCAGTGGCTGCTGGGCGTCGTACGTTTGATTCCGCCTCAGGTCGTTTGTCTTCCCTTCTTCTGGTTCCTCGATCCACCTGACGTTCACCCGCTCGGCTCCGGCCTGAGTGTATTTATATATTAGATCAAGGTTTGAGTTTTGGTTGGGGGCTCCAGTTTCCGTGACAACGCGGTGAGGATGAGGTGAACTTGCTGTAGCGATCCGATTGGTTGACCGAGGCTCCGCGGCTTCCCCACAGCAGCCGCAGCTGGAAGTCGTTTTAAAAACCTCCAGCAGGTCTTCGTCAGCCTGAAACCCTGAACACACACGAACACACCTTATAATACTCCAACATTCAACGTTCAACATCTTTACACAACGTGTGTGACTGTTTCTACCTTGTAAGAGCTTCTGTGCGTTGGCTGTGTAGCTGTGTGTGTTGTGCGCGACGTTGCGTGCGGCCTCCAGGTGGCGCAGCATGATGTCGCAGCCCTGATCGCTGGTCTCCCACAGTTCCCCCCCTTCAGGTGTGATTGACGGGCGCTCCATCAGGGTGAGGAGCGGCAGCAGGAGGGGGACGCAGACCCCGGGGGGAGGGGAGGCTGCAGGAGGAGGAGGAGGAGGAGGAGGAGGAGGAGGAATGTCAGTCACGATCATGGGTGTGATGTCAACATGTGATTTAGGACTCTGTGACTGTGTGTGTGTGTGTGTTGTGTGTGTGTTGAATACCTGTGCCCTCGTACAGGTTCTTGTAGAAAGGTTTGAGTGTCTTCTCGTAGCTGATGGCCGTCTGTGTGTAGTTCCGTCGCAGAGCCGTCCACGTTTCCTCCAGTCGGCTGATCTGCACAGAGACATCAGCAAGTTTTACACAACTCTTTAAAAACTGGGTCATTGGATCGGTTTCCATCAAACGAGAAGAGAAACAAAACCTGGTAAGTAACTTTCTCATATTTTCAATACTTTGCACATATTTGAATGTGTGTGTGTGTGTGTGTGTTGTGTGTGTGTGTGTTACCTGCGGCAGGTCCAGAGCCTTCATCAGGGCCGTGAAAGCGAACAGGTCGCCCACCGTGTCCTTCAGCTCCAACGCCACGAGGATGATGCGATTTAACGTGGACGCCCGCTCATCCACGCTGCCCGTGCATCCCAGAATATCCACGGCGACGCCTATCGCCATGGTGTGGTGTCTGGGCGAGACAGGAAGGACAAGAGAGAGAGGAGAGAGGAGGAGGAGGAGGAGGAGGAGGAGGAGGAGGATTATCAACACAAGATCACGTCCAGGTCTGTTTTTGTTACGTTTTCTAATTTGATCTCTCAGAGGCTGCGGGGGGGGGGGATTTATTTCCATGACAGGACAAACAGGACGGTACAACTGAACCATGGTGGTGTATAATGTGTGTGTATGTATTGTGTGTTTGTGTGTGTGTACCTTTCCATGAGGTCGAGCCTCAGCTGTCGACCGTGCGGCAGCGTCACCAGCTCCAGACCCGAGGCCACGCCCATCTGACCTTTGAGCTCCGGACTCACTCCGAGTATCCTCACAACCTGCGGAACAGGAAAAGGTTTGAATTTAACACACACCACACACACACACACACACACCCACCTCACATGTGTGTTTCCTCTCTCTCTGTGTGTGTGTGTGTGTGTGTGTGTACCTGGCAGTCGGCCATCAGCAGGTGTCTGGCGATGCTGTGGTGATTGTGCCTGAGCAGCAGCTCCTTCGCTCTCTTCAGCACCACCATCTCCAGAGGTTTGTTCTCCGGCGGCAGGAGTCGGGATCCGAACTCTGCCGGTCTGAACATGGACTCGGTCTCCATCACCGGCCGCTGGAAACTGCTCCCCCTCCTCTTCTCCTCCCCATCCTCCTCCCTGCCTGCGTCCTCCTCCTCTTCCTCGCTGGTGTTCTCTAAGGCCGCGATGGCGTGATGGTAGGAGCTTCTGTCCAGGCCTCTGCGTCCTCCCTCCTCCTGCTCCTCCTCCTCGCCGTCTCCTTCCCTCCTCAGCCTGTCCACGTAGCTGCAGAGCGGCGGCTGGAGTGCGAGGCCGTCGCCTGTGATGATGGAGTCTGGAGAGATCGGCTCCTCCCACTCCAGCGAGCTGCAGGACCTCAGGTCGGCGGGACTCGGCTGCAGCCGCTCGGTCCGGCCCGTCACCGAGTCTGTATCCGGATAGTGAAGCCGCTCAGGAGGTGAAGGAGAGAAGAGGAGGAGCTGTGGGAGAACTTCAGAGGCTTCGCAGGAGGAGCTGGAGGAGCTGAGGTGACGGAGGAGAAGAATCACGTCATTTAGAGTTGAATACTTGTGATTGATTTGCATTAATGTGACGTTAATAAAGAGTTTATCTGTCACGTCTGGAGACATGTCACACTGATATAGTTTATAAATAATAATACACGTACAGGAACATTATTAAAACAAGATGAACAGAAAGTTTTCAGACAAAAGCAGCTTTAGTGTCACAGAAACTTAATTTATTGATTGCTAATAAGTTTTGGACATTTTTCCAATAGCAGAGAAGATTATTCTCTGATTGCATCTTAAGTTATTCAGATTGAAGGTTTTTGGTTTTATCACATCATATAAGTGTAATCCTGTATATTATGTTTACATATATATTATTTTATGTAAACATAATATACAGGATTACACTTGATGTGATTATTTCATATTTCCTTGTGTTTATATAGTAAATTGCTTATTTTACTTTCCCCTTTGATGCTGTAGCGAATAAAGGAAAAAAGTGAATGAAAAGTATTTTCTTCAAATAAATGTTCATGTTTTGCTTTGCTTTTTGGAATCAGGACTTTTTAAATCTTTAAAACTTTAAACTAAATTCATTAAATATCAAAGTCACCTCCGCTCCTCCACACAGGCGACTCCCCACACGTGGAGTCCGGAGTCGGAGACGTGAAGACGGAGGAGGACGAGTCCGTGTGGTTGCAGGAGGCGGACGAGGGGACCAGCGGCTGGAGGCAGGGCGAGCGAGGGAGTCGAGCCAGCGGCACTTTGCTGGGTTTGGGAGGCGGCTTGGGACACAGCTGGCTGTCGGAGCCTCGGATGGCCTGACCTGCAGACACACAACCACAGGACGTCACGGTGACGTCAGTCGACGTGGCAACAATCTGATAAAGACTCAGTTTAGTGCAGGGAAGAGCAAACACATCCATCTGTCTTTGTTTACCCTTTAAAATGTGAATTTGAATCAGAAAAAGCAAAGAGCAGGAAACCACGAGGTTAAATTGAATTTCCTCTCTGAAGACAAACAACAGGTTTGAGTAAATGAGACTAAACCTGAAGATCCACAGATCTAGGATCAGAGATTCATTCAGTTCAAAGTCGTTAGAAGGAGAACATCTTTATTTTTAGCCTGATAATTGTGTGAATTCTCTTTAGTGGCACTTAATACACGAGTGTGTGATTAAAGTGTCGTTGATTTCTCATGTGATTTATGGAAAGAAAGGAAATTAAAAAAGGGACGAGCGTCTATAATGTTATTTATATTTAGATGAAAGGGGCTTTTTCTTCTTCCTGCTTCTGTTTCTTTATATGGAAAGTGTACAAGTGTTTAAGTGTATTGTTTTTTTTTGATTATACTGAAATGAATAAAATAAACTAATAGTTTTTTAATTTCATCCTGTTGTTACCGGCAGTGAAGTCTGGGTTTTCTGTTGCTGCTATTTTTCTATTTATTCTTATTTTTAATCTTAAGTTTATTATATTTCAGGTGTTTCTCCTTTTCTTTTTGTCTAAATTATTCTGCGCCTCATGAGAAACACACTTTATTATAATATAATATATATATATAGATGTACCTGGATCTATTACATCTGGAGAATAAGTAAAATTCCTTATTTATAAGAAGAACAGCCTCTGGTTATTATTTGACAGTGACTGTGCTATAACACATTCAGCTGTTATACTGTATTTAAGAAAGCCACAGATATGACGACACAGTATCTGGAACTAGATCCCAAACAACAAGTGGACATTATGGTTAAGTGCTTCTAAGTATTTATTAGATTTAATAATCTCCAGCTGGTCCACTGACCTGCCAGAGGCTCGGCTGATCTCCGGGGGAACGAGGGGCTGAGGACCGGCTCGCTGCCCGTCCGAAACACCGGGGACTTGGGGCTGGGCCCGGGGAGGAGGGGGTCCGGCTGAGGCTTACATCCTGGAGGACGAGAGGTGAGAGTGAGAAGAAGTGAAGGACACACACAGAGGTGATCACATCGTCTTTCTGATTTTTTTTTTTATAGATTTGATCATATCATCATTTTGTACTGACCAAGAGGTAAGAAGCTTTCTGATTGGTGCGCCTTGAGGGGGCGTCGCCTCTCCTGGACCTGATTGAGACTCGCTGGTTGGCTGCCGCAGCGATCCTTCAACCTGCGTGGAGGCAGAGACCAATGGATGAACACGTTTACGTAGAAATTAAACTTATTAAGAACATAACAGAGGAGGAGGAGGAGGAGGAGGAGGATGAGGAGGAGGAAGATGAGGAGGAGGAAGAGGAGGATGGACAAACTGGACAAATTGAACGTTCTCAGTATTTATGGAGAAATGATGGTAGAGCAACATCATGTGAAAGATACTCTTGATTGTGTTGAATAACATAAATATTTATATGTATACATTTATTATGTAATATTATCGGATACACTGACGGGAAGTTTAGTTTGCAAAACCCAGAATCCTGTGAGGTCATTTCTGAAATGTTTCAAAAATAAATGCTGTAGAAAACAAACTGTAGCTTTGAAAAAAGACAGATTCAAGCATGTTGCTGCAATTTATGATTTTTTTTAAATAATATATTGAAATATATATTATTTGTTACCAACACTGTCAATTTTCATACGTCAAACAGGTGTGAACGTGTCCATCACCCACAGATCAACCAGCTTCCTGTCGTGCACCAACCTGAGCTGCCGGCTGCGGCCCACGCCGTTGTCCTGGTGTGCGTTGTCGTGCGCGGCGTGCGCGTTGTCGTGCGTGTGTCCGTTGGTGATGTTGAGGCTGAGGCGCTTCTGGCTGCGTCTCTCCTGGGACATGAGCGAGTCCCGGTGGGTGCTGGAGAGGCCGTACTTCTCCTCCAGGCAGCGCAGGGGAAGGCCTCTGTTGATGGGCTGGAAGATGATGGCTCCGACCACCTTCGTTTACACAGGGAAGAGAAGTTAGAACAAACTTTATCAAACACAATGAGTGGAAAAGAGTTGTTATTTTTCCATTCTTCATAATTCATGACACTAACATGGTCTGTGTTTGCTTTTTCTCACATATTTTTCAATTTAAATCAGTAAAAAAAAGATAAATCAGGTCCATCAGAGAACTTAAACACCGATGTCTTCATGAAACTCAACGTGTGCATCAAACCTTGACTGAACTCACCTGTGAGACAGGTTTTCTGTTGCCGACGTAGAACCTGATCAGTGCAGGGACGCTGTCGAAGCCTTCCCTGTCCAGACGGTACTCCACTCGGGAGTAGGCTTCATTCAGCATCACGACCTGAGGAGGACGAACAAGCCAACACGTTTAACTTTTAACTCATTTAAATCAGACAGAAATCAAAACGTGTGTGTTGTTCCAGAGAAACACAGTCTCACCTTCTTGTTGATTTTAAAGTGCTGGGCAGCGTTTCTCCACTGGCAGGTCAGAACGTAACTTCCTGGGATGGACAGCGAGTCACGGAGCAAGAAATCCCCGTCACGCTGCACCGAGTTCTCTGCAACCTGGAACGACACAGAGGGTTGAACACAGGTGGACACGCACACACACACACATGCACACGCACACGCACACACATACACACACACATACACACACGTATGTTTACAGTCCAAACATTTAATCAAACCTAACAACGTTCAGGTCTTATAACGTCTTTCTTTATGAACTCTGCTGCTGAGCTGCAGAGTTCATAAAGGACGTGAAGATATTTTGAGATTATAGATTTATGTGCGTCTTCAGATGAAGAATGAACCCATGGGTCGCCCACCCACCAGAAGGTCAGCGGTTCAATCCCCGTCACCCACTTGAGTGACTGTCTCTCTCTCTCTCTCTCTCTCTCTCTCTCTCACACAAACTGAGCACACACACACACACACACACACACACACGCACACACACTATACACACTTTAATTAAGCGTGTGTTTGTATAGTATATAATGGTAGTTTAGTTTAACCAGAGGAAGCAGCTTATTATAAATGATTGCATCTCAGAGCTTTCACAGGGAACACACAATCTCTCTCTCTATCTCTCCACTCACAGACACACACACAGACACACACACACACACACAGACACACACACACACACACACACACACACACACACACACACACACACACACACACACACACACACACACACACACACACACACACACAGACATCATTCACAAAGAGGCTTTTTCACACACTGACCTAATGTTACAACTCCCGCCTTATAGACGAGGCCACTGTTTAAGCTTTTAACCTTCCTGTACGCACCCTGTGTGTGTGTGTGTGTGTGTGTGTGTGTGTGTGTGTGTGTGTGTGTTTGTGTGCGCAGTTTAATAATAGGTGATCTGGTTCAACAAGATTTTAACCAGGACTTTTACAGGGAGGGACTCATGACTGAGATTCATGCATGTGTGTGTGTGTGTGTGTGTGTGTGCGCGTGTGTGTGTTACCTGTCTGGGAATCGCTCCGTGATACCACGCGTGGCTCCTGGGCTCCTCACAGTTCATCTTCAGTTCCTCCTCCAGCTCCCTGCGGAGTTTCTCTGAAGGACAGTCCAGGATGAACTGATCTCTGGAGAACTGCGATTCAGGAAGACACACAAAAAAAAAGAGAGTGACGACATGTTTAATATTTCCTGCAGATCGTACATTTTACCAGCTGACGCTTCTGGTTTCCAGTAAACACCGTTTCCTATTCCCTTGAACAAAGAGTAATAGAGTCAAAGCTCAAAGGTCACAGGCACGACAATGACGAGCAAATATCTTTTTACTCTAGAGGAAGAGAGACCGTAGATGAAATGAAATATAGGACCAGAGTGAATAAATCCATCAAGGCCCAACAGTCCCCTGAACGCACCATAAACTCAGTGGGTTCTTTCCTGAGCCACAATGCATCCTTCACACATCTCCCAGTAACTTTGTGTAGTTTTTGTTACAAGTATAAACACGCAAAGTTATGTATTAGTTCATAAAGGCTTGTTTTGTGTGTAAAGGAATAAAGTTGTTTCCTCTTGCTCGTCTACGTCCTCACGTTTATCTGTCGCCCTCTTGGACGATCCTGACCTCTGGGCTGGAAACTGCAGCAGCGACAACTTAACTTTAACTCACACAAGTATAATTATGTCAAAGTTCAGCCTCTGTACTTTAAATTGTTGCATGTGTATTTTTTTAACACATGTCGTAATATCATTTATGTAAAGTGAGTGATATTATAAGTATTAACTGCTGCACCTATCACTCCTCCACCTGGAGTGGTCGGTGCACTGCTAGTTTTATTATAACACACTTGTCTTTATTTGTGTTGCGTCACTCGATGAGGCAACACAACTTACACACAACAGCTTAGTCCGGTGAAATGTTTTCAGGAGCTCAAACCAAAAGCCTTGACCCAGTTTTGACAGTTTGAGTCAATTTAATTGTTCTATCCTAAGCTGACTCATTTCGGGTTTGACGAGCAACGTGTGAGAACAAATATCCAAAATAAAACCAAACCACACTGTTCACACACACACACACACACACTGTGAACTAATGCAAAGACAGAGTTTGATCTGATCAGAAACCAGAGACGACAAACTGATCGAGTTTGATCCAAACACAGAGCTCAGAAAGTGAAAATCTTGTAATAACCTGACAGGAAGCAGAGTCAGCACATCCACCTGCACCACGACAGACACACACCCCACACACACACACACACACACACACACACTTACATGACAGCTGCTGGGTCTCTGCATCGCTCCGTCTTCATATCAAACACATATTGATTCACACTCTTCTCTTTCCTCACACTTTCGCTCTCTCAGTCCTCTGTGATTTTCCTCTCTCTCTCTCTCTTCTCTCCTCTCTCTCTCTCTCTCCTCCCTCCCTCCTCCTCCTCTCTCCTCTCCTCCTCCTCTCTCTCCTCCTCTCCTCTCTCTCCCTCTCTCCCCTCTCTCTCTTTCCACCCAGTGACTCCTTGTGCGACTGCAGCGTCATGACCCCACCCAGCTGCCTGGACCTGCCTCCATACACACCTCCACCTGACGCACACAAACACACACCACCCGCACACACACACACCACACCACACACACACACACACACACACACACACACACACACACACACACACACACACTCCAGTGACGCACCCCTCAGCTTGCTTCTTTTTTAACCTGTTGCTGCTCACAGATGAAAAATTATTTCTTGTTTCCTTATGTAAAGAACTTCTTCTTTTCATAGATAAAATCAAAACAAGTGAGAAACTCACCAGAATCCTGTTGAGAGGCAGAAGTGCTGCAGGCTTTTCTATTCTAATTCAAACTGTGTATTACAAGTATGAATAAAAGATACCAGAGTTTGACTTTCCCTTTCTCTAAACACCAGCTTAAAGAAGGTTTATAGAAGAGGTGCGTTCACCAAAGGCTCCTGGTTGGTGTCTCGTAAGCCTGATTTAAACTGGGCACATCATTTGCATGACACAATAATAATAATCAACCTTTTACATCTGTCACACGACACTAAATCTGCATGAAGGCAACACAAACAAGCCTGGAGGAGGTGAAGGTGACGAGAGAAGTGAGCAGACAAGACAAGCAGCTCAACTGGACGAGGATCAGAAAACCACACAACATGTGTTACACCTGCCTGGTGAAACGAGCTCTGTGAGGAAGACTATGATCCAAACCTGCTGGGACGAAGAGGTTAAGACTCCTCCTCCTCCTCCTCTCAATAACAATTATTGAACCATGTGCATGAAATTGGAAATGTGTCTCTGATCGCCCCGTATGAAACTGAGACCATGTTGGTCCTCGCCTCTCTACACCACTTACTCTCTCTATCCGTCTCTTTCTGTGGTTTCTCTCTCTCTCTCACTCTCTCTCTCTCCTCTCTCTCTCTCTCTCTCTCTCTCTCTCTTCCATCTCTCTCTCTTCCATCTATCTCTCTAAAGTCATTAGAATAGACCCCTCTGCCGCCCACGTCTCCTGATATGACGGGAAATCAGCCGCTCACATTACAGCCTCCACGCACAAAGCGACCCAGATCACGTCAGACAGGCACTGATTCAGTTTGTTTCCAGTTTGAAGCCGAGGCCAGAGTGGCGTGACGTGTGTTGTGTGTGTCTGCGCTGGTGCGGCAGTGGAAAGTACCTGGGGCGGGGGAATCGAACGTTTCAGTCACGTCCTGCAGCCGCATTGATTTCACTAAAACACAATCAGATTCGAAAGCTGATTGAACCAAAGTGAGCTCAGGATAACTGAGATCCAAGTGGAGTTAAACTCTGATTCAGTTATACAAAGGATCGGCTGCGTGAGTGAAAGTTTATATTAATAGATGGAATAGAAAGTCAAGATGCACCAAAGTTCACATACTTACTCTTTCATTTCTTTAATAAAGGATTTTGCCTCATGATTCTGTGCTTTAAACATCCTTTGCACATTAAATAAAAGAATCCAAAATCTGAAAATGGAGAGAACTATTTCTTTATACTCTTTGCAGATATATGATGAAACAAATGATACGTGGATTCTTATAGTTTGTGTATGATTTGAATTATTTATTTATTTCATTCCACTTTGAAACTGCGAAGTTGGAACAATAGACCATAAACGCAAGTGTAAACAAGTTGTGCCTGTGACCCTTGAGCGATAGAGATAACAGATGAGTGGATGATGATCTATTGTTTTTAAGAAGAGGAAATTCGCAGCAGTCTGACAGTTGTCTGAGCAACGGGCTTTTCCTGTTGTTCCAGAATTACACAACTGATTTGGACGCGATAGGAGCTGAACTGGATGAACCCAGAGTTGACTTGAAGAACTCCGCTTCCACAGATGCAACTTGTTTCTTCTTGTTTGTTTGATTTTAATTAAACACAACGGTCACAATGAAGTGGTTTTACATCTGCAGCCGCTCAGCCAACAGAAGCAAAGACTAGTGGCGAGAGGGAGGAGGAGGAGGAGGAGGAGGAGGAGGAGGAGGAGGAGGAGGAGGAGGAGGAGGAGGAGGAGGAGGACGCACGGCCCTGAGGTAAACAGGACGTACAGGACTGTAAACATGAAGAGATGGATTGTGTACGTGAGGAAGGAGCAGAAGAAGAAGAGGAGGAGGAGGAGCACAGAGAGGACAGTGAGAGCAGAGGGAGGAGGAGGAGGAGGAGGAGGAGGAGCAGAAGAAGAAGAGAGGAGGAGCACAGAGAGGAAAGTGAGAGCAGAGGGAGGAGAGGAGGAGAAAAGAAGAGATGGAAAGAGTGAATGATTTTCATTTTTTTTACAGGACGTCCTTTAATAAGACGCTGCGACATGATGTCATCCTCTGCATTTACACTGTGTGTGTTTGTGTCTCTGTGTGTGTTTGTGTGTCTCTGTGTGTGTGGTTGTGTGTCTCTGTGTGTGTGGTTGTGTGTCTATTCCCACTCTTCTCTTTCTCCTCCTCTCTCTTAAACACGGGACTAAATCCTAAACTGGAATCTGTGATGAAGCACGAAAAGGAATAAAAGTGATCGTATTAAATTAAAAATCCTTAAAAATTATGACCCATCGTTCTCCTCACGGGTTTCAATCCACCAACCTTTTTGATTTTGAAGAAATCAGAGTTAAAAAGGACAAATAATTAATAATTGTCCAAATATGACATTTTATTGCTCTGAATATTTGTGAAAGCCCTGTTTATTGCACTGTTTTGTATGTTGCAGTTGCATTAATTGGTATAAACCAGTGTCCTGTGCTATATGAGTGGTTCTGTATCATTAACATGTAAAAACAGAGGATTTACCTGCAGATAATCACATGATCACCTTCTCCCTGTTTTCTCTCATCGCTCAGAAACAAATCTCTGATTCAGGTGCAACGTTTCTCCAGTTCGACTCCAAACAAAAGTCATCGTTCAACAGGATTCCCACTCTGACCAGATTTTCCTTGGATTTCCTGGATTTTTCGCAGAAGCGGTAAACATTTGTTTTTAACCCGCGGCCGGCGCCTGGGTTCACGGTGAAGATGACACACGTCGGGTTCAAACCCGGGTCTTGTGGTTGTTGTGACAATCCGCTGACCAATCAGAGGCGGCGGTGTAAGCTGCTTGTTGTTTGAGTTCAGTGAGGTGAAGACAAATAACCTTTTAGCATTATGACCGATTTCTCATCATCTCATACACACAATAACGCCCACGCGGACACACACTGGTGGACGTTATAATCCTCGTCTTGTCCAAATCCTGCTCGTGATGAAGTGAGAGCTGAGAGAGCTGAGACTCTCTCAGGGTGACACCGGTGATCTACAGTTTATCAGCGTCGGAGCTCAAACTGTAAAACATGTCAGGACGGCGTTTACAAGCTCAATTTAAATCAGGTTAACAGAAAAAACAACAGAGCAGCGCCTGTCCCGTTAAAAGATGCTGCAGAGTCGGTGCAGCAGGTTGGATGCTCGTCTGCTGCTGCAACCGAAAACACACAGAGATAATCCAGGATACGTCTCTTATAGCCTTGGTGCAACTGTTTCAATCAATCAATCAATCAATCAATCAATCAATCAATCAATCAATAATCAGACGGTGTTTGTCGAGCACTTTTCAGACAAACCACACAAAGTGCTTTTCAGAATAAAAGCAATAAAATCAACAAAGTGACACGTACCTCCAACAGTCCACTTAAATCTAATCAAGCCGCATTAAACTGTTCACACTCATAGATATCAATCCATCCCTCCATCCCTCCATCCCTCCATCTCATTCATCCCCATCCATCCCTCCATCCCTCCATCCCTCCATCCCTCCATCCCTCCCTCCATCCTCCATCCCTCCATCCATCCATCCATCCCTCCATCCCTCCAACAGTTCCTTTCACATGCCTGACTTTTTAAATCAAGATTCATGAATTAGGCCCAATGTGAAATCAGTGAAGATGTCCAACCAAACCCCTTTAAGTGTCTGTTGTGTCTCGGTGGAGGAAAAGCCCTCACTGGGGAGTCACACTGTGATACTGTGGTGACTCCGTAAAGGTTTTAAAGTCCATGTCAAACCAGGAGTGACGGTCATTAAGCTGTGATGGAATCAGTGTCTGCAGCCTCTCGGCCGTTGCCTCCACCGAGGAGGTTTGTGTTTCAGTTTGCACAGAATTACACAAAAACTACAAAAACCCAATTCTATTGAAACCTTTTTTGTCACTTGGGGCGAGATAGGACATGAGCCTTGTTGTTGTAACAGTTGAAATGAGTTATAAGAGGAGCAACGTCGTCAGAGTGTACGTTTGTTTCCCTCAGGTTAGTAACGAGAGTGGAGACGTGAAAACGAGCTCAGATCATAAGTTCTGTGGAAGTTCCATCACCGTGGGAACGAGGACCCACTCGTCACAGTTGGTTCTCTCCAAGCTTCAGTGTTTTTCTTCATTTCAATTTAATGTCACATCCATTTCGTCTCATTTCTAAGTTTTAAATGTGTAAAATCAGGGCCGTGCAGTTCAAACTCAGCACTTAACTTGTTTTTCCAGTGTTGCCCGAGAGATAATATCAGAGGCGTTTTACGAGGGACATCATCATCATTAAAAGTCGCTATCAGCTGCTCTTTATCTGCTGTTTCCTCTTCTCCCACTCTGTCCTCCCCCCCCCCCACTCTCGCTGGTCTCTGCCCTCCTGGTCGCACCGGGTTTCTCCCCCAGGCTCCAGCTGCCGCCTGCGTCCATCCAGCTGTTACATGAAGGTTTAGAAACAGCTCCTTCTGAAACCGCATCAGGAAAAAAAGCAACAACGCTTGTTTGGACGCTGCAAAAACCGTTATCACTTCCACCTCCAGTGACACGCAACACTGAGGAAGTTCAGTGAAATCTTATTACTCCTGCTCAGCTGTTATATTTCAGTGGAGATGAATAATAACCAGAGGGAGGACGCCCCCGCTCTCTGATTGGTTGGACGGACTCAAAGCGATGGAAGCTGATGGTTTCTGCATCTCGACATCTTGACTTCATCATCCCGAGGTCTCCTCCTTTCCTGTTTACTCACAACCAAGTCGATGCTCCTTCCTGTGTTTAGGCCAGGAGGCATCTCGCTGGTCAGTTTGGGACAGACTGAGATTCTGCAGCACAGAGGCTGCGTGTGTGTCTCCGCGGTAGACTTAGCAGTTTGTATTTGATTTAGCGTTTATCTGAGGCCGGGGTCACGACCAGATGTGCAGCACGTAGACGGAGCTGCTAGGTCAGGTGTGTCCCGGGTTGTGGATTTTCTCATTTGTAATTTTCCACAAATGCGAAACCAGCTGCTTTCAGACATGCACCGAACTTCCAACAATCCCCTGGAACTCTCCAGAGGGGTCGAGTGAGAGGACACAAGTCAGGGGCTGCGGACATTCTTCAGAGTTTTTCCTGACAGCTCCCTGATAAAAAACCTCTGGGATAAGTGAGCCCATGTGAAAATACAGCAGGAGAATGTCCGGAGAATTCACAGCGACAAAAGCAAAACTGAAAAAAACAACAAGAGTACAAAAGGGAGAAGATGCAGAAGAAGACATCAACTTGGAAACGAGATTAAAGATGTTTTTGACGATAAGATTGACGGAGATGTTCCTGTTGTTGTGAACACGTCCTGCTGGGTTCTTAATGCGTAAAAGACAAACTCTGGAAAATGTCGGGAAACGGCTCCAGTACCGACATGCTCTTTAAATCAACCCAATATATATTACAACAATGTGTTTGAGACAGACTTTCACACGTTCACTCAACCGAGACCATCTTTCCCAGACCTGACTGCACGGTACGCACATCTGTAAAGATCTGTAAAGACGTGACAGATGTTCTCTAAAATAATCTTTCTGGGAACAGGTTCAAAACTTGTACTTCCTTTACATGAACAAGGCACGGTTGTTCATACAATTCATCAGGTTTGCTGATTTGTCAGCGAGGATTCAGACTTTCCCTCGTCAGGTGGAGGAACTCGAGCAGTCCTGCGAGGACTCCTGACCCCCCCCCTCGTCCAACACCTTCAGGATGAGCCTGAACGCTGAGCCTGAACCCGGCCTCCTCACCCAACATCAGAGAGGCACCTCACTGTGCTCCTGTGGCTGAACGGAGCTAAATCTCAGCGGCCAGGATTCTAACGTCTTGGGAAAAGCCTGAAACCAGAGAAGTGGAGGCTGATGCAGCAGCATGTGAATCCCCACGGTGTTGGAACGAGATGTTCAAAAAAAAACTGAGCCCGGCAGATGAAGACCTGCTGTTGGGGGGGGGGGGTTAAAGTTTAAAGATATATTTGATGTCTGGGCATGAAGAGAGAATATCTGGAAAAAAATACCATAGAGGATTTTCTCTCCAAATCCGTCCTGAAGCACTGAGCTGTTCGGATGAGACTGAAGGGTTTTTAACCTTTGCAGCTTGACGTACTTAAAGCTATAACACTTTCATATTCCCAATAAATAACTCTTCACTGACAGAGAGACAGGGACGTTTTAAATTTTAAAATCTGCATTATGTGTATTTTTGTGCAATATGACCACGGGAGCTAATGTGATCTGCACGTAAGCAATTACCGAGCTGCTGGATTTGTATGGATATGAACTAATCTGCAGAATCCCGTTGTTCCCTCTGCTCCGGACTGTGTCTGTGGTTCAGGGGGTCAAACAGGTCAGTGACTGAAAACAGGACTGAAAACAGGTCAGTGACTGAAAACACCAGTAACTTCGAATACACTGACACAAAGAGGAGAAGCTTGTGTCCTCGGTCCCGGAGAGACAGATGGAGGAGAGGAGAAGGACGGGAAGGGAATGAACCCCAGGCTTTTCTGGATCCCAAGTAAAGACAAGCTGGGAGATACAGAGAGGAGAGCTGGGTAAGTATCAAGGTCACGAATACATTATTAACACACTGACTCTTGCGTATACTCCAGCAGACAAACATAACGAAATAGATAGTTATAGACTCCATTCTTCTCTGGATGAAGATTTCAAATCACTTAATCGATAAACCTTTGCTGACTTCATCTCTGATAATCGAGAGATCGGGGAGACGGGGCTGTTTCTTTTAATTCAGCCTAATTTTGTGATCTAAAGATTTCAACTCTTTCCTCAGCTTAATACCTTATAAAACATAATACTTGAGAACGAGAGGTATTAACATGAGCTGTTAACCTGTTTCAATAAGAAGATAGAATAAGATCTTAATTGTCTTTTCCTTTTTTTAACTGAGATCAATTTCTTTAAACGTTTCCATATAGGAATAAACATCCACGAGAACGTAACGTCTGAACGTCACAAACACTGAAGCTATGTTTGCTCGTGGGACAAGAATCCACCTGTTTCTAATGTGTCTCAGTTTAATCAAATGCATTTTCTTTGAAATAAAACATTAAAAAAGTAAATTAACTACAAAAAGACAAAACAACGTAACCAAACAGATTCTATTTCCTGTGTCTGACAGATGAAATCCAGTTTTTCCCCCTCACATCACATGTGTTGTGCGTTTACACTTTGCTCCGACATGTGTTTCCCTTCATCCAGACACGTTCAACTTCTGATGTAAACAGGAGGATCAACCTTCTGCTCGCAGATCCACACGTCCGCCCCGCTCCGTCCAATCATCCTAATGGCATTCACACATTTCACTGGGCGTCATAAAGAAGACAAACTATCGCCAGTTAGCAATTAATCACCCGGCGTCCTCGACCCGCTGCGTCCACGGCCATAACTGTCTGTGTCTCTCACCCCGGCCATCACACACTAACCTTGTGTGTCTGCCAGCTGAGCTCTGGTTATGGATGAAGCCGGCTGTATATCTCACACACACACACACTCACACACTCACACACACACCACAGACTCTCACACAGTCACACAGTTGGTCATTTATGAGAGCGTCTGGTCCGAGTAATAAAAGCCCAGTGTTCAGCTCACAGAGGGACCGAGGGAGAGAGGAGGACTATTCAGGGGATTCGAGACGCCTGCTGCACTTTTCAGATTGTTTTCTCACATATGGAGTTTTATTTTCTATTATGCTGTTTTCTGAAATGTCTCCGGTGGATTATCTGTTTCCCTGTGGTCTACTTTGAACAGCATTAGCAGATAAACACGCTTTAAAACTAATCTCCCACATGATGTGATCAATTCTTTAAAAATAATAATTAACTACCACTTAAAGGCCCAATTTTAAAACACCCATTTAGGCTGAATAACAATATTCAGTGCAGAGGTTAAGGCAAAAACACTAAGGTGGAATAGAACACTGCATAAACTGCAGAATGAAAGCACACACAAAACATGTGCACATGTGTACTTGCAAAACACGCTGTCCATATAGGATTGTACACACAAAAACTATACAAAACCCCTGATACACAACATAGGGAATGGATAATTCACACAAGAACACACACACACACACTGGATTGTGTGCAAAAACACTTAGAATAGCACAGTGCTTAATGCAGAATATAAAGGATCCATACAGGATCTTACACAGAAGACACTTGACTGCTCCTCACACACACACACACACACACACACACACACACACACACACACACACACACACACACACACACACACACACACACACACACACACACACACACACACACTCTGCTGTCCCCCTCACCTTTGCAGAGATGACAGAGTTCTTGTGGTAGAAGCAACACAGAGCTGCTGTCAGGGTTTTCAGGTCGCATCGCTCCGACATTCTTGCAAACTTCCCTGAAGCGACTGGGAAACCGGCTGCAGCCTCCAGCCGGACGACACCTCGGCTGTAAATACCAGCCTCAGTCCCCCGGACTACAGAGACAAGCTGTGACTCTGATGCCTCCTAACAACCGGCAGGTCCATGAAGGGTTCCAGTTTGCATCTTCCCAGAAAGTAGAGCTAAATGCAGAGTGGTCCCGTGCACCAGGAACAAACGTGGAGGAGGAAAGAAGTGTGTGAGCCCAGCAGCATCACGTCAGCTGCTGCATCCCTCCTCCGTCACCTCCCTGCCTCTCTCTCCTCCACAGTCCCCTGCAGAGTGGCCCCTCCACTCTGCCCCTGCTCCAATGATCCTCTCCAACACATTGCTCCTCTCTGCTCCGCCCTCGCCGGCTCCATATAAGGGCAGAGACAGACCCATGTGATCGGCTTTGACCCAATCATATGTGGATTTACAGGGAGTGGCCCTAGAGTCGGTCTCTTTACAAACATATGGATGGAGACACCGAGGAACAGAAGGAAGATGGAGCGACTCAGACTTTTAATTTATGTTATTGACAAAATTATAGAACTAAACTGAATATGCAGTTTTATTTTAAATGTGTTGTTTATTGATGGTTGAACATGAGAAGGTTTTGATATTAGTTGAAGCTAATTTGTTTCTGGAATCTGAAACTAATGATTATTGTTGTTCTGACGGTTATTTTGTTAATTTGTAGATTCATTGTTTGGTCTTGAAAAGTCCAAACAGAAGAACTCTTCATTACTGAGTTTGGTTTCTGGGTTATACTTACAAAGATCATCAAATAAAATTAAAAATAAAATCACACTGATATGGTTTTCTCTGGATCTGATGTTGACGCAGTTTGATTTCCTGTGAGTGAAACTCGGTTCTCTGACGGCAGGGTCACCGTTGTATCAACCACAAAACACAGGTCTTCATTCATTAGGACCGAAATAAACTGAGATAATAAATCACGTCCAGTCCTGCAACAAACTTTTCAGAGGAAAAATCCACCAGGGTCCTGATTTACCATGAAGAAAAATGTAATGACAACAAGCGTTAAGGGTTGTAAAGTGAAAATGAATCCAAAAATAGAACTGCAACAGGTCAAAGGCGACTAATTGTGCGTGTGTGTGTGTGTGTGTGTGTGGTGTGTGTGTGTGTGTGCGTGTGTGTGGTGTGTGTGTGTGTGCTGGTTAATAGCTGGCCATTTGCGCTCCTTAATGACCGCTAAGTAATTACACCCACACACTCGCTAAGTGCCGGAGCTTTTCCCTCCAGTTCACACACTCGCATGGGAACGACTGCACGTAGAGAACATCCAGCAGGACCAAAGGAAACCAGGAATATTTATACACGGGGTCGTGTTCACTCTCAAACACCCAGATACATTACACAGTGAGGGTGACACCCCAGCAGAGACCAGTTCAAGGGACATTTCACCACAGAGGAAGAAGCCACTAATTACAGCATGAACTCTCTGAGGATCCACGAAGGAAATCCATGTAGAACATTCCCTGGGGCGACACACACAGCAACACACACACACACACACACACACACACACACACACACACACACACACACACACACACACACACACACACACACACACACACACACACACATAGAACTGCCAACCACAGCAGCCCCAAATCACAAGCTAGGCTAAAAGTCCACCTTAAAATACACACATCCGTCGCTCCAGGAATGCTCTGGAAAAACAACGGGGGACAGAAATCAGCGCGCTGTGGTTCTATGTTTTCTATTTCTATCTGTTTGTTGTTTCTCTCGGATGGAGCCGAGGAGGGTTAGGAACTTTTTTCCGGCAACTGCAGACTTTAGATTTTAATTTCTGTTATTTAAATGGTAAAAAAAATGTGTTGTATATAGAGTTTTATTCTACATGTGCACGGTAGTTTGAGCCCGTGATGTTGAATCATCTGCATCCGGTCGCGGTAATAAGGCCTCAAACGTAAATGGCGGTAAGATTAATGGCCGCCCACATACTCCAATCAGGTTTTTTATGTCGTATTAAAGCCGTTTCATGATCGCATAATTTAAACCATACGATGAGTGATTGGAAAATCGAAATGAGCTGTAGATGTGTCTCTACAGTTATCGATCGCAAAGGTTAATGCATTTCTGCAATATGTGATGTCATTTCCTGACCTCATTGTGACGTCATGACGACATCATTCCCACTAAATTTCTATTTCATAGATTATCTATTCCAGGAGAAAAACACTTTACGAACGAGGCACGACGTCATTTTCTGACTTCATTGTGACGTCACTTATCATTTAATATCAGAAACGATGAGGAATACTTTCTGAGCAAGATTTAGATTAATTGGTGAGAAACATATTTATTGTTGAACTTTGACAGATCAGCTCCCAGGTGATAATTCCCAAAGTCCGTCCATGTGCTTCTGAGCTCTTTGAACACAAACACACACAATAACCAAATGATGCAGTAAATTGAAATAGACATTAGAAATATAAGAACTTTAAATAAAGTAAATCATCTGTTTTTCGGTGTTTAGTCAATACATGTTATGATATCATGCATCAGCATCACTGTTCTGTCCAGGTTCCATCAATCTGGAATAATGCGTTCGTGTGTGTGTGTGTGTGTGTGTGTGTGTGTGTGGTGTGTGTGTGTGTTGGTGGTGTGTGGTGTGTTGCGTGAAGTGTGTGTGATTTCATGATCACGAAGGAATCTACCGATTGGTACGTTTAAATTCATATCAACGACGACTCAAGGTCACGTTCACCCATTCACACACATTCATGTTTCCACACGCTGCCCTCTCCTAGCACATCACCCACAAGTCACCTGCGTCGAGGAGGTGATGTTTGGTTTGAATGTTTGTTGTTGAGTCAGATTACGCAGAAGCTCAGGACGGATTACCACAAAACATGGTTTGACATCTAGTTTGTAAAGTTACTTGCACGATAATAAATGTTTAAAAGAGAAAGCACACATTTAGTTTTCAGTCTCTCGTCTGCAGCGTGAGCATAAATAAATAACTCACGACGCTCAAACCTCAAGTTTGAATTTAAAACATATCGACCTTCTGTGTTCAGCATAGCAGAAAACAACTGGAGACACTTGAGGGGGGGGGGGGGGGGGTGTGACCCAGTTCTCATATTGATGATTACCCAGAATTACGCTTTCAACTGCTCCATAATCCAATAAAGAAAATCTCTCGTCAGTGGCAATCGGAGATTCTTAGAAAAACAAAAGTGGTGTTCACGCTGAATTCAGGATTAAACAGACTCGTCTCATTGACTCGTTTTCTCTTATTGCTCCTCTGGCACTTTGTTTACACAGATGAATAAAACACACTCGACTGAATTCCCTCAAACAATCCTGTGGCACAGTGGACCGTCCAGAAGTGGAATTACCGCTGAATTCAACAGGATTACAGAGGTTTTCAACAGGAGATTACTAATGTAACTGCAGCTCGTTGGTGTGTGGCTGCTGCCCAGCTGCCTGCTCGCCCCCCCCCCCCATTGATTGGCTGTCCAGCTTATTGACTGACAGGCTGTCACGGTCAGTGGAGCTGAATAGAGGGGGGGGCCCAGCTGGTCGGATGTTTGCCTGGCTGAACTCGTGCTGACGGACTGGACCGTGATGCTGATGAATGTCACTCTGAGGTTTGGACGTCGGACACTGATGGTTTGAGTAAATCTGACCACTAGGGTGCAGCAGAGAGCGCCGAGCAACAAGCAACACACATCAGCTGACGGTCAAATTAATTAATTAACTAATTAACTGAATAAAAAAGATTAAATTAAAGCGAGACCAAAATGAGGGAAAGCAAAATGATCAAAGTACGTTTTAAGCTTTGATTTAGAGGAAGCGACTGACTCTGCCTTCCTGTTGCTTGTGTGAACATTTTGGTGTGTGTGTGTGTGTGTGTGTGTGTGTGTGTGTGTGTGTGTGTACTGTATACTGCGAATTGTCATCGTTGAAAGCTGGGACCACACACACACACACACACACACACACACACACACACACACACACACACACACACACACACACACACACACACACAGAGGATTACTGTTTCTTGAAGCTGCCTCATGAGGTTGTAGAGCAACTGGACTCAGAGACAGAGAGAGAGAGAGAATGAAAGAGAAAGAGAGAGAGAGGAGTTGTGTCACAGCGGATCAACAGGAGAACAGACTGTCTTCTTCTTTCTTTTTCTTCTTATCAAAGACCATGAAACAAGTGATGCTCTTTACTGCCACCTCTTGCAAAAAAGGGTATTTTGACCACATATTAATGAACCATGTGTTTATCATCTGAAAACACTCACTGCCATCTCATCTCTCAGATTATCTATGTTATATCATTTCCTAAAGATGTAGAGATCTTTACTTCTGGTTTGTTGACGGTCACAGTGGAGGCTGCTGTTCACGTGTGTGTCTGTGTGAGTTACAGGAAAAAACGCAGACACAACAAATGCCGCAATAAAATGTCTGACAATGTTTTCTGATCTTTAAAAAAAAGGAAAAAGTGCAGCGGGAGCCAGATGAGCTTTCTCGTCTCAGACGCCTTTCATGTCGTACTTTTCTTAATTTCTGCCAGAACCTTGGTAGCGTAATTTCAGTAGTTGCACTACAGAACTTAAATGTAACCCAGCAGCCATCACTTCAAAGATAAATCTACTTCCTGTCTGTGAGGGGAAAAGACAGACTGTACAAATCAGACGTGCAGCTCTGGAAACGTTCACGAGCGGAGAGAAGAGAGCGATGACCTTTTGAATTGTTCTCAACAGACACTTCCTTCCCTGCAAACGTCCGTCCTACACAACAACCAGAGGCCTGATGGCACCAAACAATACAAGGCTCATTGCCCAGACACCATTAATGCGCTATTGACCTTTCACCACCGGATATTACACCGAGCACCTGAACTGTCTGCGCACGTGTGGACGTATGTGATTGTTTTCAGCCACATTGGAAATGCAAACACACCTGGAGGACCGGAGCTGACACGTTCGAACATATTCTATAACACACTTGGATCAAACAACCCCATACACTCACAACACTGTCGTAGCGGTCAACACACACACACACACCACACTATTGACACTTGCTCGCAAACCTAATTTGAAATACACAAAAGTACTGTTTGTGTGAGTGTGAGTGTGAGTGTGAGAGTGAGAGTGAGAGTGAGAGTGAGAGTGTGTGTGAGTGTGTGTGTGTGTGTGTGTGTGTGTGTGTGTGTGTGTGTGTGTGTGTGTGTGTGTGTGTGTGTGTGTGTGTGTGTGTGGTTAGGTCAGCTCCCACATGTGCGGCCTGCTCTCGTGGGAAGGCCTGAGTTTGCTTTTCACACTGAGGTGTCAGCATCCAAACATATGAGCTAATAGTTGGAGGAAGAGAGGGATGGATGAGAGAAGAGAAGGAGAAGAAAGGAGGTGAAGACTCACAGATGAAGTGACGAACACACAGGACCGTTGGTTCTGTCTGGTGCTGATGTGAAGTTATGTAAAACTTCACTGATCAATTATTCGTTTTTTTTCTCAAACAAAACTATTAAACATTCTCTGGTTTCAACTTTTCAATTAACGAAACGTTTTTACAGAAGGAGACACTTCGGACTTTGGGAAAACAACAAAATATGAATCCTGATTTAGTTTGAAGTGCGATATGATATCTGAGATGATGATGTGCAACGTTTGCTGATTAATCTGGGACGACGCGACACTAACAGATTAAAATAAATTCACATAACAGAGACAAGATCAGTTTGATGTAAGTTGGCATCAAGAGTTCGGAGAGGACGTCTTCTATCGTGAAGGAAACGTGGATTAGAAGTGAAAGGGAGTTCAAACTCATCTGATTTATTAAAAAAATGAAAGAAACAGTATCGCTGGTTAAATTGTTTCGGTGACACTTTTCCTCCGAATCAATCAAAAACTAAACTTTTGCTAAACTCTATTGTTTAAAGTCTTATTTCTGCTTCAGTCTTTCGATGTTATTTAAAGTCTGAACTGTCTGTGACCAAGGCCCGATTATATCTGACGTTATTTACATCATCTGGTTAAACTTTTATTCTACTACTATAAATCATGTCTTCGCCTTGTTGTGGTTCATGAATTCTTTATATAGGCCGTGTGTCTGTCTCTGAAAAAATAGCAACAATTTCACCATAAACTGTGTGAAACTTATTAATGTTTCAAACCAGGTCATATCTGATGAGAGAATAAATAAACAGCTGCTGTTGTTATTCACAGATTTGATTCTCTGCTCCTTTTCTCAGCTGGTTGCGTCTTTTAAATAAGAAACAAAAGCAAACACACAAATATCAAATATCAATGAGATGATAATGTGACAAGAGAATGACCCCTCAGTCATCACGTGTGTGTCTGTGTGTGTCTGTGTGTGTGTGTCTGTGTGTGTGTGTTAATATGATTTGCAGCGCGGTGACACTTTGTATGATTTAATGTTGTATTATCCTCGTAGCTCGGCGGCAACTGGATTTACTCGATGCCGTTGACACCTCAGATGTAAATGATGTTTCATATCCTGCGTTTGTCACTTTACATTACGATATAATCAGTTTACTTACGTTTGACCTTTGTTTTACCTGGACACCAACGATTTATTCTGTTTAAATGGGTTTTAAATAACAAGCATTGACGATAGTGTTACTGTTATCTTCACAAACAGCTCGTCTATTAAACCAGACGGGATCTTACGCTTCTGTTTTGCTTATTTGTGTTTGTGAATCATTTATCTTCGTACGACCCGTCCATCAGATTCTGTTATCGTTCTAAATCTGTGTGCAGCTACGTGAGTGGACCTCACACTGGTACCGGGTGTCTCCAGTTAAGACACAGAATATCTCGGGATCTCTTAACTTTCAACACTTGGCAGTAATTGCAGCTGCTTTGGTTTCATTTGTGTGGCATCACGTGTGGTTGTTCCTACCTTCACGTAGTCCACCGTGGCATCCGGGCCGGCAGCAGGCTCCCTGGGGAACACAGACAGAGACAAGGTCCGGTTTAGAGAGCACATCTCGCAACTGGGAACCCAAACTGCTGCGTCCTCTCTGGGCTGATATTCACTCCAAAACAAAGAAGTCTCTTGAAAGGCTAAACGCTCTTAGATCCTCGCTCGAAACAGATCGGGGTCCAAACGGGTCCCAGGCTGGTGCTGATGCTGCTGCTGCTCCGGAAAAACTGTGGTCGGCTCCTTTGGGAGGTTCGAGGGAGATGTGGCACTTTTTGAAAAAAGGTCAAAATAAGTGTCACAGGTCCGCGTTAGACATATTCGAGATTAGGAAAGTTCAGATCTGTACAGAGAGAGTTGATGAAATCCCAAATTCAAAAAGTGAAGTGCTCAAACCCTGGGACTCTCTCTTTCTGCCTCTCTCTCTCTCTCTCCTCTCTCTCTCTCTCTCTCTCTCTCCTCTCTCTCTCTCTCTCTCCTCTCTCTCCTCCGTCAGTGGTGAACATGTTCACTCTCTGCCTGCCTCTCTCTCTCTCTCTCCTCCCCCACCACAACACACATAGCAGCCACACGCCTACCCTTCTGAGTCCACTGACCAAATCACAAGTTAGGGAGAGCAACGCCACCCTACACCACACACACGGGGAAACACCACACACACACACACACCACACCACACACACACACAGACTCACACTCACACACACACACAGACTCACACACACACACACACACACACATTTTTTCATTAATCCCTTTTTGCATTTTGTTTTCGATTCTTCCAAAACTCCGTTCAGGGGCCACATCAAACAGCAGCTCGTCTTCCTCACTCTGCCTCGTCGTCTCATCTGGCTCCCACTGCACTTTTTCCCCTTTCTTTAAAAGGTCAGAAAACACTGTGAGACATTTTATTTTGGCGTTGTGTTAATTACTACTCGTGCACATACTCCATGTATTTCCAGAGCTCTCCATCTCTCTCCGGGAGGCTTACAGCCGGGGGCTCAGCGAAGGAGGTAATTAGGTTCAAATCCCCGACTACGTTCGCAAAAAAAGGTTGGTAGTTAAAATCCCCTAAGCCTCCGCTGGTGTTCCCACGGGAATATTAGCCCAGTCCATTACTTACCAAACCAAATATGTTTAGCTCTAAGCCTCTCAGTTTTAATGTGGCTCCACGTAATGAGCAGGATTTAGTTATGTAACCGAAACAGAAGCCTCCATTCACAACAAAGTCAGATCACGGTTCATATAGGTGGAGTGCTCGGGCCTCTGTGGAAGAGCGGAGTGTGGCCAACGGAGATCTAATCCAACACATCCTGACCACACACACACACACAAAGAACAACACACAGTGCATCAACACAAACGTGCAGTGCGTTGTCCTCGCAGCAGACGACACATTGGCTGTTGTTGGTTGAACAATTGTGTATTTTTTTTGTTAAAACACTTTGTAAATATGTGTAAATCCTTTATTATTAGATGAGGAATAGAAATTAGGACTGAATTCTCTAATATGGAAGTGATGAACACTGGGAAAGGGAAGAACCAACTAAATGTGGGATTTCCACTCTTGAACATGATTTTGACATTTTCTCAGTTTCCCCAGGGATTCATTGATGGATCTTGATGAAAAATAATCAGGCATATTAAGAGGACTAATATCTATGAGTGTGTGAAATGTGGTTTAAGGGGACCGTCTACTAGTACCGAGTTACTAAAAGGCAAATTTTAAAATAAATAAGAAGATAATTTGTGCTTTATTCATTCTCAGTTTCACAAAATTCATCTTTCTGCTGTAAACACATGTTAATGCATTATGAGGGAGAGAATCCATGGCTGGTGTTTTCACACGTGTCTGTTTGTTTGTTAACAGGATTTCACAAAAACTACTAAAGCACTCAACCAACTTTAACTGTGTTTTATGACAAATAAATGAATCACATCATTCTTCTTTTTCTTTTAAATTTCTTCTATAAGACAAGATCATGTGTAGGATCGTTTTATCCTTGTCTTCTCAGTCCCATCCATCCATAATCTATACTTCTTATCCTTTTGAGGGTCACAGGGAGGCTGGAGCCGGTCTGACACTGGGGAGAGGCGGGGTACCACAGGGCCCGGAAAGGCTGAGCCACTGGGCCAAACACTGCTCCACCACTGGGTGCTATTCTCGTTCAGTTTAGTATTTAGCTGTTGCTAAAGATAAAGGAGAAGAATGATGAAGATAAAATGCAGGAAGTTTCCGTGGTCTCGAACAAACAACTAAAATCAGACACTTCAGTTTGATACTGGTCACTGGGGTCGGTGGTGTGTGTTGCTTCACTGGGGTCAGTGGTCGGCTGGACCTTCACCACCTTCACCGCACCGACCACATGCCCCTCGTCACCCTGCCCTGGCTCTCCTGCCTCAGGCGGCTGCAGCGACAATCACCGAATACCAGACAACACCCATGTAAACCCTCCTGGAGCTGAACGGCCCATTTCTCCTTCAGGCGGGTCAAAGGTCAGGCTCACGAACCTGAGCTGGAGGAGTTCATCCATCAAGCGACACTTTATTAATCCTGATCCCAGCCCTTTAACGACATGAGACGTGTCGTGGTGCGAGAGGGTCGACCGTTCCAGACGACACAGGCCGACCGCAGCTAACTTTGCCTTTTTTTTTTCTGCTCATGTTGCAGAAACAACATCAGACGCTGGATTTCTTCTTGTCGAGTGACCACAAATCTGACCCGTGACACGGACACAGGCCGAGCGGGCAGGACAGAAACAGCCGAGGACAGAAGTGAAGAGCAGGAGCAGGCAGGGCAGCGGCAGGCAGCGCTCGCCACAGTCTTTTTCTGGCTACTGTTGTTCTTTTGCGCTTCACCACACAATACTCAGCACGACCACAACTGGCTTCACTTAGGGACTGCACCATGATTGTGTGTGTGTGGGTGGGAGGGAGGGGGAGTGACACTGGAGGCAATGGAGAGAGTGGATGAGCAGCATGCAGGGTCTGCAGGCGGCCCACAGAGGTCGCTGTGCTTCCACTGCTGAAGTCACTGTCAAAATCGATTTAATCTACTGTTTTCTATGTTCTTAAATAACACAGAATGTTTTTATTGCTTCTCCTGATGTAAAGGGCCTGTTCCTGGATCTGTCGCACCACTTTCTAGATCTGTGTCGCTAATCCACGCTGCACATTAATACTGTTACAAGGTGTTGAGTAGGTGGGGGGGGGGGGGGGGCACACATGAACCTGTATTCTCTCTAATGACATGTGACTTTCTATAGAATCTATGATTTATAGGGTCAGTAAACACTTTCTAAGGAGTTTATGTCTCAATCTTAGTTTCAAGTCTTCTTCTGTATTTAGAGTCAGATATACGATAAAGCATCGTATGCATTGGGGCATGGATACGGTTTGATTGACAGCCAGTACCGTCCAATGGGTGCAGGTCGTACATGTTTGAGTTTTTTGTTTAGTTTTATATAAATATTGGATTTTTTTGCAACGTGGGAGAAAATACAGAGTTAAAATCTGTTGAAACGATGGTTTTAATCACTGTTTTTGCGTAAAAAGATCTGAGTTACTCCAAACACAATCAACAGATGAACGGGGAATTAAAAGGATTTGAACTTCCTCTCGCTTGTTCCTCGTCTGCACCCCCTCTCATCCCTCTCTTTCTACTTTCCACTCTTTCTTTCTGCTATATCCGTCTGCCTCCCGTCCCTCCTCCCCCCCCCCCCCCTCCTCTCCTGGTGGTCTGCCGAGATGCCCTCAGGCAAAGTGACCAATGGGGAGCTGGTGCAACATAAGGTCAGGGGTCAAAGGTCAGCTGACAGCATGAGCAATGGAAAGTCAAGACCAACTGGCCAGTGGTTACATACCTCAAGGACACAGTCTGATATCTGTGAGTAGGAAAACTCAACTGCTGGGACTTTTAAAACAACAGGAAGGAGCTGAGACGTTTATCACTAGAGAGACATTTTGATGGAACCTCTTTGGTGGAGGTCATAAGTCAAACAAATAAAACACAGATCAAATCAAAATGTAAGTTTATAAGCCTCCTTTTTAGTTGTGAGGCCATTTCTCTGATCTCCAGACAATCACTGATGTTTCATCATCTGTGGATCGACTGGAACATTATGACCAAAAAGATATTAGAGTCTCACATTTCAAAAAGAAACAAGCACAAGGGCACAGTAACTTAAAAACAAATGAATCCAACACAGAGCGGGAGGATGAGAGCTTCTCTATCGAACCAGCTGCACAGGCTGAATCCGACCTGGACAAATCGTCCTGCTGCATGTCAGCGGTTTGTGAAATGTATCCAGCACAGAGGCAGAGAGATGGAGCGGCAGACAAAGAGTTCACAGTAATCTGGGATCTGTCCTGCCACACCCTGACCTACAAAGGTAACCCAACTGCTGGGGGCTACACGCACACACACGTACAGACACACACACACTCACTCAGACACACACACACACACGCAAAGCTGGCTACATCAGATACAGTCTGTTGTAACTCTACACTAGAGATGAAAAGATGGGAGGACATGATGAGGGAAGAGGTGTGTGTATGTGTGTGTGTGTGTGTGTGTGTGTGTGTGTGTGTGTGTGTGTGTGTGTGTGTGTGTGTGTGTGTGTGAGGAGAGTGTGTGTGTGTGTGTGTGTGTGTGAGAGAGTGTGTGTGTTCCCTCTGAAGTCGAGCTAGCTGCTGCACCCCCCTCAGGGCTCGCTTCACTACCTCTCCTTTCTCCATCCAACTCCCAACCTCTTCTCTGAAAGTTTTATTTTTCCAGAGCCTCCACCATCTTCTGAGACTTGAACGTGATTCTGAAAAAGTTTGTGCTTGCACTTTCACAAAAGACGGATCTTGTTGCATTTACAATGTGTTTAAAAAAACATGTTGTAAAAGTTTTCAGACAATAACTCTGGAGAATTATGGAGTTCAGCGTCTGAAAGCAGCTTAATATCCGAAATGTCACAGAAATATGATTATTCTGACTATACGACTTCTCACATTTAATTTCCTGTCAAATGACAATTCGATGAATTAAACGATTGATTGAAAAATGATTGAAGCTGCACGTTACAGCTGCAGTTTAAACAAGCTTCACCCTTTTGAGAACCACTATTTGAAAAGAGAAATCGTTTCTTTAATTGTCTCGTGCTTTTATCTCTTCTCCTTCATCTCCATCGTTATCATCATAGATAGATAAGGTAACTGATTATATAAAGACAAATTCCTCATCAGTGTTTACCTGTAACCGTGGAAGTCGTCGATGATGTTCTGGACCAGCGGAGACGTCAGAGGTGGATGGACGTGCCCCGGAGACAGAGACGTGTTCCCACAAACGAACGCCTGCGTGTGATTGGCCCTGGGGTCCCAGGTGTAGTTCCCGTGGGCGAGGTTGTTACCGCCCCTCTTGCGGCGAGGCATCGTCCCATGGATGGAGATGGGCTGGTAGGCGGCGGCCGGCAGCTCTGAGAGGCCGGCGCTCTGCCCGGAGGAAAACTGGTGGGGGGGGAGGGGGGGAGAAAAAGAAGAGGAAGAATTTGAGAAGATTGTTTTTATGCTTTGAAAGAAAATCCCCGTCCAGATGGGATCACGTCCACGTAAACCTCCTCTCAATCATCTGGTTTAACGTGACAATCCCACAGAAGTAGCTCTGAGGTAAGAAGCCATGCTGTCCAGGCTGAAGTGGAAACAAAGGGAAATATTTAAGGGCTTGTGAATCATCTTGTTTAATTTTCTTGATGGTGTATTGTATTTAAAAGTTTGGGCTTTTAGTCAAGGGTTGAATTATGGTTTGTTGAACTCCTTCAACCACCTGTTATCGAGGGGATACCGAACAATATGATTATTAAGCTTGTTAATCCAACACAATTCATAAGAGTCTCCTCGAGCTGAGTTGTCTCATAGAAAAGACAAAATACTGGAAAGAACAAAGTCTTCAGGCTCATATGACTCATTATTTGAGAGAGAGACAGAATCTTGCGTCAACCCGACCAACTCACCCGGGCCTGGAGCTGAGCAGGTCCATGGAGGAGGCGAGCGAAGCCTGGAGCCTCCTGGAGGAGTAGGAGCTGCTGCTGGGGGCCCCCGGGTGGGCGGGGCCTCCCTCCAGGCTGTGATGTGCATGGAGCGACCTGGGCAGACTCGCAAAACGCCCCTCGGCCATCATCCTCAACTCTGGAAAGAAACACACACACAAACAAATGTAAATAATAAAATTCTGATCCCCATATATCGGCCAATGTACCGTCCAAAAATGGGAAATGAACTGTTTTTGTATAGCGTCCATCCAAAGTTGCATTCACACACATCCACACAGCACTTTGGAGTTTTGGAGAAAACAGTTGTGTAACCTGGTAACACAATCGGGAGGGTCATACGTATTCACACTGTGTGACACACTGCTGCAAAAAGACACATGATCGGAAACACTCAAACACACACTGACGTACAGCGTTCGCCAAGATGAAATATTATGATACACAAACAAACACGCAACCAGAGTCAGTGCAACAGGTGCCTGAACCAATACACTCACATGGTGGCAAACATACCCTTACACATCATCATCACACGGAAATACACACATTGCCTGGGGGGGGGGGGGGGGGACATAAACCTTGTCATTAGATAATAAAAGTATTTTGAGCCTGGTAATTTGACTCTGACTACACAACGTTTGAAAGGCCGACGTAGTGATTCTACATTTTTTAAATCCAACGCTCAAAAAGAAAGTATTTCTCATTTAAATACTATATAAATCTGTATTTTGTATGAATTTGGCTAAAAATCAAAGACCAAACATATAAGTACACACGCTCCTCGGCTTCAGTTCAACACCTGAGGAACTGAGTGAAATCCGACTCCGTCCAGATGCATCGGCCTGAAACCAGATCGTTTAGAAATCTAATCCTTGAATCTATTCACTCTGATTGTAACTGAAGATATTCTGAACCAGTGAATGTAAAACACGAACAATCATGTTTCTAAGACGTCCAAGACTCTATGTAAACAAAACACTGTTGTGTCAGCCCTCAACTGAATAAACCCGAAAATGTTCTTGTTGTTGTAAACACAAATTTATTTAAATCTAAAAGTACAAGAATGTCTGAGTCACCCAAACCACCTGAGGTCTGACTCCAGCTCAGTTATAGACGGACTACCACATCCTGCTCTAAGCACTTTACCACCAAACTTCATATTTTTTGTTATTGTACAAAACGTCATGTGTTGCTCACGGGATAAAGATCTAATCTGGTGACAGACAGACAAGTGGGTATAATTACACGGAGATGAACATGACAGATAGACGAGCAGGGACGGAAAACACAGGACGGGATCTTGATGAATCCCCCCGGTGCGTGAAGATGGAGCCCTGAGTCACTCGGCAGGCAGCAGTTAGTCAGCGCACAAAACTAAAATAACCTGAGCTGACGAACATGACGACAGATGGATGTCGGAGATTAGAGAAACTCGTCCTGTATCTTTAATCTCAGCGAACTAGAGAATCTGTCGTGAGCCTCTGAGCTGCTGCTTGTTATTGTGTCTGCGTCTCAACAACCTGATTGTGATCGGAGAAAGTAGCTGCACGTTAAACTGGGGATCGACAATGTGAGACCGTTTCCTTATTTCCTGTAGATGCAGATGTCATGTGTCCAAAGCAACCGTCCAATAGAAGACAGGAGCCGAGTGAATCATAGAATCACAACTGACATGTTTTAGCTTTTAAAGTTGAATGTTTCCAAACTGTTTTCTAAGTGTTTACCAACTTTCTGTTCCCAGTTTTAGGTTGAAAAGTCCACAGTCGAGTTTTAGGCTTCATCAGTAAGTTTTCAACATCGTTTCCAAACATCTCAGTTTCTGCCGATCCAGATCAACAAGCTCAATATAATCCAGCAAAACACTGATGCCTCTTGAAACTAAAAATATCGTAAAGTGGACGGGTCCGGACAAGCAGACATTTGTAACTTTTGGAAAACAATGACACCGAAACCCACGTTCGCTTCCTGAAAAACAAACAACATCGGCTTTGACTCACTAACCCTAACCCCCCCGACAGATTACAACACTTTCACTGACAGCTCCACTTCGTCGTCTGCTCAAGTTAATCCCTCATCTCACTGTGAAGCTCCTCACGGCAGAGGACATCTGATCCCTGTTTACAAACACGACCATTGTTAATATGGATAAAGATGATTTACGCTGAGGACGAACTACAGGTTCTTATCTTAAACCTTTTAAAAATGAAACTAAACCCTAGATTAGACTGATGCAGGGGACCAATGAGCTTGTGTTGATGAATATCAATAAAAATGCAAATGGTTTAGAGAAAGGAACAGCTGGCCAGGTCAATACACACACACACACACACACACACACACACACACACACACACACACACACACACACACACACACTGTAAAAGTCCTGCTAAGGCATGTTAGGTCAGAGTGGGGATGAAGAGAGAGGCTGGACGACAACAGGAGAAAGACCTATTATGAGACCTTCAGGGATGGTCAGCTGTGTGCGTGTGTGTGTGTGTGTGTGTGTGTGTGTGTGTGTGTGTGTGTGTGTGTGTGTGTGTGTGTGTGTGTGCGGGTGTGCGTGGGTCCCTGACCATCTGCCAGACACACACGCCTTCCTGCAGAGGAGAAAGGAGCGACTCCCCCTGAGTGGAAACGCAGACCAGCACTTACGCACATGAATAGTCCATCAATTAATCTGGTAAATGAATTATTCACGCCGAGAGCAACAGGAAGTTATTTCTTCAGGGAGCGAAGGTGTGAAAAGTCTCACTCTCCGTCCATCTCTCTTTTCCTTCATCACCCTCTCCATCCATCCCGTCTACTTCACCTTCTGCCTTTTTTCAGTCGTTCCGTCCTCTCGACCCCCCCCCCCCCCACCCCCGACTCATCCATCTTTCCTTTTCTTGTGCCCCCCCCCCCCCCCCCTCCCTCTGTCTGTCCATCATGAGGTCAGCACTTCTTTTGCTTCCTCGCTCCGTCACCATCTTTCTGTCCTTTGTCCTTCTCCCTCTTTCTTCCTCCCGGCCTTCTTCTCTCCTCCCTACAGCTGCTCGGCGCCCGGTCACCTCGCCCTGCACGTCACACACTCACACAACTATTCTTATCACTGCACCGACGTCCATTCATTGTGGACAAACTCAATAACTTAATATAAGCTCAATTCACATCTTATAACCTAAACCATGCCCATCAGGACCCTGTGAGGACTTCATGCTGAAAAAGCTCAGATAAGGTAATAAAAATACGCTGCTTCCAGATATGCACTGAACTCCTGGACTTGTCTGGAGGAGCTGTATGTGGGAACACAAAGGTCCAAGTCAGAACTTGTCCTGCCGGATCCCCAGTAGTTAAATGTCCGAGTGAGAAACAAATCCACAGCGAGTGACTGGGTGAGGTTTTTTTTACGTGAAAGTGGAAGAATACAAATATCTCTGGATGGAAAAAAAAGGAGCAACACACGTAGAAGACAAAGATGTCAACTTGAAGACGTCGAGATTCGAGAGCTTTTGGTTGGAAGAGTCTTCCGCAGCAGAATTTATACGTCATGTCCGGCCTCCTGCGGCTCGACAGCCTGAGCCGGAAAATCTCCTGCTGTCTGTCTCCTGAGTTCTTCACACGTGAAAGACAAACTCTGTAACTCTATTTTTCCAGAGTTCATGTCTTGTATTGTCGGTACGCACGGTTCTTACAGTTTAATCCAGGCTGTAAACTGTGCGTCTCCTTCTTTGCAATAACATTTGATTAAACACCTGAAAGTAAACCAAATATTGTTCTCCCTTGACCGTGGTCTAAAAGACATAACACCCTGAGACGAGGTTCACTTTGTCACCGACGCTAGTGAAGACCTTGAGATGGGAACACACACACACACACACACACACACACACACACACACACACACACACACACACACACACACACACACACACACACACACACACACACACACACACACACACACACACACACACACACACAAGGTCTTGGGTGGGAAACGATGAACAGGAAGAGGAAACGTCAGTGTAAACATTTAGACTGGAGGCCGGTCGTTAGAACGGATCAGCAGCAATAAAACAAACACGTCTCTTTCACTCTCTCACTCTCTCCTCAGCTCGAGTTTGGTCTCAACGGGCTGAAGGACACAACTTTATTCAATCAAATGAGGCTCGGCTCAATTTGATTTAATGTTGTGGTGCCGCTGCTCTTCTCTTTAGAAAGGAAGTCAGGAAGCTTTGTTGTTAATCCCCTGAATGAGTAGTTTAAAAAAAAGTTTAGTTTAATTCCAGGGACGTAAGAGCTTCAATTATTCAGGTTTGGATGAAGATAGGATAAAAAACACTAATAATAATTTAAATAGTGACTGTTACGTGTTGCACTACTGGTTTCTCATCACACACACACACACACACACACACACACACACACACACACACACACACACACACACACACACACACACACACACACACACACACACACACACACAATAGGGAGGACGAACACACACATCAACATGCTTGGGAATGAGGGCTTTCCTCTAGCTGGCTTAAAGTGTCTTCCTGCTATGGCATGCAGACACACACAGTCACACACTCACACACACAAGAATACACAGTCACACACTCACACACACAAGAATACACACTCACACACCCTCACACACACACTAGTGCATTAGCAAAACCACCCCTGGTCAGAAGTGAACAATGGGAACAACTGTCACATGACCACAGTTTAGAGCCGGCCTTTGTTAGTCGGAGAGAGAGAGAAGTGTCCTACTGCGCTCTTCAGTGCGTGGGGCCACCAGTGTGTGTGTGTGTGTGTGTGTGTGTGTGTGTGTGTGTGTGTGTGTGTGTGTGTGTGGAACATATTAATGAGGCTGTTATTAAATCCCACAGCAGTGACTGCCATTTAATACGGAATCTCCGTCCCTCTCTCTCTCTCTCTCTCTCTCTTCAGCCTTTACGCAAAGTCTACCCTCAGTGTGTGTGTGTGTCTGTTTTTGTGTGCGCGTGAGTCAGTGACACACAAGGAACACACACAGTCTTAACCTGCTACATCATTGAAAACGTCCATACTTGTGCACTAACTTATATTTATGTGACTCAGGAAACAACAAGTCATCGTTCCTCACGTCCAACAACACTCCATCATTCAGATGACACAAAAAAAAAGCAATCATGTTATGAAAT
The DNA here is from genome assembly GCA_006182925.3 of Reinhardtius hippoglossoides. Taxonomy (NCBI): domain Eukaryota; kingdom Metazoa; phylum Chordata; class Actinopteri; order Pleuronectiformes; family Pleuronectidae; genus Reinhardtius; species Reinhardtius hippoglossoides. Next base: position 24,325,951 of record CM031683.1, on the reverse strand, counting down.
AGTCAAAGTTGATATCACTGTTACGTCTGTTCGCTAAGTCTGAGCTCAGCAAAGCGTGAAGACTCGTCTGGCTCCTCTTGGTTGAGAGCGAGTCGTGGGTCTGCAGGATGGAAGTGTCGTGCACCAGACAAGCAAGCTGGACGTTTATTAATTTCACCGTGCACATGTGCTATCGAGGCCAAAACAACCCAACACTGAACCACATGCATCAAAACAACTGTCTCCGTTAACTTCTCGGCAACAAGCAACAGAACAATCAGAGTTTCATTTCCTGTTCTATTTAAAACCCAGGCGCTGTTCATCTGCGTCGGTCGGACACTCAAAGAACTCGGTTTGTGTCCCACTTGACTTTTGTCTGTTTCATAGACTGAGCAAGAAATAGGATTAGTTAAGAAAATGTAGAAATTGGCTCAGTTATTAGAAATAAAATAATATTTGTGTAACACCTGCTCCATTCATTAGCGCCTGATTGTTTCATCTCCATCCTGTTCTATTATTATCGTGTGATTTGTGTATGTAAAAACTTTCCCTGCTAATTCAACAATAGTAGTGCAAACAAAACGACAATACTTTTGCACAAAGTTTCACAAAGTTGTGTTGCTACTAATATGTTTTGGTTTAATACTTTCAAGCCATGGAGTCAGTCCGTCCGTCCCTCAGTCAGTGAGTCAGTCTGTCTTTGTAGAGACCATCAGGTCACATAGTGCTGACGGCTGGCGGGAATACCAACCACCTCATCCCAGCAGGGCAAGTAACACAACACCACACACACACACACACACACACACACACACACACACACACACACACACACACACACACACACACACACACACACACACACACACACACACACACACACACACACACACACAACTCTGCCTCTGGAAGTACACAGCACAGCCATCGCCCAGTAAAGCTCTTTGAATCTGACCCAGACACATTTCAACTTTTAATTAAAATTTTAAACTCAGCGGCACACGACAATGACTAATGTCTGAAACAACCTGCTGTGCGTGTGTGTGTGTGTGTGTGTGTTCCACTGCACAACATGCATGACAGTGACACCACACACACACACACACACAGATGCACACACACACACACACAGATGCACACACATGTCCGCCTCTGTCATCGCCCTGTGGGTGGCTTTCTGTTTAAAGACGAGTTCTTGTAACTGAAGGTCAGGGTTTTCAAACAGTGACAACATGTTCTCGAGCAGGAAAGTGAAGCTGCGTCTGATAAAAGTCGTTTCCTGGCTTGTTTTATTTGATCTATTTTGATAAACCACAAGTCACTGTGACAATAAATGGCTTCACAGCTGCGTCATGTCATTTATAACAAGTGATTCATCTCAACTCTTTCAAAAAAGGGGATTTTTCACATGCATCCCAGAGATTGTATCTCTAAATGCTTTGGTAAAACAATCCCTGATGAGCAGGAACTCATCATTTATTGTGTCTTCACAGGAATACTAACTTTTTCAAAACGTTAAATCCAAGTTACACACAGCTTTAGTGCGTAAACTCATTCAAGTAAATACAATAACAAGCCAATTACAGAACCGTTGCTCTTATCTGTCATATCTCATGTAATTATCCGCTGCTGGGTTTTCCACGGTTAGCAACACCAATCCCAAAGACCACAGCTACACCCTGCGCCCTGGGATGGAGACTCAAAAAGTCCCTGACTGCAAACTGTAAACAATTCAGGGTGAAGAAAGGAGGGATGGAGAGAGGGACGGCAGGGAGGTGAAGAGAGGGCGAGGGAGGTGAAGAGAGGGCGAGGGAGGTGAAGTGAAATTAAAAGCAAGACGCAATGTGAGAAATTAAATGAAATGAAATGAAATGAAATGAGGACCCTAAAATTAGATGAAGAGCCTGAAAAACACAAAGACAAAAATATAAAATTCTGAGATTCACCTCCGTCTACCCAGTTGCATACACACATTCCTACACAACACATTTTCCTTCCTACCTGTCAGAGTGACCTGGTCCTTCCTCCTCTCTGAATCCTCTTGTTGATATTTGATCTCTATTTGCTTGTATCAGAGTTATTCATAGTTAATGTGACTGACTGACTGACTGACTGACTGACTGACTCACTGACTGACTGACTGACCGGCTGGAGGACTACACACACACTCACGCTCTCTCAGACAGGCAACAACAAGTAGCAGCTTAAGATCCCAAGCCCTGCCCTCCTCTGCCTCCCTCTGGGGAGTGATTTGCAGCCCCCAGCCCCTCCTCCTGCTCCTCTGTGTTTGGGAGGAGTTGTGATTTCTTTCTCTCTCTTTTAAAAAAGAAAGAAATACCCAACTTGTCTCTTCTCCACTCCTGCCCCCCCAGCACTGAAGAATACTCCTCCTCCTCCTCCTCCTCCTCCTCCTCCTCCAGCCTCCCCTACACACTCCCCCACCTCGCCTCTGTGTTCTCTGCACAGCCTCATATTTCATGCTCCAAGTCTTTTTGTTCGCGGCCTCTTGCACCCACACCAGCGACTGCTCTGGCACTAAGAGGGAAGATTTAGATGTGACCTAATGTTGCTATTTGCAGAGACGGGGATGACGATGGTGGGGGGGGGGGGGGGGGGGGGGGGGGGGGGGGAGGATAATAGCGTGATCTTGGCATGTTTGAGCAACTTGAGGTGCACTCAGGACTCATGAAGTTTAACTGCTGGAGACGAGTGTTGGCTGGAACATGAATCAGCTCAGCGCCATGAGTTTAAAATCAGGTGTGAGCGTTGGAGCGACGCAGCCGTCAAAACACGGAGGAATGTCCAAATCTAATGTGGTGTGGCAGTTTGACACGAGTAGAAGAGTGTCATCACATCATGTTGGGTGTGTGTGTCCGTGTGCGTGTGTGGGGGTGTGTATGGTGTGTGTGTGGTGTGTGTGTGTGTGTGTGTGTGTGTTGGCCGGCCCTCAGGACGACACTCTCTCCTGTCTTTGTCCGCCTGTTCCTTTGTATTGTCTAGAGTTGATAACACCCAGACACGTGCATGAGTGTGCATGTTTCTCTCTGTGTGTGTGTGTGTGTGTGTGTGTGTGTGTGTGTGTGTGTGTGTGTGTGTGTGTGTTTCCTTTCAGACAATACCACGAGCCCATCCTGCTGCTGCCATGAAATCTGGCATGATCAGATGGCCCGCATTGGAAACACACACACACACAAACACACACCTCTGCACGCATGCACACAAAAGTTGTAGAAAAGCTAAATAACCTTAAAAACAAATGCACACATGCACGCACACACACACACACACACACACACACACACACCACACACAGTAATATTATGTTTTTTGTATTAACTTGTATTAACATCTATTATATGTTAAACACAGTGATGTTCTAACTAAGCACGGACCAGTCTGACCTACTGCAGCTGAGCGTGTTCGTTTAGTTTTGTGTTACAGTTCAAAACGAGAACGGACAGATGAGAAATCAATGCTGGATCGTTTGGAAAGAAATTTTCTTTTTTTTTTTGTCATGAGCAATTTTTCCCTCCTGAGAATCTGTCAGTTGTACTTCACACACACACGTCAGGATTCTTTATGCATGTGTGAAGGTGGCGTTTCCAGGAAGCTGCAGTGAGTCAGGGGTAATCTGTAATCATCTCCTGACTCACCTGGGCCCTTTCCCAACAACACATGCATGGGCGATGGGGGGGGGGGGGGGCATCGGAGGGGCCGAAGTAAAATCCTTGACTGACATGTGTCCCGGGGATTTAACAAACCTTATATAAATGATTTAATAAAGCGTTGGATCTATTCTCATCTGCTCTCGTGTCCAGATAATCCGGGACGTCTATTTTCTATTTAACTATCTAAATGATTTTCATATTGTCGTCTGCTGGTTTTACAATTTGTCTTGATACTTTTATATTTTATGAGAACAACATTGAATTTCCTTGTTGTCATTTTCACATCTGAACGTTTGAACCGAGCTCCATGTCTTTGTTTACATTTGATCTGGTTAGTTTTAGTTTCACTCTGAATCACTCTTCTATTGTTTAATGCTGTCTCAACTTCCTGACATATGAATATGTATAAAAGTTATTATTATTATTATTATTATCATTTGTATTTGTTAGGATTCTTCCGTGATGACAGCTTGATGTGAAGCACGGTGACATTTCCTCCTCCGGGAGTTCAGCAGCTATATTTAGATGATTTATCGTGCGTACAGGACTAATTGTACCATTTGCACAGGAAGCGAAACCAGATCAAGACTCACGCTCCACATTTAAGAAGAGTCCACTGACCAAAATATTTATTTTACCTCTTTTTAAAAAAAATTGTTTTTGCAGAAAGTGACCTGACGGATACCATTACAGCCATTTCCTGCACTTCCTGTTAACGCCAGTCCTCAAAGCCGAGCCCTGCTTTGGCACTTTGGTTCTCCGGCAGAACCTCGTGTTGGCACAACGCCGCGCTGAGTCACTCATTTCCAATTACTGACCAACAACCCACCTCGGGGCGCCGATGTTTCCCAAACCATTAAACAGATGGGTTTGGCTTCCACACCTACTGAAGCTGCAACTTGTGCGTAATTGGATTTGAGATCTTATTGATTTATTTCCCCTTTGTTGTTATGAAAGATTCGAGTTTTCTGGAAACTCCTCGGGAAGACGATGTGAACTTTTGCAAAGGGCAATTTCCTAATTTCATCCTCCTCATTCTTTCTCCACTTTCTCCCCCCCCCCCCCCCCCCCCCCCCCCCTCATTCCATCCACTCATCATCTCCCTCCCCCCTGTTCTCCTCCTCCACTCCCTTATTCCCCTTTATATCTATCCACACACATACTTGTGTTTCCATGTGTGTGTGTGTGTGTGTGTGTGTGTTTCCAATCAGAAAAGTGTGAAGCGTAAACAGTTCAATGTCGAGACCACTCCTCATTCCTCTGGTTGCAGCCCCACAGTCTTGGAATAAGAAAATAGCATCTGTCAAAATGTGTTTGTTCAGGTAGAATTTAAATCTATAAACTTTCTTACTCATGCATTATTTTTCTTTTTGAAATAAAAACATATAATTTCCCTACTAAATGTTACTTAAGAAAACTTCTTTAGAACAGTGCCGGGTCTGAACAACCAAAAAACTCAAATGAATGAAAACTTGTCATAATTGTTTTTGATTTATCTCATACTTTTAAAGTCTGCAAAGTTGTGATCGTGGAGTTGAGCCGTAGCATCGAGGTCCAACTCGTCCAATCAGGAATCAGTTTCATGTAAATCATGACGTTTCACCTCGTTTTCACAAAATCTAATAACTGATCAGAAAAATGAAGACATGATCAGCGTGATAAGAAAATATGTTTAACAACGGACTTTCTACTTTGGTCCCATCAGCTGTCATGGAGGAGATTTTAATGACATACACTGCAGCCAGCCACCAGGGGGCGATCCTTGTGATGACACGCTGTCCATCTTTATCTATCGTCTATGTTTATAGCTTAAACATGAAATAAATGCTATAAACTATAAACAAGTGTGTACAACATCAGTTGCTGTTAGCACAGTTTAGTGGCTTATTTTCTTCATCGTCTTCTTCATCATTTAAACTTAAACGCCAGTGTTCGTTTTCTGAAAGCATCTTTTTTATTTTCTTATCTTGGATCAGTGTCATTCTGTTGTTTTGACAACCAGGAGATTAGAGCAGAACGTCCACGGCTCAGTCGGTGTGACCGACACGCGCAGACAGAAACAGGAAGGTGTTTATGGTTTTAACTCAGAGTCCGTCACCTCCACAACACAGATCAACATGGTTCAGCCTGCGACTGAATGATTTAATGTGTAAAGGTCGTTAACCTGTAAAAGTTTATATGATGCTGTGAATTTATGTGATTGTATTAGTAACAAAATACGGTAAGTATATTAAATATCTTCACTAAAGCTAAATCCTTCCTCCTCCGCTGCATGGAAAGTATGAGATTCCCAGATTAAATCGGTGTTATGTTTCATTCCCTGGACACTGATAGAAATCTCAGAGCAAACTTACTTCTCTTGACATCTATTTATCACCAAAGCTCAGTTCTGCCTCGGCTCCTGGCTTGTGAAGAATGTGGCGTGTGCGTTCGCCTCAGAGGTTGTTAGCTAAAAAAACAGATCTGCAACAGCTGGGCCAATTTGAACTTCTGGCATCGTGAGCATCGTGGGGTCACGGGGCGATAAGTCTCTGGGAGTGCTTCAGTTCGGCTTCAAAAACAGCTGACGAGCCAGAGGAGCAGAGGAGAGCGGCACTCGGTGGAGCGCATTCCTCCGCCGAGGCCCTGCGGTCCACGCCGAGCGGCTCCATTCATTCATATCAGGCCCCTAAATGTGTGAATATGTATATAAGTGTTTTTGTTCACCTGGCTGTGTAAAGAACACTTCAATCCTTATACTTCACAGATGGATTTATCCGTGATTCACCACGGGGGGGTGCGATGGACTGCAGTGATGCAGAATAACCAAATGCATTGAGTGACTTTTATTACCCATAACTGCAGCATCGTTGCTTCACTGCTGTTGATTTATATGTTCGTAGCTTCTCTGCAACATGCGATTGCTACACACACACAAGTAGAAAGTCACTCAGTAAGCACATAACTCCATCACGGCCCCGACAGGCCCCAAAGGAAACAACATTTAAATTCACAAGATCCAGATTTTTACTTGGATCCGCACAAAAATTACACAAACTCGCACTATGGTGAAGAAAGTGATAGTTCCAGGATCCGCCTCTTCCCTGATCCAAGCCCAAACGTTATGGGTTCTGTCCCATCCCTCCACCAAGTTCCATGGAAATCCAATAACAAACCATTTAGCTATTAAATGATATGAGTGACGACATGAACTCCTTCATGCAGGTGAAAAATAAACAGCACACGAAGCTCTGACCTCCTAAAACAACACAACTGAATTTGTGTGAAGACAATGGGCCGCCCTGAGTATTCTGTCACCATGGTAACGTCGCTGTCCACCACACACACAAACAAGCAAACAAAGTGTCTGCATGAGCACCTGTTGTCTACACACACACACACACACACAATACACACAAACACACACACACACACAATGTAAAACTGGTGTGTTCTGGTATTCACATTATTAACTTCCTCAGCTCATGACATTCAGGGACAAAACAGCTGCTGTGTATGAATGAATGACTGAAGACTACAATCTGATAAAGCTTAAAGCTGTAAAGAGTAATAATAACTTTAATTGTATAGCACTTATCTTAACAGGGTTACAAAGGGCTTTAAAAAAAAAAAAAGGCAATAAAAACAACCTGAGAGTTCCCCCCCATTTCAACAAACACATCTGAGGTAAAAGTTCATCTCTTAAACAAATGAAAGAATCTTAAAGACCGAGCTCGAGAACCTGAAACAAAACACAGGTGCTGCTTTTCTGATGCCTCCTATGTTCACCCTCTAATTGTTCTAATTGGAACATCTCTACTCCTCTGCTGCATTTCATTTTTCTGCCAACGGGGAAAGTACCTGGCGCGCGCACACACACACACACACACACACACACACACACACACACACACACACACCACACACACCTATTCCCATTCTAGACGCGTAATCACACACTGTAGCCAACAAACAGTAAACAGAGAAATGAATATGTGCCTGGATGCAGTGAGTGCGCTTGCATGTGCGTTACGCTGAAGGTGCTCTCACAGGAATGCTCTTATCTGGGTCAAATGTTCAGTTGGCATCTTCGGAGGATGCCGTGCATGGTGTGTCCGTGTGTGTGTGTGTCCGTGTGTGTGTGTGTGTGTGTGTGTGTGAAGGATACCATTAGCCGAACAAATCTGGCCTTTGTGGTAATGATAGGGGTGGCAGGCTGCCAGGCAGACAGATAATACCACAGTAGTTGGTGACTGAGTGATTTCAACTAGAGGCTGTTTCACCTCAGCGACGCTCCTCAGGCTGCAGGTCGCGGCTCCGGCAGCAGGTCGCGGCTCCGGCAGCGGCCGCACACACCGAACTCAGGAATGTGAACGTGTATGTTTTTAGAAGGAGTAATGTGTGAAGTTCGCACCTGCTGTTTAGTGCATGTGTTTGACTGTGATTCCTGCGTCGTTACTCACACATCGCCTGTCAATCAAAAGGTGCTGGTATTGATATTTCCTTCCATTGTTTTTATATGAGAGACAGAGGTTTTCTTTTAGCGCTCAAGCTTCCATCAATAATCCTTATTTTCCTCAATTTTTTTTCTCAACTTTCTTTTACTATTTTAACGTTTCGAACTTGCAGAAAACGCAACATCTGTAAAACAAGGCGCTGAGTGAGAGGATCACTCGCCGCAGCTTGAGGACTGTTTCTGTTTTTAAAGACCCCCTCAAGTCCGGATGGTTTAGCACAACACACGAGTTAACACTGAGGTCGGAGGAGACACCGTGTCCTCACCGCTTCATCTAACACGTTCAGAAAGTCTGTGTTTCTGAAAAGGATTCAATAGAGACGACTTGTGTGAGTTACCGAAGCAGAGGAGACACCTCTTTATTGCAAAGTGGCTGTTTTACCCACTGAAAACACACACATTTTAATTCCGTCCGTACAAAGTGTTGCAGAGCTGTGTTCCTGTACTCCTCACACAGAGAATCAACCAAAGTGCCACCGTCACTTGTGTAAACTGGACCCAGTCACCAAGACAACAGTTGTATTTCACGGTATAATGCATGGGAAACTGAGACAACAAAGCAGCCTGTCACACACAGACACACACACACACACACACACATTCAATCACACACTTCCAGACGTGATTAAACTCAGCGGGACTGCAGGACTCAGCACTCTTCTCCCAACTTACTGACAGCTTTGGAACTATTCCCTCTTATGTGTGTGTGTGTGTGTGTGTGTTTGTGCGACACACTATTGTCCTCCCGCAGACAACCCCCCCACCCCCCCCCCCCACACCACCACCACCACCAGCAGACCCCCCAGGCATGAGCATGTCTTTACATGACACCAGGGCTATCAGTCTCTGTCGACTCTCTGGGTACACAGACAGAGACAGAGAGATGGGACAGACCTCAACAACACGGAGCCAGAACCAACAACCTGATCACGCAGATTAGGGAAAGATGATGTTTGGTCAACCATGTGTTTGTGTGTGTGTCTGTGTGTGTGTGTGTGTGTGTGTGTGTGTGTGTGTGTGTGTGTGTGTGTGTGTGTGTGTGTGCCTGTGTGTGAGTACCTCTCCTCCTCTCTCGCTCCTGGAGGAGGCGTAGGGAGTGAGGAGGTGCAGGCGGTGCAGGTGATTGTGGACTCCGAGCTCCAGCAGGTCGTACTCTGAGAGGTGGAGCAGGTCCTGGAAAACACAAACACACACACACGCCACGTTAATTTGAAAGCTGCCACTAAAAGTCATTTTCATAATCGATTCTCCTGACAATTATTTCCGCAATACCTTGTTTTGTTTATGAAATGTTAAAACACATATATTTAATATCGAATTTTATATCGAACCAAAGAGAATCTGGTCAGATACAAAAGTATATTTCAACTTCGAGGTTTCACGTTATTAAATCCATCCGTAATACACTGTCCATGGTCCTGTTATATCAACATCCATAAAGCCCAAAACTTCCCATCAGACCATACCGGTGAACAGGCACTTTACAGGTTGTGAGAATGAAGACATGAACATGGCCCCATTCTTAAATTGACTGTGGTGTCCACTTGTCCTTGAAGCAGTCGAAAGTTGCGTAATGAAGCTTTAAAACCAAAGTCATATTAATAAATGTTGCACAGTCATTGAAGCTATTAGAAAACGGTTTTATGAGTTTTTCTGTTTAACAGCTGCAGCCTGTCACCATCACAAACACCACCTTTACTTTATTACCTGACATGTTGTCGTCATGTCAGAAAATGACACGATGAGATCTGCCCCCCCCCGCCCCCCTCAGGCTGCAGCGTGAACTTTGACACCAAACTCAACCCTGACTTTGACCCACGTCAGACGGTCACGTTACTCATGTGACACTTTAAAGGCCAACGAGAATATTTCCGGTGTCACTACTTTGGTCTCAAGTTGGGACACGGACAGTCAGTCAGTCAGAGACGAGGACACTGTCTCACATGTCTTCCCCGTCAGGTCCCTTCCCTCCGGGTGGCTCCCTCGTCTCCGCCCCTTCGTCCTCACGTTTTATGACTTTGCTCAGTCGTCTGCGGTGCTCGACCTTGTGTCCTGGTTTTAAAAAGGGACGAGCCACCATCTAATGTTGCTCTGTTTCACTTCCTGTATTTACAGAGCGTCCCCGACAAACAAAGAGAGGGACGAGCTGATTGTGGCAAAGTTCTACGACTTTGTCCCTGATTCAGAGATTTATGGCTCGGAGAAGAAGGGGTTTAATTTTTGACAGAACATGTGTTGCTCAGGTGTTTCGAAGTGTTTAGTAGGAGGAGGTGAGTGGAAATACCACTTTGAGAACACTCGTCAAACACAAACAGAGAGCGGTCATGGTGTGAACCCCCTCTCCCAACACCGAGGGGAGGCAACTTTTCCCAGAGGAGCCGTTTTGGGCTGGAAAGGAAAATATCATTCTCTCTGGGGCCATAAAAAAATACTTGAGTCCTTAAACTGAAAGAACCACAGCCTATTACTCTGAATAAGCATAACAATAATTGTATATGGGCTACTACTGCATATATAAAGGAAATATGTATGGTATATACTGTTTGCCCGGTTTTGTGGTGGTAAAAAGTTTTCTAAAAGATCATTTAGACCCTGGTCCCTGCAGTGTGAAACACACAAAGGTTCCAGTGGAGTAAACGTAGCTGTAGATTATCATATGGGGACGATACGTTGTGTTCTCTGCTGGAAGTTAAAGGTAAAACACAATCTGTCTAGACAACGCGGTGGCTCCAGCAGAACAGAAGAAAGATGCTGAGGCCGCTGGTGCCCGCCTATCGTGCAGAAGTGTGCCGCCCCCCCGCCCCTCGTCCTGCTCCTGTCATTGTGTTAAACACACAAACAAACACACCCTTCCTCACTTCAACCCTCAGTGTGGCATTAAGGTAAGTGACCCTGAAACAGTGAAGGAGAGTCTTTGAACCGGAGCTCCACCTCATACAGTAATGGAGCTACACAAAAACACCAACACAGACACACACACACACACACATGCACACACACACCATGTGAATGACACACACAGTCATCACAGGACACTGCAGCTCAAAGCAAGGCCTTGTTTTGGTTTCTCAACAATACGACTATTCTTCTAGTTCATCACAAACAATGTTCTGTTTGGATAACACACACATGCACAGGGCACATACATGAATATTAAGACAAACAGACACACAACACACACCACACACACACACACAACACACACACACACACACACACACCTACATAACAAAGAAGCCGGTTGCACATGTGCACATACACACATCCACAGTCACACACACACGCACCGCACACAAAGGTTGGAGGAAAGTAAAATAACCTAAAAAACAAATGCAAATACCACACACACAAGACACAGATACACACAAAGACTCACACAGACACACACACATCAACACAGTATAGGGGCATGTGTCACTCATGTTAACAGCTGATGTTTTGTCTTCTTTAGCCTGAGTCTTTACTGAGCTGTTGAGGCACGTTGACGGCACTGACTGTGTGTGTGTGTGTGTGTGTGTGTGTGTGTGTGTGTGTGTGTGTGTGTGTGTGTGTGTGTGTGTATGTGTGTGTTGTCTGGCATATCACAACCCTAATCTCTCTCTCTCTCCTCCTCCTCTCCCGCCATCGCTCTCGTCTCCCTCTTGTGTCCAGCGGCAAGTTGACATGTTTTCTTTCTGCGGCTCACGCGGCGCTGAACAACAATATGAGCTCTCACACCCGACCTGTGGACGCTTGATAGAGCAGCTGTGAATGTTGGTTCTGTCCACGTCGGTGTTGTTGCAGCGATGAAGGTGCAAGTGAAAGAGAAGAGAGGAGACACGGGGACGGTTGTGGACATTTTACACCTCATCGCGTCGCTGGAATCTGAGCTTTTTAAAATCAATAGCTGTGATGTTAAACTTGGTTGTGGTTTTACATCTTGATTTAATAGAATTCTCTGTTCACACTGTTATTACAACACTGATCCACGTGACACATGAAAGAAGTTTAAAAATCTGCTTTGTGGTTTTGACGATAATCGCTGGTGGGAACCTTTTGTCTGAGATTATTTCGCTGAACCATAAAATGAAGCGCAAAATAGTTTGCAGTGGTTTCTAAACTCATCTGTGGTGAATCCATACAGGTTAAAAGGATAAAGCCGCAATATTGAAAACAATAAAAAGAGCCAGGGAATGATCTTTGGTGCATGAAGCTGTTTGGCTGTGTTAAAGATGCTGTGTTAATGGTGCTGGCTGCGTTGGTTTTACCACAGTGAGTGTTGTGTCGAATACCAGCCTGGATGGCTAAGAAGCACCGAGCCGAATATTGTTGATATAATATCCAGAGGAAGATTAGCGACGCTCTGCTGAGCCCATTATGACGAGAGGACGGTGGAGCAGGGTTTGAGAAAGAGGCCACGAACAGAATCGCGTGTTTTAAGTTTTAAAAACGAAACACGATCTCCGTCCACGCCAACTTACCTGAAAGGGCCTGGACAGAAATGGTGAAAGGTTCGTCCACAACAATAATAAAAAAAGAATAAATTCAGATTCATTTTGAGTTCAGATGACTTTCATACGACTTTTCTGTGAATTGAAGGAACTTTGTTCAACGTGCAATTAAAATTCACTGGTTATTTGTAAATTTAAGATCAGAAAGTCGCAAAACTGTGGAATTTTAAGAGAATATTTCTCACAGCAGCTTCAGTCTTCACTCTTTTTATGGTTGAATTAGACTGGAACCCTTTTTTGTCTCAACTTGTTTCTCTGCATCTCTTTCACTAACGACACCAGTGCATTCTGGGTAAACATTAGCAAGGGGTAATTCACGTCTTATTGGCTAATCAATCTCATCTCCCAGCCAATGGTTGTTAAGCATTCAGAATGAAGCGAGTTCACGGCTGGATGTTAAATCAGCCTCCACTACACATTCGGGTCTAATGGGCCGGTGGTGATAACGTTTTAATCTGCTAGTTATCAGGCTGCTGTGGGAAACTACTAAAGTGTTCCAGTTAGTAAACAGAAACAAATATAAACAAGTTATGATATAAACATGGTTTCATCAAATCCTCCTTTAAAACTGACGTGTGAGGATCAATTCATCCCAAAAAAAAAGGATGAAGAAATAACATTCCACACATAATCTGACTCAGTATTTTCCAGCATTTCAAAATCTGCGGCCAGCAGTGTCAACAATCTATTCTTAACAGCACTAAATCGTTTTTTAATTGTAAGTACCAGCATACAAAGTGTTTTGTTTTTAATCTGGGGGAGGACAGATTTGCTGTCTTTGTTCATCCAGACTTTTTGTTTGGTTCAGGGTTCAAATGGGTTTAGTCCCTAAATTGGGACACAGCTGAAATGTTCCGCACGACTAGGCGTTCCCACTTCGAAGGCTCCTCCCAACACAACAGATAAATGCGTCCTTCACTTCCCAAACAATGGAGGATCAAACGACCGAATCAGGCCAAACAACCCTCAGGATTCACCGATGAGGATGAACACAAGCTGGTGCACGAAGAGGAGACCGGACCTTCTCATATCGGTTTGGCCTTCGCCGTCTGCACGCTCTGCTCGACACAATCTACGAAGGACACGTAGATCCAACCCTCCGAGTCCTCTGAAGGTTGTGCCCCTGTATCAGGACACAGTTTTGCTTTTCCAAGAGTTGTTGTGAAAACTAGAAGCTGAAAACATGTTTCCCTCATGGTCACGTGCACGGTGCATTACCTCTACACCGTCATATTCCTGCTCCAGGGCTGTGCAGTACTGCGGCAGTCCCAGCTGGCTCAACCATCGGGAGATAGACTGGTGCTTCATGGCGCTGCATATAAACACACGTGCACATACGCAGACGCACATGCACTCTCGCACACTCTCTTCTTGCAGACGGGACCTGAAACAGAAGGAACGAAAGAGCAAATGGAGTTTAGATGACGAGTGCGACAAACAATCCAAACAATGTTAGATTAAATAGTTGTGTGCAATTAGTACAAGCAATCTAATTAAAACGAGCCCCACAAGACGAGATGAGTCATCTCTTCTGTGTCGGACGACCCTTCAGTGCTAACTCCTCTGGAATCTGCCAGTTTGCTATGAGCAGGATGTTGGAAAGTACAAGAGGACATGAATGATGCATGTTCACGATCACTTCAGAGGCGTCTGGGAGAAGGAGCGAGGAGCAGTGATCACAGAGAAGTTGTGGTTCAAAGCTGCCTCACTGTCACACTGCAGGAACTACCCATCATCTCATTTTAATGAGGCGATTTAAAAAGATTGGTCCTGTCTCCTCTTGGTTTTCTGTGTGTATCACATGTAATCTGTGCAGGACGATGACCGTTTATTTTTCCACGGTGCAGCGGCACAGCAGCCAAGTCCTGCTCTTTATCAGCCTCAGAGTCGATTAGCAGCAGCACCGCACTGCAAACACCCCGGGGTGATGATGTCTCCGTCTCAACAGGAGGCTGATACCGAGGCTGAGACTCCGGGTCTGTGCCGCCAGTCGAGATAGAGTCTCAACTTCTCAAGACATCACACAGAGTGCTGGGGGAACTGGACACTGGGAATATGAGGCGATATCACCCATACACCCGGCTTATCAAAATCACCAAGGAGCTCTGTACTGTCCTGTTACACCACATGGACACACGGTGATGATATAATAACTTATGACAATGTCAGGCTAAGATAAAGCTCAGTAAGTACGGTATATATATATAACAGGGTGGAAAATGTGCGGATTAAAAATAGTCTACCTTCAGAAAAGGTCTACATGACGACAGTATATCTGCTGAAAGAAGAGTTGGTCTCCTCAGATATCAAGTGATCTGTCCATGAAGGCACCAAAACCATAACACTGCAGAAGAGGTGTGAAGGTTCCGTGGCCCCTTCCACCCGACAACAAAACTCTGAGCCCGTTGGCTATCGTCTCATAACAAATTTGGCAGCTACAGCCAATCTTTGAGGACTTCCGTTACAGATAGTGGATAATCTGTGCCGTCTTCCGTTCCCCGTACACAGTGTGCAGTCCGACGAGCAACACGAGACACCAAGTCCTCCGCAGGATACTTTTTGAAGGTGTTTTAGATCCAGGAGACATTTTGGCTCATCTCTATTAACAGCTATCCTCATATAAATGCAGATAAATTAAAAAAGCTTTTAATCAATGTGTTACATTCAAATCCACTTGCCTTAAATCAGTCCTTCCCATATTGTCCAGAACAGCCGCATAAAACCAGATAAATCATAAACCGTGCGGTGAAATTTGCATGAATTTACATCAGATCCTGGAATCATCAGTCTATAATTGAAAAATTAGCATCATGGATCTTTAATATTGATCTAAAATGTTGAGATAATGTTGCTCCAGATCAATAGGAAGCTAATTTCTATTGATTAAAACAACAATTGGTTCCTCTGCTGCACGTGAGCACCTGTGTGTTGTGTCATTGTGTGTCAGCATCATTGTGTCCACTGTACTGAGTGGAAGCATGTGTGTGGTGACACGTCAGCGGCAAAGACAGGACAACGGGAACCTTGTCAGGCAAAGAGGCGGTGACTGAGCGTGTGCGGTAACCCCCCCCCACACACACACCCCACCCAATCACGTTAAGTGATGTCACAGGGAGGTACATGATGTCACCGAAGGTTGTTGGGGCCCCACAACAACGACCCACTCTCCAGGGTCCATCTACACACACACACACACACCCCCTTCACTCACATCAATCTAATCTATGAGTGTGTCATCATGTAGATTAGATGAAGAGCAGTGGTTCATACAGTCGATGGACTCCTGTCAGTGTCATTTCTCTAGTTCCACCTAATGGAGGACGAGAGGTCGTTCTGGGGAATGAACGACCTCCGTGTTCCACCACGAGCTCAGATACGGTTCGTACGCAGCACCGAGCGTCACCAGGAGGATTCTGACCCTCTTACCAGATCCCAACGTTTCTAAACTCCACCTCCACCGTATGAACACCAGCAGATTGACCTTCCATGAAACCTGATGAAAATATATACTGACGCTGATATAAGAGTATTTCAGAGAGCGATAATCTGACAGTGGAGCGGAAATCAAACATTTATAACTGGGCAGCATCATTTAATGATAGATTTCATTTCTGTTTGTTTAGATGGATTTCTAAAGGTCAAACTTTATAAATGGACACATAGCCAGTCTTTCAGTACGTATGCTTCCATCCATTCTGCTGTTCAATGGGTAGATTGATCTCAGAAGATTTAAAGCCAAACCAGGGGTTAGAATGTGATAAAGCTGCACTATGAACCTGACCTCTCTGGATATGTACAGTAGGCAGCAGCTCCACAGCCACACTCAGGGAAACCACAGACACATCAACTCTTTCTGCCTCATTTACAGCTCAATATAAAACTTCACAACCTGGCGGATGTGAAAGCGGCGAGTGAAGTTTCACAGTGGTTTGAAGGAGCCTGGTTCACTTTCACTGATTTCAAGGGATGTCCCAGATGGAAATGGGTCTGAGCAGCAGAGCCCTCCTTATAATTATCTTTACAATGTCTTGCAGCTCGACGTTGGTTAATTGAGAAGCTTGTGCAGCGAGAGGATGCCAATGAAACCGCTGTGGGGGCCACAACCAGTCGGTCTGTTTCTGTGCATCTTCAGCCAGATGATGCATGAGGCCGCTGAGCAGCGCAGACTGTAGCCAGCAGCCGGGTGTCATTTCAAAGTGTTGAGGCTTGTTCCTGATATTACGAGCGGTTTATCTTGTAAAGTTTCGAAAGGGCTTTTTTCACGTGGCTGCTGGAAATGTTCTGTGAAAGATCACAGAACGTTTCCAGACCAACAAATGAACACTTGAATTCAGCTTTAAGACTCGGAAGAAAAAGGTTTAAGGAAATATATATATATTATAATAAAGACAGGATGCCACCAACTGGCCAAAGAAAAAACCTTGTGGGGGGAACTCTCTCAGCTCTTTAATCACAAGGGAAAGAACATGATTGTGTTCATTCCCAACAGTGCTGATAGGACAGGAGGCCGCAGAGGAGCAGAGGAGGGAGCATGAAGGAAACGCTCGTACCCAGTAGAACCAGTAAAGAAGTTCTCCATCGAGAAACTGGAGCCGTACTCCGTCCCTGGAGGGTTCTTCTTCCTGTCCAGTCCGACCCAACCTCCCCCCCCTCTCCTCTCCCTGTTGGTTTGACCTCAGCTTTCTCCCATGACCACAGTTCTCTAGAGCCTGGTCACAGCATCTATTTCTCTATAGAGTATAAATAGAGCTATTCCCACTCAGGGAATGATCTAACAGGCCTGGCTATGTGACAGATATTCACCAAATACCTACGCAACGATGGCAAACTCCAGAAACAAAGAGCAGACAAGCCCCAAACAACATTAGAGGACGGTTTCCGTTTTACTCAGGCACCCTCTAATGTCTGTATTGGCTGCCTCTTGTAGTCCAAGGGCATCCATTTAGCCAATCACATTAGACTGACACAATCCAACCAATTGAATTAAGCTGCAAAAAATAACATCAGCGTGACCACCGAGCCAATTCCAGCTCCTGTAACCGGGCAGCACAACGTTTGATTATTTCCAAGGGAGGACGCCGCCCAACCAGGAGAGAGGAGACACCTTCACTGTTAATAATCCAGAGGGCAGGAAGGTTGATTCGTCCTGCACGAGGGAAAACATGGAAATTAAAAAGAAAGAAAGAAAGTCAACGCACCAGTTTACGTTACAGATCCAAGATTCGCCAGATTTTTAATATTATAAACGGCAAAATAGGTAAAACTCTAGCATACAGTAATTTATCTGTTAGTATCTCACCCCATATGGCACAGTGGCGCTAGCAGATATGATACAAGTCAATGATAATATTGATCTAATGCTGATATATAATCCAATAACTGTGAATAAAGATGGACGACGAGTTTCCACCACTTTCCACTGTACAAAAGAGAAACCAAAATATCTCAGTACAGGCGCTTACATCTCTTAATGACAGAAACCACCAAAATTATTTTGTGCGTGCTCTTTTTAGTTTGGTCCATGTTCCATCTGCTAACATGGAGGGGGCGGGGTTTAGGACCTATACTGCAACTGGCCACCAGAGGGCAAATGAGATGTTTTTGGCTTCACTTTAGGGAACTGTCATGTTGTCCATCTTTACACAGAGTCTATCATCCTCTGGCAAATCTATCAAAAATAAAGTTCAATGAAATGAATTAAGTCTAATGATATTAACAACATCGGCTTCCAGAGGAATGTAGATGAACCCTTTAATATTACAAGGTTTTATGTATTAATTGGGCCTAAATTAATGTGATCGAATCCCCAGCGTCTCAAGTGCAGACGGGGAATTAAACATTCACAGAACTCCAAGCGAAGCATTGGATTAAATAACTGGTCCGACCTCAAACCAGCTCTGCTAATCCGACGTGCAACAACAGTGATGCACCACATCAAAACGCACACGAGTAACATCACACCTCTGACATGACATCCAACAATGTGCACTGATGTTGAACTTGACCCGAGCACAATAAATGAAGGCAGGGGCACTCTGCGTATATGTCCTCTCCTGAACTAATCCGAAAATAAACTTTTGACGGAAGGTGGAACATCTTCTTGTGGTTGCGTGGCTGCTTTGAGGACGTGTCTGAAGCTGTCGGGATGTGTTTACCTGTAGGTTACAGCGACTACAGAAGCAGCCGAGGAGCATATCTCACTGAGGATCAGGTGAGAAACTGAATAACTGATGAAGTGGCAGTTAAATCTTTGCTCGTCTTCCTCACTTCGATTCCTCCAAACCTTTGTCTTTTTCCTCTTCTCCTGTAGCTTCCACATTCAGACTGTTCTGGTTTTCTCTTCCGCACTTTTACACTACGTCTCTTTTTGTCCACCTTTGTGCTTCTATCCATTCATTTATCCTCCAACATCTTCCCAGGTGCACGTGAGCTGAGACTAAACCCTCCTGCATAGGATAGTGAAACTGACAACATGGCGACACCTCTCTCTCACATACAGGTGGATATCCTGCGTGGCCGGGCTTGCAGCAAAGCAGCCGCACAGCAGCAAACATCTAAATTGTGTGAAACGCAAGATGACTTTCTCTGGGTCTGTGCTGCAGGCGGGGGGGGGGGGGCTCATTATCATACTGCAGCACAGTGTTTTTTATCTTGCCTCCGGGAGGTTGTGATTTTATATGAAGTCTTGTCAGAGGCTAATATTCTCTCCGTTATGAATTATTTAAATAATTCAAAAGTGTCTCTGCATTTCTTTTACAAGCCTCAAGGGAAATACTTTTGTCGGTGTAGTTTTTCCAGACAAAGTTCATGTTGCATCAAGTTCAACCTTTACAAATATTGCTTAAAGTAAATTGTATATTTTATGGATGTATAGTTTACTGGGTTTTTAATCCACATCCATGTCTGGATCTGCACAATATTTTCAGGAGCTGTGAACCAACAAGTTTCTGCATTTCTTGCTTAATAAAAACATTGCATTTGAAACCAGTCATCACTTGTATGAAAGTTTATCATCCCTTCCACCCAGGAGGTTATGTTTTCACCCTCGTGTCTCTTGTGTAATTTGTTTAAAGGATTACATAAAAACTACTTAACCAATTCTCACCAGACGTGTTGGATGGACAGTGCGTCTGTCTGGGATGAATCCCTCACTTCTCAGACCACCTCCTTTTTTGTTTTATATTTCTACTCAAGCTTTAGACAATCCTGTGTGGGACTGTTCCACCTTGCAGAGGTATGTCCTCTTTAGTCCCTAATTTTATTTCTCTTAAAAATGGGGGAAGTCTTACTTGTACATTGTTATTGCATTGGAGTGAGATTTTGCAAATCAAAAAAACTGCAGTTTATTATTAAAATATGAAAAAAGCTGTTATCCCAAAATATTCGGTGGTTAAAAATGATTTTAAGAATACCTGCTTAAAAATAACTACTTTTAATGGAATGTAATGCAGATTTGTGATCCAGTAATTGTGGCCCGATGATAACAGCCTAAAGATGGGAGGTGGGGGGGGGGGGGGGGGGGGAAGAAGGGAGGTATAATTTGCATGACTCAGCTCTGAGGTAAGGGCATTCCTCTGGGGAGCTGCTTGGCTTCTGCACAAAATCCTGTAGAGCTGCAAACAGCTCAGAAGCATCTGAGTTTTTTTTACGCAGGAGCAACAGGGATGTCGGCAGGAGGTCCACCAGCACAGAGGAATCTCTCCGATTTGAATCGCTATAAATGGCATAATTCACGAGTGACCATGTTTAAAATAATGTACAGCACAGTATATCCCATGCAGGGCCATGCTGGATGCTAAAGGTAAACAGCAGTTAGTAGTCTGAAAGTGCATCTATGTGAAAAAGGTCCCTTTATCCCAGAAAAAACACAAGGCACCAATTTGTGTTGAAGTGTTAAATAGTCCCGAATCGTCCTCTCACTCTGCACAGACATGCATCCTGCCAAGTACAAACTGGGCTTGAATCTGCATTTCATTCATGTCCATCAGTGAAGAAACAAACAGTCTTACCTGGCAGGCGCTGCAGATCGATGCACCCGGCGCTGCAGGGACTCTGGACAATAAAGCAGCCGAGTTGATGCAGGACACTTTAAACCATCCTCGTCCTCTGAGCACGTTCAGCTGCTTTCTGCACAGTTTCATGCAGATCCCACCGAACCCCACACATACCTGTCAGAGAGAGAGAGGGGAGAGAGAGAGAGAGAGAGAGAGAGAGAGAGAGAGAGAGACACACACCCACATACACAGAGGGAGAGACAGAGAGATGCTGCAATCTCGCCCCCAGGCCCCACCCCTTGATTCACCGCTGGGGTATAATGCAAAATAAGGGAATCCTAAGTCGTTGGAAATAATTGCAAATTATTATTATTATTGTTATTATTATTATTATTATTAGTAGTAGTAGTATTAGTAGTAGTGTCGTCGTTTTTATTTGTATAGCAGCTTTCAAAACAGCTGTTACAAGTGAAGTGCTCCACAAAAAGAAACAGGAAAGTCAACAACAAACAGCTTTTAGAAATCAGAGACGGCACATTTTACACTAATGTGTCATCTGTCGCATGAAGAACATAATATACTCATCCAACTAATTCCTCCACAGTATTGGTGCAATGTGACATAAAAATATAATAAGAATGTCGAGTGTTTCACGGCTTCATATATTGAGTGAGTGTGCAGGCGTGTGGTCCCAGTCAGTGCCCCCCTGAGGCCAGAGGGTCGAACAGGTGGTGACCAGGGGGAGACCAGTCTAATGTGTTATTACTGAACCTTGAATAACACCTCACTGGTCCAAGTGCACTGGTCTGAGTCCGGCTGCTGGAACACAAGCAGCATTACAAGCACCCGGGTAAAGATGATAAACTTATTGTATTGTCATTCCCATCAGACTGATTGTTATTGTTATTGTTATTTTACAGGAAGCATTTAGCCGATCATTTCCAGTTATGGTGCCAAGTTTCTTGTCTCACAGCGACTTGGGCAAAGGTATCAGATGGTAGATGATGACGAACAGGCCGAGTCTACATGCACCAATTAATATGACACTTTTTAGATTCTGATTTCATGCATCCCCAGAAAACTGCACCAAATCTGGTGAGATTCTGTCCACCAGGTGGCGGTGGTGCACAACACAGGTCAAGCTCAAAACAATAAAAATGATTATCTACCAGAATCCACAACTTCAAATTTACTTCTTTACACATTTTCATAATCTCAAAATGCTAATAAAAAAAAAAAAGAATTGTTTGTAAAATGCAAACATCACCAACTTTAATTTACAAAATCAATAAATGTGCCACAGAATATCAGATATATATAAGACAAAATATTGTAAATCAAACAGTGAGTTAAATTAAATCTCTACAACACTTTGCTTGTTTTGATTCACATTTAATAACCATTTGTCCTGAATATAAAACACTTGCAGTGGCTGTATTGAACTTTAATTTAAAAAGGACTTAAAACTCACCTTCAAGTTGCACATCTGAGTGAAGTCAGTGAAAGAAGTTCTGCTCCGTCAGTTTGTGTTTCCTCAGTTAAAAGATTCAAACTTAGCTCCTGTTACCAACGGCTGCTGAGAGCTGATGGCAACATTTCACAGTTTGAATCTTTTGCAGGTGAGGCCTTTGCAGTTTCCATCCAAAAGTGACTTCCTCATTTACTTCCTCATTTACTTCCTCATTTCATAAAAATGAATCTTTAAGGTCTGGACTCACCTCATGTTCACAGGAGAGTCTGAGATCAGCTGTTTGTTTGGAGACAGATGCTGCTGGACCAGATGCTGTGTGGCACACTCCTCTCCACCAGGAGGCGCCATCAAGACTTTTACTCTTCAGTGTTTAAAGGTAGAAAGGCGGGCTCGGTCCAGAGCAGGACACAATCTGATTGGCTGAACAGAACCAGGTGGTGGGGAGTGAATTGAACAACTTTATTGATCCCCAGATGTAAACTAAGTACTCATAGCAGCAGGCATATTTAAATACACAAAACAGAAAGGAAAATACAACAGAGTGAGAAATTAATAAGCTGCAAAGGAAGTCGTAACATTGGTGTGGAAAGAATGGTGGTGATAACATACTGTGAAACTAGGATCATGTTCATAACTGTTAATGTTAATAACAATAAAAATGTACATGCTACATACTAATAATAATGTACAGTTATAGCATACAAATAATAATAATACATAATAATCTGCTGTGTTAGAATAAACATTAAAATTAACTTTCTCTATATTAATTATTCACACACTTTATATCTAAATTTAGGAAAGAAACTGTTTCTCCATTAAAGCAGTCAAGAAATATTTATGTTAAAATATTGATAATAACAGCTTGGATTTAAATAGTGACTTTCCCAAGGCCTCTTCACAGAGTAAAGAAAACAAAGAAGGTATAGAGTAAAATAAAAAGTATTAATAGCAAAGAGAGATCATGTAAATGTAACTTCTGCTTTTTTGATGATTTAATAAATAAATAAAACAACAGAGGCAGCTCCGCCCTTTGACTCCACGACAGCTCCGCAGCCAATAGGAACGCGGGGACGCGGCACGAGCAGGCGCAGCAGCCAATGAGCGCGGAGAGGAGGCGGGGCTCGGTGTTGTTGTGTTGGACTTCCTGTGTTGCAGCGTGAAATCAATAAAAGTGCAGGAGTGAAGGAGGAAGAGGAGAAGAGACGGAGCAGAGAAGGTAGATGATCAATAATCCGTCCTGCACTTTGCATCGAGGGGTTTTAATCAGCGATCAAAACGCGAACGCACCGATAATCAAACTGTGTTGATGTGAGGTTCAATGTGAACGAGCTGCTGCTGATCACAAGACTGGGACATGTGATATCGATTAAACTGGTCTCTGCTGTCCACACAGAGAAATGGTCAAATGCACGTTCAACTCAGAAGTCATTTCCACTTTCCAGTTTGTTGACACGTGTCTTGAAGTGTCGTTTCTCTAACATCTTATTCTTAATGCTCTTATTGTGGTGGATTGATTGACTTTTTAAAGTAGCAGCATGTGACCAGGTTAGAGAACAATCACAGCATCATGTGCCACAAGGGATAAAGTCATGTATTCATCTGCATGGTAACTACAAACCACGTTCGTTTCTGTTGTGAGGGAACATTGCATTGATGTGAATGAGTCAAACTTGCTTTCTGATGCTACTTGTTCTTCCTCCAGGGGGGAAAACAGAGGAGGAAGAGCTTGATGGGTTCCTCTGCCTCGTCACGTCACCAATAGAAGAAGAGGAAGAAACATCTCCGCCCTCCACTGAAGTCAATGAGCTCTCCAAGAAGCAGGGCCAACATGGTGCACGTGTACAACTGTCATCCCTACGCCTCGCAGCACATCGTGCAGGTCGGTGGAGCCTCACTCGCTCTGAGTCACAGCCTTTAAACACATCTGTTAATACGTCTGATCTGCTGTGTGTGTCTGCGGCTCAGGTGGAGCAGGAGCCGGGGTTGGTCTGCTGTGGAGGTGGAGCTCTGTTCGTGGTGGCTTCTGGAGGATGCAAGGTTCACCATCAATATTTATTTATCCATTTATATCTGCAAGAACCGTATTTAAATAGTGACTCGGTAACATCTTCTGAACTGTGCATTAATGACATCGGAGTCATTCATACCTCACATCTGTAATCATGCTGTCTTCTAGATGCTACAACTTGTCAAATGGATCCACAGACTAAACACAAGTCAGAGGCGCGGTTGAACGTATACAATACAGAAATACAAATATGTGCACACTCAATTTTCCAGACTTTTGCTAGACTTCATGTCTGAAAACAGCTTAATGCATTTTTTAAAATATAATATCTCCACTTGAAGATTAAAATCAATCGACTGTGTGTTGATATTAAATAATTTAAAAAGAAAAAACAATTCATTTCCACCATTATTTAATTCTTGTCAGTGAAAAGTAAATTGTTAATTCCAACCAGATAAGATCAGACAAGGGGATTTCTGTCAGGGATACTTCCTCTTTACTCTCAGCGTGGTAGAATTAATGATTTGCATAGGTGGTATTTAATAATTAGAAGTCAAACGTCAACATTTTGTGCAAATATTTATGAGTCGCCCTCCCCCCCCCCGATTATCTTAATTCGTAAGTGTCGAGCATTCAGAAATAAGGAGCGTTTGCATTTCACTGACTGTGTTGTACTGAACCAAGGTGGAGGCGTACAGTGTGGAGCAGGAGGGCTGCCCGCTCATCTGCCGCTTCTCCACCATGGGCACAGTGAGGAGCATCCAGCACAGCAAGACAGGTGACCTCACTTCCTCTTCACCTCTAATACACTCCATCTCTACCTCTACACAACTCCATCTCTACCTCTAACACACTCCCTCTCTACCTCTAACACACTCCCTCTCTACCTCTAACACACTCCTCTCTACCTCTAACACACTCCATCTCTACCTCTAACACACTCCATCTCTACCTCTAACACACTCCATCTCTACCTCTAACACACTCCTTCTCTACCTCTAACAAGCTCCCTCTCTACCTCTAATTCACTCCCTCTCTACCTTTAACACACTCCCTCTCTACCTCTAACACACTCCATCTCTACCTCTAACACACTCCATCTCTACCTCTAACACACTCCCTCTCTACCTCTAACACACTCCATCTCTACCTCTAACACACTCCATCTCTACCTCTAACACACTCCCTCTCTACCTCTAACAACTCCTTCTCTGCAGCAGAACTCACACACTCCCCTGGAAGCATCTTTCCCTTCTAGACTGACACAAACAGTCAGCTGACAGCTTCCTGCTTACGTTCGTAAGAACACATTACATCCTCCTTCTACCCTCTCCAGAGACTCCCTGCGTGACCTTAGAGAAACACGCCCTTCTGGCCTACCACTGAACATACCACCCCGACCAACACACGCCCTCCGACCGCTAACACACCCTCTCTACCTCTAACACACCCTCTCTACCTCTAACACACTCCACTCTACTCTAACACACTCCTCGACCTCGAACACACTCCTCTCTACCTCTAACACACTCCTCTCTACCTCTAACACACTCCCTCTCTACCTCTAACACACTCCTCTCTACCTCTAACACACTCCCTCTCTACCTCTAACACACTCCTCTCTACCTCTAACACACTCCCTCTCTACCTCTAACACACTCCATCTCTACCTCTAACACACTCCCTCTCTACCTCTAACACACTCCATCTCTACCTCTAACACACTCCCTCTCTACCTCTAACACACTCCCTCTCTACCTCTAACAAGCTCCGTCTCTGCAGCAGAAACTTCACACACATTCACTGGAAGCATCTTTCCCTTCTTAAGACTTGACACAAACAAGTCAGCTGACAGCAGTGCTGCTTACAGTTTCAGTTAAAGAGAACATTTTATCATCCATCCTTTCTACCTCCTCCTCCAGGAGACTACCTGGTGACCATTGAGGAGAAGAACAGCGCCACCTATCTGAGAGCCTACACCAACTGGAGATACCAGGTACACACCGACCAGACAAGCACTTAAAGTACCTGAAAGTACTTTGTGTGGTCGATAAGACTAGAAAAGCTCTATATTAATTCTTGCTCTCCGTTCAGGCCGAGGGGAAAGCCCGTGTCGGGGTGCGTTTGCTGGGCCACCTGCTGCGGGGGGCGTCTGTGCGGGGCGGAGTGCAGATGGAGATCATTGAGATCCCTCTGTCGGAGCGTCCTCTGGCTGTGGCGTGCTGCTCGGTCACCGGGGACCTCCTGGTCGGCTGCGGGAAAACCCTGGTTCTGTTCACGTTGAGGAGACCGAACCAGCAGAACCTGGTAAGAATCCAGCTGATGAAGGAGTTCACCACGATGAAACAGCATATTTACCTCTCACCTCTTTTTCTATTAGTGCGGGTTGAGGTCACCATTATCGTTTTCCATGACTTTAACATATTCAGCTCTCAGAAACTATTAAAATATCACCATGGTCTTATTTGTTCATCCTTTAAACATGTATTTGTCATATGTGACCTAATAATATTAATATAAGCAGATTCTTTGATTCAGTAAATGTATTAATGGCCTAATTTTTCTCTCTGTGGGAAAATGACAGCAGAGTCAGAGTCCCTGGCCGAACACTCAGCAGAGCTCCAGTCAGAGTCAAGGTAACTCGAGGACAGACACACAACACATTTTCATACAGACGCTCATTTTGTTCTAAATTAAAACTGTTGTCTCCAGTTATCATGAGTTAGTTTCATGAGTGAAAACAGGAAAACCTTTTCATGCAGGACCTCGATGACTCTTCTTCAGTTTCCTCCTCCAGCCAGTTTGACCTCCGACCCTTTGTTTTCCACTCGTAGGTCAAACCTCAAGTTCAAACCAAAACGTTTCCATCCTGGACTTTGAACGCTCCGTCATTGTGCACCTTCCGAAGATGTCCCTTAAACAGGTATTTCAGTCTCTTCTTCAGTTCAAATCTTTTACCTGTAATACATTTTTTTCATTTATCTGCTGCACAGTCATAGCAGTAAATAATAGCAGTGTTTTATAGAATATAATAACTACTTTGTTTCGTTGTTGTCCGATATTATTCTATAAATATGCAGAAGTTTTTGTCCTTTTCACTCACTTCAACTTTGCTATAATTCTCGAAATGTGGATTTAAAAGTCTTATAAGTTAATTGACAGAAATATGCCTGAAACAAAACATAGACATCCTAAGTACTTCTCTATAATTAAACTAAAAATGAATTTACTCACTTAAACCCTTTCTGCGCTTCCCCCTGCAGGTGGCGCTGTGTGGCGGATATATTGCAGTGCAGGCGGAGCTGGAGGTGCTCGTACTGAAACTGGAAGCATCTTCTGAACCTCAAACCCCGGACGACTCCTCGGACACAAATACATGTGGTAATAACACACGTGACACCAATTGGAGAAATTCTGGTATTATAGCAGCCAGAGTACAGAATAAATACAGGTAAAGAAAGAATAGAATAAAAATGAATAGAATACAGTTGAATAAAACAGAATTATTAACAACAATTAGACACAGAACACAAAGATTAGAGTATGCAGTAGTAGTGTGATGTGATGATAACACAGTGAGCATGAATAGTGTCTGTTAAGTAGAATGGTACCGTAAGAAACAGCTTTGCCCAGGGCATCATCTGATATGATTATGAAATCAAACTGGGATTATCTGCATTAATATTGAAACATTAAGAAACACATGTGTGTGTCTGTGTGTCTGTGTGCAGACGATCCTCTGGAGGACCAGTCCGACCTCCTGCTCATTCCGAGGCAGCAGGAGTTGCTGGGCGATCGAGCTAAAGACTGTGACATCCCTGTCAGCATTGAGAAGACGGGGCTGGAGGACAAAGGACAATACACGCTGTCATATGTTCTTTTCAGGTGCACGTGTGTGTGTGTATTTGAGTTTGACCTTTTATATCTACACTGAGAGAATATTTTAGATTTAACTTGGGTCCTTTCCCTCCTGCAGGCGTTTTACTCCAGAGTTTTTCCAGGGCTGCAGTGTGGAGGAGACGCAGCTCCACTCCCTGCAGCTCTACCCGCTTTACACCAGTGAGTACAACATGTGGCAGGAGAGGAAGAACCAAAACTCACCCTTGAAAGTTTAAAACGTAGCAGCGACACAAGTTGAAGCCTTTTGGATGTATGTTGTTATTGATGTGTGTGTTTCTGCAGGCAGCCAGTCAGCGTCCACAGAGGAACCAGCGTGCGTGTTCTGCTTCTTCTCGCTCCCCAACGCCGGCTACCTGTACAGTCTGAAGGGCGGAGTCGAGCTGCTCTCAGCCTATCAGTATCCAGAGAAGGTCCTGGAGGCGGTGCTAACAGACCACCTGCTGCACGTCATTACCAAGTACGTCTTCAGTCCCATTTGATATGGAAATCGTTTATTCTTTACCGATCTAAAGTACTTGATACCACACGATTATCATCCTGTCGACAGATATTCAGCCTCACGACTCCGACATTTTAATCAACAGTGATCCTTGTTTATTTTGACCATATGAGAACACTTGAAAATGAGTTGTCCAATGTGTAGTTCTGTATTTTCTATCTGTCAGGAATGCGTTGCAGTGTTTCACAGTGCGCTGTGCGGCCGTAGCAGCCAGGATGGAAGACCCCTACATCGATACCACCATGAGGGTATGAGCCTCATCCCTGACTCTGTGTAACTGAACCTACAGCCTTTCTGTGTGTCTGTTTTCAATGTGTCTGTGTGTGTGTGTGTCTGTGTGTCTCCCTGTGTGTGTCTGTGTGTGAAGGCCTGTCCGCCCTGCAGCCTGGAGGTGTGCGCCCTCCGGATGCAGCTGTTTATCGGCCTGCGCTCAGTGTGTGTCTACGGCCGCCACGTCATCCTGCTCTCTGCCGCCGACATGGAGACGCCAGACGAGAGCGAACGCGGCACACAGCGCCGGTAAATCACACACACACACACACACACACAGACACACACACCATATACAGACTTCAACACATGAACACACACGTATATGGTTATGGTCTGACGGCCAATGGTATTGGCCGTCAGATTCCTCCCTGGGGGCAGCAGGGTATTAGGTATTTATCAGCGCTGTGATGTGTGTGTGCAGTCAGGCATGTATTTATAAACCTGTTTACCGCGTGTGTGTGTGTGTTGTGGTTTTAGCGAGTTGAAAGAACACACCACGCTGACTGGTATTTTCCTGGCGGTGGGAATCAATCCCGCAACCACGCCGGCTCTGGAGAGCTTTCTGTCACGCCCCTTCCTGTAAGACAACCCCAACCCCAACCCCCCCCCGCCACTGCCACCTCCCCCCCCCACCCCCCCCACCCCGAGTCTCTGTTGTCTCTTTCAGTCAAGCTGCAGCACCAGGAAATCCCTCTAAACCAAAAAACCCTGCACGTAAAATGATTATTAACCGAATCCTGAGATTAGGTTTCAGCTTTGATGTCACACAACAAAAGACAAAGCTTTTTTCTCCCAGTGTCCTGTGACCCAGCTGGTTTGTGTGCTTTTGCATTTTCCAGTGAAACCAATAGTACCAGCTGCAACATAATAGTGGTTATTAGCCTGAACTGGAATGTGTGTGGAAAGTTTCCACTGTGACGAATATCTTTTATATTTCCCTGCCAAATGTAATTATTTAGCATTAAATACAAACTTAAGCCTCCTTCAAATGCAAATGTTGAGGCTTTACATCAACTACTCCAGCTAAGAAACCATATAGTATCTCAACAAATTTTTTATTGAGACAATTATTTCTGTTCATTTATGACAATACAATATATAAATATAATTTATAATTTATCGATGATTCAAATTTCTGTGTGACTTTGCAGCTTGGTCTAAAAGTGACAACTTATCCTGTTTTAGTTCCCAAACTTAGACGACCATAACCTGCCTAACTTCCCCCAGTGTGCGTGTGAGTGAGTGAGTGAGTGAGTGAGTGAGTGAGTGAGTGAGTGAGTGAGTGAGTGAGTGAGTGAGTGAGTGAGTGAGTGAGTGAGTGAGTGAGTGAGTGAGTGAGTGAGTGAGTGAGTGAGTGAGTGAGTGAGTGAGTGAGTGAGTGAGTGAGTGAGTGAGTGAGTGAGTCATCCACACAACTAATCATGTGTGGATGAAATGAAAAGAGCTGCTCTAATAATAGAATAATCCAGCTTCACGACACAGGTTCCATCTTTGTTTGGTAGGTTCTTATTTGAATGTAGTCATCAACCACACATATGGCTCCTGACATTATTACCGGGGCAGAGCGTTGACGTTTTCATGATGCATCGAAGCTGCCATGACACACATACACACACCACACACCACACACACACCACACACACACACCACACACACACACACACACACACACACACACACACACACACACACACACACACACACACACACACATTATCCACGTTAACCTGAACCTAACAGCTCACTAACCATTAGTTTGTGTGAAATAAGCTGTAGTTGTACATCTAGTAATAAACAGTGATTTATTACATTCTACAGTGTTGATGATGAAGATGCTGTCGTCTCCATCATCACAGCATCTCCTCCTCCTCCTCCTCCTCCTCCTTCTCCTCCTCCTCCTCCTCTGTCATTCTTTCACATGTGTCGTGACACATAGAAAGAATCCTTTCCCATCTTTGGTCATGGAAAACCTGTGTGTTTGTCTTCAGTGTGTTTGTCTTCAGTGTGTTTGTCTTCAGTGTGTTTGTCTTCAGTGTGTTTGTCTTCAGTGTGTTGTCTTCAGTGTGTTTGTCTTCAGTGTGTGTGTCTTCAGTGTGTTTGTCTTCAGTGTGTTTGTCTTCAGTGTGTTTGTCTTCAGTGTGTTTGTCTTCAGTGTGTTTGTCTTCAGTGTGTTTGTCTTCAGTGTGTTATCAGTGTCCAGTAAAGAAACAGTTGCAGATTAAATTCACTTTCTACAACAGAAGAAAACATGAAGGTAAAGGAACCGGTTTTATTGACATTGAGTAAAAGACAAGACTCAAGATTACAGATGTAGTACAGATGAAGTAAATAAGAAAGGTAAGGTAAGTACAAAACAGAAAATAAAGGTAGGCAATAGAATAAAATTTTAAAGATACGGAGATATGTACATAATAAACATCTTTCATTCTAGACTATAGATATTATGGTTATAGAAAGTGCAGTAGCACAGGATGATATTATCAAGTGATAAAGACAGAACTACCCTAACCTAAAGCTTTAAGGAAACTTTAAATAAGAAAACCTCAGTTTCCAGACTCATGACACCGAACTCTCCCTCTGAGATTCACTTCCCCCCTTTGGATTAGATTTAGCTCATTTCTCAGTTTGAATGAATATCTCTGTGTAACTGACCCCAGGAGCAGGAAGTGGACGATCTCCTCTCCTAAAGAAACCAGCGCAGCCGGACATGGATGGAACCTGTACGTGGTCGACACCGTCTCGCCCCTCGTGCTCTACCGAGAGATGGTAACGTCACCTTGTTACTGATAATTCTACTTACTGCTCTATAAGATTGTCTCACACTGATTTGTGTTTGTTTGTGAGTCTGTACGATGACCTGTGTGTGTGTCTGGTGATCAGGTGGAGTACAGCCGACACTATTCAGAGACCAACCCACAGGCCCAAAGCCTCCGACACCTCCTCAGTGAGGCTCACCTCCTCCTCTGCGCCTCCTCACTGCAGCAGAGCAGCGAGGGCGAGCACACGGTGTCTCTGCAGGAAGATGCAGACAGACAGACGGAGGGACAGACGGAGGGACAGACGGAGGGACAGACGGAGGGACAGACGGAGAGACAGACGGAGGGACAGACGGAGAGACAGACAGAGAGACAAGAAGTGCAGGAGGCTCTGAGGCAGAACTGTGCACAGCTGGGAGACTGTTACAGCAGGTGCATGATGGGAAATGTTCTCTCTTTTTGGAAACTGTTGAACCAAAACCCAGAATGAACTTCTGAGTTTCAGAGCCTTTGGTTTTGTTTTTTGTTTTTACTTAGAGTCTGATCAACATCTGTTTAAAACTTAAAACCTGAAATCTAAATACCAGGTGAGAGAGAGAGAGAGAGAGCGAGAGAGAGAGCGAGCGAGAGAGAGAGAGAGAGAGAGGAGACGTGGCTGTCAATCAAAGTCAAACTAACACAACACCCACACCCACGCAGGCTAAACATCCTTATCTCTTGCATTTGTTAACCTTGCACTTTTAAGTAAAACCTTCCTGAAATGTCCCTCAACCAGTTTTTGGAATGGCAACAAACAGAGCTTTGCACTTTGTCTGCAGAGGATTCATTTCATTTCTGAGGAATCTTTGCATGTGCATTGTTAAGGTCTTGAGGAAGTGCAGTGTTGAATTTGGTGCGATTTAATGACGGCGTACTTGAGACGAGCTTCACTGAACTTTGAAGAAACAGGTGAACCGTTCTTTGGACCACAGAACCAGTTGCAGGGTTCTGTGGTCCAGTAGCAGGTGTTTACTTGATGCGGTTCAATTCCTGCAGGTCGCTATTGTTGTCCGAGAAACGTAGAACCAGCCACAGGTCAAACAAACAGCCCGTTCCAAAGAGGCAGGTTTAGAATGAGTAATTTATTGTCGTTCTCAGATTTGCTTTCGTTTCCCACGAATCCTTTTGTTTCTCTCTCCCCTCCTGTGAAGGGCGAGCCAGAAGGACTGTCACCAGGCTCTGCCGTACTACAGGATGTCCGGACTGTCAGTCACAGAGGTCATCGTCAGGAACCGCCCACTTCCCAGCAGCCCTCACACCTATGGCCTCGGCTTCCTGTTTTACCTGAAGCATTTCCTGTTCGAGGAAACGGAGGAGAGCCTCAGTCAGGTACACGCTCGATAAATAACAGTGTCACATTTAAATGTCTTAATTTGGGATAAACAGTAATAACTGTAAAAGGCTAAGATTAAAGATATGTTCCATAATTTCATAATTATCGTTAAATATAGAAGAAATTATAAAACTGTATCAGTTGTTTTCTTTCTTTTACACCTGTGAAAAACTTCCTTCCCACAGGAATCAGCCGATGAGGTCATAGACATTTTCAGCCAATCAGATCCCTCAGAGATCATCAGCGTGTGTGCCAGCCCGTCCATGACCAACATCAGTCCCGCCCGGACGCTGCGAATTTTCCAACATCTGGAGGCCACGGCTGGCGTGTCGGTCCCACTGACCATCACCATGGCAACCATGATGCTGCGTCTCGACGACCTGCAGCAGTACACACAGCTGATGGACAGACATCCCGAGGTGAGAAAGAAGTGAAGAAGAAACGATAACGTCAACTTGAATCTGCATGTCTGTCTGTCTGTCTGTGTCTGTCTGTCTGTCTGTCTGTCTGTCTGTCTGTCTGACCTAAATATGACAAACGATGTGCTTCAGGCTGTCTGTTCTGATTTATGTTGCACTGGATTGTAGAGATAAAGTTTGTGTTGCGTGCGTGTGGTGTGCGTGTGGTGTGTTCGTTCAGATGCTGCTGGTGTACGGTTTCATCGACGAGCCGAGGCTGCTGCTTCACGGTGGAGGCGGCGGCGGCGGCGGCCCGCACACACGCGTTCGTCCCACTCGCTGACTCGCCAGCTGGCAACGTCCCAGCCAGGACTGCTGGTCGCCGGCATGGTGGCTCTGCATGAGAACAGCAAGGCTCAGCTGGAACAGGCTGATCACATATTCAAGGTGTGTGTGTGTGTGTGTGTCGCAGTGTTTACCTGAATAAGTTGAACGAGAACAGCAATGAATACATGTAGTGTGTGTGTGTCTGTGTGTGTGTGTGTGTGTGTGTGTGTAGGAGCTGGGCTGTGAGAATTGCTTACTGGTGGACTTCTGGGAGGCGACGCTCATGGCCTCCTCACAGGAAGCTGTCATCCAGGAGCTTCTGTTCAGACTGGCTTCTGTCTACATCGAGCGGCTGACGCACACAAACTCAGACGCACACTCCGGCCTTCCTCGCACTCGTCCACAACGCCGGCCGCTGAAGAGCGCTGACGATCTGGTGAGTTTATCTTTTCATACGCCTCCGCGCCGGCGCCGGCCAGAGGCCAGAGGCACGATGTCGTCTGGTTGTCCGGCCGTCCCGTTCCCACGAACACGATATCTCAAGAATGCCCTGAGAGAATTTCTTCAAATTTGGTAAAAATATTCACTTGGGCTCAGATTCAATTTTGTAGCCATGGGTCCAAGGTCAAGGTCACAGTGACCTCACGTCCTTTTGAATGATGATTCCTCAAGAGTGCTTAAGAGAAGTTCTTCAACTTTTGACCAAGATTTTCAGATACAGTGATTATGTTTGAGTGGTCAAAGGTCAAAGGTCACATAGACCTTATATGAATCTGGAATCAGTGTACAGAAATATGTAGACTGGAACTGCACTGGTCGGCGGAGGCATACTCCCGCAGTGCGGTAATTCCAGTTCCATCAGGTGAGAATTTGGTTACCTGCCAAAACAAACGACTGACTTTTTGTTCACGTCGATAAGGATCTTCTCCGAGATGACAGCATATTTATGTGTTTCAGGTCAACTCCAGCTCCCATTACGGCTCCTTGTACCCGTGGCTCACTGTTCTGTGTCCAGCTCACGCTACCAGCTTCCAGCACCAGGAGGCGCTACACAAACTGCAGGTAATTTGTGTATGAACACGATATTATTTGCTACTAATTAAGCTCTTGTTTTATTGGTTGCAAATATCAGTATGTTTTTTAATTTGACAATTGTCAGACCAAGAGATTTGTATTTCGAATAGAAAACCACTTTTAGGCAGAAGTACGAAACTCAGCAGGTTTCAAATAAATGAAAAGTAAGAATCTAACAATGAATCAAACAAGGAGAAAACATTTGATAGAGTCTTTACTAAATTAGGTGGAGGAGGGGAAGAATTGCACGTGGGTATGTTTTTAATTTCTTTATAAATTGAAAGGAAAAGATTAAGTGTTATTTTATTTAGTAAAACTTGACATACTTTCCCCGTCAGCTGCCATTGTGCAGTGATTTTAACTCTCATCATTCCTGCACCCCTCCTCAGTCTCTCCTGTGTGGTCCGTCCATGTCCATTGGGTCTGTCCTCCCTCTGTTGGAGCGTCTGTCGGAGGACACCCTGTGGGGCTTCAGCCTGCACCTCCTCTGCGCGACCAGAAGGGGGCAGTTTGACAGCAGCATAGAGAAGTTGCTGGACCGATGTCCTCAGGCCATCATCGCCTTCGCCAACCACCATCTGCAGGACAGACACATGGTGCGTGCTGACCTGGGGCCCCCCCCCTCGCACTGTATCATGGCTGCATTTTAGTTTAACTTGATATTCATGACCAGTTTCTGTTTGAGTGTCTCCGAGTCTGACGGCCATGTTGGATCTTTGCAGGCGTTGTGGTGGCAGAAGCTGCTCCCGGAGCTGTGCGATCGCACGAGAGCTGCAGCGGACAACAGCATCCTACTGGCTGCTCTCAAAGGTAGAAGCACTCCCCCCGAGTACAGTCAAAAGCACCAGACTCTTATTCTAAGTCCAGACGCCTTCTTGCTGTAGTTGTCAAACCTCATATTTGCTTGACATTGATGAAGTTACAAAACTTGTGTATCGTGTATTATTTCTTGTGAGAGTGAAAGAAACCCCCCCCAAAGACACTGGAGGTCAGATAAAGAGAAAAGCTCTGTTGATGTGCAATGTGGCTTTCGTCCCAACAGAAACGCTGGTGGTGGTTGCCACGGAGACCAGCCCTGCACAGTTCCTGGAGCTCATACCTGACGACGGCACGGCATCGTACTTCCTGCCTCACCTGTTGACATGTAGCCAGAGGCACCTGCTTGCCTGAGGCACGCAGACACGCACGATTACACGAAGAGGCACGTGTCACCGCTGGTGGCAGAAGGTTAACGAAGGTTCAGGATCGGGGACGGTCGTCGTTGAAGATGATTCATCACTGAGAGAATAATCCTGATTCTATAATAGGAGCACAATGACCAGCCGTTTGGTTGGAACAAACAAACACAGTGGTTAAAACTTCAATGACAGTAATTCACAAACCATGACAGTATATTTATATTATATCATCATTGTGTCAGTATTATAATTAAAGTAGTTAGGAAACATCAAGATGACTCTAAAACCACACTTTGAATAAAGATGGACGACACGTCGACACGTCCTCTGGTTTTACAAACAAGAAGCAAGAATCTGAAATATCCCAGATGGGGGGAGGGGGCAGCCATCTTGCGAGGAGGCCGGGTTTATGACCTGTACTTCAATCAATCATCAGGGGATGATTGGCATTACTCGTGCGGAGCCATCATTATTATCTATGATCGGAACCAAACCCTCTAACTCAGGCTGTGTTGAGATAAAAACACAAACTGTACCGTGAGTGAAAACATTCCATGTTACGCCCCAAGGCAAAAAAAATGATTAGCAAACCCAGGACCAGGAAGTAGTTGAGTATTTTCTCCTGTGGTGATTTGTCCTGCAATTATTCTTCTGTGTCATTGTTTGCAGAGATCTGTGTTAAGTATTTTAGAGCTTCATGTTTTGTTGTATTATTTATATTTGCAAGGAATTAACCTTGAACTATTCTATATCCTGACATAGTTTCACCATTTCACCCAAAGTTATTTCATTTAAATAAAAATACAAATTCCTTATTCCTTTTCCTCCCCCCCCCCCCCAACAAAAATCGGAATATTCATGCTTCTTATTTAAAGTTGGTAAATAACAAATGTAAACTGTATCTCACACGTTGTTAACCTGAGTTGCAGGAAGTTTCTGATAATACAATCACTCCTGCAGCATAAAGGAATGTTGTGCTGCTGCTTCAGTTGACTGACAGATCGATTACAGATTATTGTGTGTGTGTGTGTGTTGTGTCACTTCAGGTTCACCAGAGAGAGGGTGTGTGTGTGTGTGACTGTGTGACTCTAAACAAACACTCAGCACTTTTGTCTCTTGTTCCAAATGTGAAGATTAGATCACAGTCGTCGAGTCATGAAGTCTGTTAATGTTTGACAGCAAAGTTCAGGAATCGTTCCTCATTTACTCGACGAGCAAAAAACACCAAAGTGTATTATTATAATTATTATTCACATATATCGCTTTTTAAAAGTGCATTACAAGATGTATTAAATCCACAAAACGAAATGTAAAATGCCAAAAATATATAAATTAAGCACAGAATAAAACGCATTTAAAAAATTTATAAAATGATTATGGATTATATGGGAGATGCATATAAATCTCTTCATGAAGTCCTTTTTTGGGTATATTTTATATCTATAAAGTATTTTGTGACATGGTACAAATATTGGAATTAGTATATATTGGTTGGGTAATCAATTAAAAGTGACTCAATCATCAGGTTAATGATGAAAACAAAAGGATTGTGTGAAGAGGAGTTGATCAGTTGCATTAAAGTAGTTTATTTGTCGACGTCTCGTTTACACTCACTCCTCTGAATTTAATACCTTATTTTAAAATACCCAGTTCACGTCAGTTTAATTCTAAAGATGCTGCTCAACCAACCAGAGCTTCTCGACCAACCTCCGAACCAATGACACCCTCAGAGCCGTCATCACAGGACCAATCACAGCCGGAGAGGACGACCCTGAGCCAATCAGAGCTGTGGACCCTGATGGATCTCACCTTGAGGTAATAAGAGCTCAGCTGTTCACATGTTTGGAAGACCACCACCTCCTCCACTTCCTCCTTCACCTCCTCCTGAGGGATACATCTGGAGGTTCAGCAGCTGAGGGAGGGAGGAACTGGAGGAGAACAACAACAAGGCAGGGACATAAATAAGAAAGTAAAGAATTGAAGGAGATGAAGCTGGGTGAGAAGAAGATGACGTTGGCGACCATGACAGAAGACATAGAGATGGATCTGTTCTGTTCGGAGGAGCTGTGCCTGGTGATCACAACACAGGAGGAGCAGCAGGAGCAGGAGGAACCCAACTTCCACCAGGTGGGTCGTCTGAATCTCTGCAGCTTCAACTCAACTCAAACTGTAGTTTCCGTGTGTCTGTGTTCAGCAGGAGCCTGGAGTCCAACACAAAGTCCAATGTTCTGCAGGTGGAGAATGAGGAACATGTGAAATCTATAGGAACTGATGAGCTCATGTGACTGACGGGTTTAAGATCATGTGATCAAATAGTTCATGGTATTGTTTTCAAATCTGGATTTAACCCGTAGCACTGAAACTCACATTATATCATCATTTCAAATCTCAGATAAAAACAGCTTGTCACTTGTTCCCTCTGGTATCTGACCTTTACATCTGTTTGTCCTGATTTTAAGATGCTCAGAAATGGCTCAATATGATATCAACATAAGAAAAATTCATATCAGTAGATATCGATCACAATAAATGTCACATAATTATGTCTTTTTAAGTTTAAAACTGTTTGCTCCTGAGTGAAGTTTGAGGTTTTTAACTCTTTGTGGTTTAATACTTGACAAACATTCTGTGCTCGCACAATGCAGAAGCATTAAATTGATATATTGTTATATTGCTTTTGATTCAAATTATATTGTGATAATTATTGCCATTTTATTTGATTGCCCAGCCCTAGACAACTGTCCAAAGTTAACAGAATTGTTTGTGCCTATTTTTTAGCTGCTAATAGAGAATTGAAAAAATAAGAAGGCACAAAAAAACAAATTCCTGTTCCAACAGTTGTGCTTATTTAAATGATTATACTTGATAATCTACCTCTGACAAATATTCAAATGAAACAAGTACAGAAACAAATAACTTTCGATCGTATTATAGCCGGACATGAAGGAATTGTCCTGTTTTCAAGGGTCACAAACCAAAATGGCTGTAAATCCACTGCTGTCGTGACAGACATGTGTTTGTGTGTGTGATTTGGGTGAAATGACCCTTTACACCATAAAGATTCTTCAACTTCAATATCACATTTTTAGACAAAGACTGCAGCGAGAAACACGATCTGCACCAGACATTCACATGAACTGTGGTGTTGCTGTGTTAGTCCTGTAGAATCCAAACCGTTGTTTAACCTCCTTTTCCTCGTCTTATTCTCAGAGCCACCTGGAGCATCCTCTGGTCCCCGACTGTGAGAGGGAACCAGAGCCCGAGGTCCAGGCCGAGGTCCAGACCCAGCCCCGGCAGCAGGCCAAGCCCAAATCTGAGCCCCCTGCCAGGGAGGAGGCTGAGCCCTGCAGCCCTGTCCCTGCATGCTTCATGGAGGACATAGAGATAGAGATGGAGGTGAGTGGTGAAGATGGATGTTGGGTTTGAAACATGTCTATGAAAACATGTTTCTGTTTATTGAAAAACCTCCGTTCATTTGCCTCTTTTCTCTCTGCAGGTGTTTCCTCCCTTCAAAGTGTCTGAGCGTCAGTCTGTGAAGGTAAAGTCACATGATCCTTGTGTATATCGGTCATTCGCAGATTCCTGTCCCCGTTTTAATGTATTTAACTTTGAATCAGTTACAGTGATCAAACTACTCAAAGCCCTTTTATACATGAACCCTGAGAACAATGAGGAGCGGCTGCAGCTAAATGAGTTTGTTACTCAGTGACTGAATCAGTTTGTCAATCAACACTTTTTTCTTTTGACCAATCTATTGTCTGAGCTGAATCCCATCATATGGTAAAGTGCTGTTCATGTCACTCGCGCATCAA
Organism: Reinhardtius hippoglossoides; assembly: GCA_006182925.3. NCBI lineage: Eukaryota > Metazoa > Chordata > Actinopteri > Pleuronectiformes > Pleuronectidae > Reinhardtius > Reinhardtius hippoglossoides. Next base: position 24,286,254 of record CM031683.1, on the reverse strand, counting down.
AATCAACTAAAAGTACATTTTAAACTTGAATATTTAATCATGTGTAGATCACGTAGTCTTCATGTGTCAGGATGCAGTTGTTTGTATGTTTCAGTCTTTTCTTTATTGTTGTTATTTGCCTATTTTTCACTTTTGGTTCCTTATATTCACATTTTATGCTCATTATTAATATATCTATCAACTGTTATATTTGTTTTTGATAAATTATTTATTTAGCATATAAAATGTCAGAAAATAAGTACAAATGCCTGCTGCAAATTTCTACCACGACAAGTAAGAGTTTGTCATTTGATGAAAATTGGTTTATAATGATTTGAGATACAGAAAAGCAGTTTGCAATTTATTTATATTCAATTGTTTTATGTTTTTAATTATCTGTTGATTGACTATTTAATCAACCGATCATTTCAATGCACTTTTTCTCTTCACTCGTTTCCTGTGATACTTGCAGCTAAACCTCAAAGTTTCTGTTGATAGCAAATTAATTTTCTGTCCGACGTGAAGCTTCCGGAGCAAAATGAGAAACCGTGTCCAAGACGTATTGTGGTTATGTGACATTTATCAGTATTTGTCTGTTGCAGCTGTTGCCAAACAAAGTGAGACGTGTGAAATGGAGGAGACTGGTTCCACAGCGGACTGGACTGGTGGTCAAAGACGTGATGTGTCTACCCAGAGAACTCGACCTGGCACAACTGGAGAGGTTGTGACGTTACATCTTTACTTTACGAGACAACACAATCTGCTTCCCTGAACAATTAGTGAACCCCAGCTTCCATGATTTGATTTTTTTTTTTTTGTGTATAAATATTCTTAAACTGTAAATAAAAAGGATGTTGAAGGACAATTAACTGTCTTTTTGTTTTTCTTGTCTTATTTGTTGTATTTTATGTTGAAATAATAGCAAAAAAATGTAATCACCGGGTAAATATTTGTCTCTGTCCCTGTAGACCTATCGTTCCACAAGGCAAAGAAAGAGCAGCTCTGGTTGCCATGGGAATGGCCGCTCGCATCACCATCGACTACAGTTGGTCGGCCAATCAGATGGAGAGTCGGCTGGCGATGCTCTTCACGGAGCGGTTTGCGAGACAAAGGTTTTCCTTCATGTATCTACAGGTGTGTATGGTGAATTATTTTTAATATTCATTCATTCTATATAAGTCTCAGAGTTAAAACCTGGTTTTCACAGATTCAATTTAACATAAGGTATTACTTTAGTGGTCCAACGGTCATGTTGCAGCAGCAGAGGGGAAAGTAAAATAAGATTACATCTGTTAAAAGTAGTAAATAAGTAAACATGCAATACAAATACAGAACATATTAAAATGAATATATACAGTGTTAACAGGACTGCACATAAACAGCACTAGAAACTGGAAATTGAAGACATATATTGAAGTTTACGTTGGTCGTGTAAATGGAGACAGAATTTTAAAATCCAATATTTAGTTAATTACGAAAAAAAACATAATTGGACGTTTAGCTTTTCTACCTGGTAGAATATTTAATACAGCTGCTGGGATTCAAGAAAATGTTAGTTTAATGTAAATGATTCAGCATTTTATTTCTTTTTTTTTGTGTGTATTTGATGGTTTGTGTTCCCAGTGTTTGCAGGGATCCAGGGCGCTGTTTGTCCCTGACACCCCCGCAGACGGCTGGACGGGGGAGCAGGTGCTCAGGATTTCTGGACACGGACCTTTGTATATCTTCACCCAGCAGGACGAGCCGCAGGTAGCAGGACCCACCGCCGCTTTACTTTATGACTCAGATTCACATTTCCGCAGTTTTTGTTCCCATTTAAATCGTCCTCCTCTAAATGTTTGTCCGTGTGTGAGGACGTTTCTCGTTTTAAAGAGTTCGATTCCCTCGAGGCCCGTCAGCCTGCACCTGCTTTAGCACCACACGGGATCTGTGGAATGTATTGACGTTAAATACATAAATGATGAAAATATATGGGATATGATGTCAATGCTCTGACAGAAATGGGGATGTACTATTGGTATGTTGCTTAAAAAGCAGATGTTGGAACCAATTCCTTTAATATTCACATGTTTCCTCCACACTGCACTACGTTAAAATCCTTTCTTTCAACAGGCGGAATGTGAGACGTCTGCAAAGGAGACGCCTGTGGTGAACAGGTGGGAGAGAAACCAGAGCCGGATCCATATGGATTTGTGGGGGGGGGGGGGGTGATGCCGATACCAATATTGGGGATTCAAAAATGTCCGATGCCAAACTATCGGCTGATTTATATATGTTAGAAACATTGGCAACGATTCCGAAGATGTCGAAATTAAACTCTTATGATGAAGAAATGTTACGGAAATGTGATATTTTACAGTTTAACCATAATCTTTATTACCAAATAAATAGAGCCTGAAAATAATCAAATAAAAAGAAAAACTTACAAAATGAACCGTATTACTGAATTACATAAATGTGCACTCTTGCTGTCTCTTGTCCAGGAAGCAGTTTTGTCGTGAGGTCAACACAGAGAGCTGCCATGATGGAGACAATCAGCAGGGACAACAGATGCAGCCTCTTGTGCACAGGACCACGGACGAGGTGAGTTTATTTGATGAAACAGTCCCAAGAAATTCTACGACCGGAGAGGACATGATTTCTGTTTGTCTCTGGCGTGTAGTTCCCACTCGACCTGGACACCGTCCTGAGGCTGTTCCGCCAGGAGCACGTGAATCCAGATGTAGAAACCCACATCCAGGTGAGGAGGAGAGAGCTGCTCTGCGGAGCTGAGCAGGTGGTGATGAGGCCGGGCTTCTGTTTCCGGACGACACCCATCATCTCCTTCAGTGGAGAGGAGACCCACGGACACGAGGGGTCCCTCGGAGAGTTCTTCAGGTTGGGATGTACCTCGTATTTTACCTGAAGAACATTTGCTATAGTTTTACTGTGATAAGCTGCTCCTCTGCTTGTCGACTATTTATAAATGTGGATCTTTTGTTTTTCAGCCTGAGCTCCAACATGATTAAGCTTGAATTTAAACTGATATTTTCATAATAAGACATTTGGACGCTTTGTGTTGCAAAGTCATTATCGTCCCAAAACTACAGGCAGTTCAGATATTAATCATTATTTTCCATTCATCACTTCTTTTAAACAAATTGATTATTTAGCCCATTAAATGCCAGATCACTCTGCCTGTCACACTTCTCCATGCACAAGGTAAAACAAACAGCAAGTCGTCACCTTTGTTGAGCAGCAAGTGTCTGACATGTCTTCTTTCTAAATGATTTAGTCAAAGCGGCTGTTGCAGCACTGAGGACTTACACACTCAGTTTATATGAAAGTATTCACCATTTTAAAATCATCCATCTCTGACTAAACATTAGTTCTTCTCACACAGGTTGACTCTTCTGGAGCTGCAGCAAAGTTCCGTCTTCGAAGGTCGTCCAGGACGCCTGTTTTTGACCCATGACCTCGCAGCTCTTGAAGACAGGAAGTATTACCAGGCGGGCGTTCTGATTGGCTGGTCTCTGGCTCAGGGCGGGCCAGGACCGCGTTGTCTCCACCCTGCACTTTACCAGGTTGAGGGCTACACACTGACTGACCTACATTTTGATCTGTGACACAGTTCGTACATAAACACACGCACAAACTGGGAGATGGACTTAGAGGTTGTTTTTTGTCGTTGTATAATTTTATAAAAACCAAAGATTCACAGTGGTAATGATGTCAGAATGTAACTGTTTATGGTCCCTTTTGTAATGCATTTCAAACCATGCATTTACAGTTGATGTGTGGCCTCAATCCATCTTTGGAGGACTTCAGTTCGGCAGACATTGCTGACGCTGAAGTGCAGCAGCGATTGCAACAGGTAGCGCACACACACACACACACACACACACACACACACACACACACACACACACTCTCTATAAATGTGAATGTGCAACTTGAAAAGGAAAACACACTCTGCTGGTATTTTTGCACGTGCGTTTATACATAAATAATGTTCCTCTTCCAGTTGCAGTGTTGTACTGATGTGAAGCTGCTCTCTCCCAGTATGTGTGACTGGGTGTCGAGCTGCGGGATCCCTGGGATCTATTCAGCTGGTTCCGATCAAATACCAGCCATCTATATGGGCCTGGTCAAACACTGCATCTACAACAGGTATACATGCACACATACACTAGGAGGGCACTCAGTAGAGCTCATACCCCCCCTCCATCGACATAGTGGTGAGTAGATAGAGGGTCTGGGTGAACTATCCCTTTAACAAGGTGCAACATCTTCTGTCTTTAACCGTCGACTAGATTTTAATAAAAACGCCTGAGCTCATTGTCTAACCGAGTCCCTCCGCTGTCTGTCAGAGTGGCCAGTATGATCTCCCAGTTCACCGAGGGGATGAACAGCTGTGGTGGATTGTGGGACACGGTACAGTCCCACTGGGAGGCATTTGTCCCAGTGATGACGAGCCCACGGCAGGAGCCTCTGACCCTGGAGGAGTTCAAGCAGCTCTTCCACGTCTGCTACAGCCATGTAGGTTCCCAGCTGAGGGCGTCTGAGGAGGCCACAGTGGGACACTGGGAAACGGTGCTCACCTTCATAAACAGTAAGCACGGAGGGATGGATGGAAGTAAAGATTAAACATCCCTGGGGTTCTTCTGGAAGTTTGCTGTGTCTTTTTGAAGTGCTTCAGCTTGTACTGAGAGAGCATTTTATTCAAATAATTCCTCCGTGTGCACCATCAGATGATCAGGCAGAGTTTTCCTTTGAGGACGTCCTGGCCTTCATCACAGGAGCTGATCACCTGCCTCCTCTTGGGTTCCCCAGGTTGATCTCTCTGCATTTCTACTCCCAGGTAGGTATTCCTCAGATCAGAGACTCAGATACCAAGCTGTCCTGAAAATGTTGTCCACATAGAAATCTCAGCTCAAACTGGAATGACTCTCAGTAGATCACATGATTCCACCAAATTCATTCAAGCAGCACAAAACTGCAATTATAGATACCTGTTCCACAACTAGGACTATCACAATGTTGAGGTAAATTCCTGGATCTTTCTTGTGCCAAGTACAATCTTTCCACCAAGTTTTGACAGAGGTAAACATGTGATTCTTTCAGGCTATGTGGCTTTTTAAAGACTAGACATCTAAACTGTTCACCTTGATATGATTCATACCACATTTCTTCAGTTTCAAGATCAATCTTCATGTCACATTTCTTTTGCTTTGAATTCTTTTTCCAGGATGGTCTCCCCCACGCCTCCACCTGTGCTCTGGAGCTCTTCCTGCCGAGGGCCGTGGCGGGGGCTGTGGATCTGTTGGCGCTGCTGAGCAGAGCCGTGGACGAGGCCCTGGGCTTCACACGTCTCCAGAGAGACGGATAGGACATGTGCACAGAACTGATGACGGGTTTAGGAACTGGAAGCCCTCCTGAAAACCTTGGGTCCTGCTGAAACTGACTTAGTGGCGCTCAGAGGATTCTGCCAGACATTAACAATGAGACTGAGACGAGAGTTGCATCACGGCGAGGGGTTTAAGTGATGGTCTGTGAACAGTTAGTTGCTTTTGTCACTTTAACTCCTGTAACCTGAGGACAAGGCTGAACTCAGTCTTTGTTTAAAGCTTCATTCCTTCAGAGTCGGGTGTATGAGAGCAGCACACAATCATTTATTTTGTGCCATGGAAACAATTCAATTGTGGCCATTAAGGTATGTAGATGATTGATGAGGCTGGATGAATGTGTCGTATTGTACGATACATGCACAACTACAGTCGTCACAAATTCATTCCACACGATAAGTTTTCTTTTAAACTTTTAATGGTTATTCAAAAGACAATCCTAAATTCCTGTATCTCCAGTTTGTACATATTTTCATACAGATATCTGTGACATCTAAACAGAACAGCTGTTATTTGTAATTTCATACACTGAGCATTGTTAGATAATCAACATTTTCCATCTTTTATATAAAAAAGATGTATTAAATTTATTAAAGAATACAATGAATGGACGCTTCACGCTAATATGCCTCTTTATTTATCTTTTGAAAGGATATGACGCAACATAAAAACAACATAACTGCTTTACTCCTTCATCAAGTGTCTCAACTAAATAAGTTTCTATATTTATACATTCATATCGCTTATCCTGTGAGGGTTGGGTGGGGGGGGGGGGGCTGGAGCCAATGTGTACAATTCATGTAAGAACAAGAATTGTAAAATAATCATATGGTAATATTGACTCTGTCTGAAGAGTCCCTGCAGCAAGGAAGTAAGACATGACGGATACATACAGGTTATACTTCATGATCACGAAGGGTTAAACTTGCTTTTACACGTATTTAACACTTCATGCTTCATTAAATTGACTGAAACAGTCAAATAAAAAGATCCATTCCTTCATGGTGCCTCGAGACCATGAAACAGAAAGAATGATGTGCTTTCAGAGGCTTTATAACCTTTGTGAAGAAGATCCCAGCACCACCTGACTAACAAGCAGTGCTTTCACATGCTTTTCCTCTGAACTGGAAAGACGAGTCTGAATGAATTCTCGACAGGGCAAGACAAAGGAAGTTCACATTCATTTGAGGTGATGGTGGACTTGGCCAGTAATAGTGACATAACATTCCTATTGTGGTTCGACCTTGAATAAGGAAGCTCACCAATATTATTGTTGCCGGTGTTTTGTGTGAATCATTATCACATTTATGAGAAATGAAGGGAGGAGTGAGCGAGAAACTGTTTGAGAGTTTCCTGTCTACTTGGGCCAGCATGGCAGCTACTGCTCCAGTTACAAAGCATGGGAACTACAGACACCAATTCATAAAAAACACCGCTTTGACAGATCAAATTTCTTGGTTTGAGATTCCCAGCTTACTGTGCAAATAACTTGACACTTGAGTCAAATGCACTTCTCTATTATTTACAATCCTGGGAAATAAAATCAACTGTACTGCAAATATTTTACATGTTATTTAACAAATAAAAGGTGCATGAGGGGACTTCCAAGCTTCTGCATTTCCCCCAAAACACCTTCTCATGCACCTTGAGCACAATCCAGCTACTTCTGGTGGATTGGAAATAGATGTTGTGGATCTTTTAGTATTACAATCAGATGTAAGACATGTATACAGTGTCTAAAAGTGCTGCCAATAAACCAAATATAAATCAACTCCAGGTGAGAGAGTGGAACCTGAGTCTGCCGGCCAGGATTTACAGTTGTGTACTTGTTAATGATTCTCCTATGTCCTTGACACAGAGCCATTCACGTATCAAATGTCATCTTGGAAATGAAGTAAACCAAATGAATTGTTTCTTTTGATCCCATTTAATCAAGTAATTACTAGATTCATCTCGTGAAACCCTTTGACAAGTTTTGATAACTTTAGGATGGTTTAGTCCAAAAGTCGTATCTGTATTGTTGTTTTATGTTGCTTGCAGCAAATTATATTTATTTCATCAGACAACAATAGTAAGTTTTTGAAGGAGACACCAATAGCAGGCAAAAACATATACCATTATTTTTCAGAATTTCAAATAGATAACACATAATAACACACATGAATCACTAATCACCACTGAGCTGCTCTTCAAGTACTAAAGTACTAACTACAATTCTGACCTTGGGCACAAGATGCAAGAAAATATCCAAGCAAAAATATCCAAAAGAGGATTGTTCTTTCCATGATGGGTGGTGTTACTCCTCACTCCTACAAGAACAGAGTGGTAGTTTTTGCTTTGTCTGGGGCTTTTGATGAATCAGGACGCTGTCATAAGAGTTGTCACACAGGTTCTTGAATCATACACAGCATAATCCTCTTTAATTACATTCTCAGAGATCAAGCCTACACAGGATCATATTTCTGCCACACCACAAAAAAAAAGAAGAACCGTTGCACAATATTGCAAGACAGTGGGGTAAATTTGGATCACATGGGGTGTTTATTATTGTATTTTTGCAAATTTACTTCTGCTACTTCCAACGACTAAAAAACACATTAAATCACCACACCAGACATGTTTGATATCCCTAAGTAAACCTAAGATATTATACGTGGAGGAGACATGCAACACCAAACACGAATAGTGTTTATTATTATATACAATATGGTAGTTTTTCTTTGATTTCTTTTTTGAGTTGTGCTTTGCTCCTCTCCTTCAGCTCCAGAGAGCGTGAAAAGGTAGCAGTGATAGAGGCTCCGGTCATATAACCGGAAAAACCAGGTAAGCTCACAGACGTGCATGTTTACAAAATACACAACACTACAAACGAAAGTATCACAAAAAAAACTGAAAAAATTAAAACATCGGGAGATGGACAAACCAGTTCTTCAAAAATATTACAACTCGTCATAGTTTGCAATGATTGGTGAGAAAGTCTTCATGCATTAAGGTCTTTGTTTTTTGTCAGAAAAATAACTATCTTTGAAGATTACAGTTTATATTGTAAGTTGTAGTTCACACATGGAATGCTGAGCATCAATTAGTGAGTGTTTAATGACAGTATGCGTTTGATTTTTACACATATGAAAAGGTTACTTAAGTGTAACTTGAACACATATGACACCATGATGTTCAACATAACCCCAACATGAAAATATTGATTTCCTGTATTCATTATCAGTGATTGTCCATTCCTAGGGGCTTTTCAAATTTAATGATGGAGTTATTATGTAAAAAACACAGTTCATCATGACGTGTTAGCTCCGTGTTGTTGTTGTGGGGGTAGTGGTTGTTGTAGTTGGGGGAGTGGCTGTTGTAGTTGGGGTAGTGGTTTGTAGTTGTGGGGTAGTGGTTGTTGTTGTTGGGGTAGTGGTTGTAGTTGGGGTAGTTGTTGTTGTAGTTGGAGTAGTGGTTGTTGTTGTTGGGGTAGTGGTTGTTGTTGTTGGGGTAGTGGTTGTTGTTGTTGGGGTAGTGGTTGTTGTAGTTGGGGTAGTGGTTGTTGTAGTTGGGGTAGTGGTTGTTGTAGTTGGGGTAGTGGTTGTTGTAGTTGGGGGTAGTGGTTGTTGTTGTTGGGGTAGTGGTTGTTGTTGTTGGTGTAGTGGTTGTAGTTTGGGTAGTTGTTGTTGTAGTTGGAGTAGTGGGTGTTGTGTTGGGGTAGTGGTTGTTGTTGTTGGGGTAGTGGTTGTTGTAGTTGGGGTAGTGGTTGTTGTAGTTGGGGTAGTGGTTTGTTTAGTTGGGGTAGTGGTTGTTGTAGTTGGGGTAGTGGTTGTTGTAGTTGGGGTAGTGGTTGTTGTAGTTGGGGTAGTGGTTGTTGTTGTTGGGGTAGTGGTTGTTGTAGTTGGGATAGTTGTTGTTGGAGTAGTTGTTGTAGTTGGAGTAGTGGTTGTTGCAGTTGGGGTAGTGATTATTGTTGTTGGGGTAGTGGTTGTTGTTGTCGGAGTAGTGGTTGTTGTTGTAGTGGGGGGTGTGGTTGTTGTAGTTGGGGTAGTGGATGTTGTAGTTGGGGTAGTGGTAGTGGTTGTTGTTGTGGGGGATGTGGTTGTTGTAGTTGTTGTTGGGGTAGTGGGTGTTGTAGTTGGAGTAGTGGTTGTTGTAGTTGGGGTAGTGGTTGTAGTTGTCAGGGTAGTGGTTGTTGTAGTTGGGGTAGTGGTTGTTGGAGTAGTTGTTGTTGTAGTTGGAGTAGTGGTTGTTGTTGTCGGTGTCGTGGTTGTTGGTGTAGTGGGGGGTGTTTTGTTGTAGTTGGGGTAGTGGTTGTTGTTGTGGGGGATGTGGTTGTTGTTGTGGGGGATGTGGTTGGGGTAGTGGTTGTTGTAGTTGGGGTAGTGGTTGTTGTTGTGGGGGATGTGGTTGTTGTAGTTGTTGTTGGGGTAGTGGTTGTTGTTGTTGGAGTAGTGGATGTTGATGTCGGGGTAGTGGTTGTTGTAGTTGGGGTAGTGGATGTTGATGTCGGGGTAGTGGTTGTTGTAGTTGGGGTAGTGGTTGTGGTTGTGGGGGATGTGGTTGTTGTAGTTGTTGTTGAAGTAGTGGTTGTTGTAGTTGTTGTTGGGGTAGTGGTTGTTGTTGTTGGAGTAGTGGATGTTGTTGTCGGGGTAGTGGTGGTTGTTGTGGGGGATGTGGTTGTAGTTGCCGGTGTTTTGTGTGAATCGTTATCACATTCATGAGAAATGAAGGGAGGAGTGAGCGAGAAACAGTTTGAGAGTTTCCTATTGTGGCAGTAGACCTTGCCACGGAGCTCTCACCACAGCAACCAGAGACGAACCATTCTGATTTTAACATATTTATTAGATCAGACACACAGGAACAAACATAAATAAACTTCAATTTGAAGCAGACTAGCTTTGCAGCTCAGTCTTTCGCTCAGTCCAGGCGTCTCTCGAGTGTCTCAGTTCTTCCGTGAGGCAGCGCAGACGCTGCCTTTTAAGCACACCTGTCTACTTGGGCCAGCATGGCAGCTACTGCTCCAGTTACAAAGCATGGGAACTACAGACACCAATTAATAAAAAACACCTCTTTGACAGATCAAATTTATTGGTTTGAGATTCCCAGCTTACTGTGCAAATAATTTGACATTTGAGTCAAATGCACTTCTCTATTATTTACAATCCTGGGAAAGAAAATCAACTGTGCTGCAAATATTTTACATGATATTTAACAAATAAAAGGTGCATGAGGGGACTTCCAAGCTTCTGCATTTCCCCAAAAACACCTTCTCATGCACCTTGAGCACAATCCAGCTACTTCTGGTGGATTGGAAATAGATGTTGTGGATCTTTGCAGCACAGTGGAGCACAATTGCATCTGATGTGTTTAGCTAACTGTCACAAAACTCAAATATTTCTTTCCATATATAATAAAATCCTTATGATGAACTGCCCTTTTACATTGTGTTAAAACTATACCACCAGTACAATTGTTTTTTGTACAGTCTCTGTCCCCATGGAGCTTCTATGGGAAACTCTGACCCTTTCAATGGATTTCACTTTCACTGTGAAGGCTGTGTTGTTCGGGAGCGTCGTTCTAAATAACTAAATGGAGAGAAAAACACAGAATAGACATCAAATGATCAATCTCATTTCCTTCACCCCATCCATTTGTATTGTGTGCATGCATTATCGTGGTTTATATTGAGTGAAGAGATTTAACGGAAGAGTTATTTTAACATTTCTGTTTTACGTACCTGATTGACATGCTCAGCGATGGCTCCATTGCTGAGCTCACCATACGTGGTGATTTTCATTTTTAGATATATTATTGCTGCAGTGCCTGCAGGGATTGACAACGCTTAACATTTGGAAATTGATTCAAACAACAATGAATAAATAAATACTTATTCTATGTGAAAAGACTCCTTGTGAATAGAGTAACTGTAGTCACTGATTTACTTTCTGGGATATTGCCCAAATGTTTTTTTAAACATTGGTGTGCTTGTGTCAACTATTAACAAATGATTAATGAATGAAAAATACATAACCACCATATTATGTTTTAGATTGTAATCTATCTCCGGTTGAATTATAATCCTGCCCAAACTCTATTTTAACCACACTGGGATAATATACATTATGAAGTCATGACAATTTGAAATCAGTTACCTGGGGCTGGAGTTGTCGTGGGTGGGTGAGTTGTGTAGTTGGCTGTAGTGGTTGTCTGTTGTTGAGCTGTAGTGTTGTAGTTGTGGCTGAGGTGTTGGTTGGCTGAGGTTTGAGTTGTGGTGGGTTGGGGCTGGAGTGTTGTAGTTGTGGCTGGAGGTGTTGTAGTTGTGGTTGGGGCTGTAGTTGTTGTAGTTGGGGCTGTAGTGTTTGGAGCTGTAGTTGTTGTAGTTGGGGCTGTAGTTGTAGTTGGAGCTGTAGTAGAATTTGATTCAAACAACAATGAATAAATAAATACTTATTCTATGTGAAAAGACTCCTTGTGAATAGAGTGACTGTAGTCACTGATTTACTTTCTGGGATATTGCCCAAATGTTTTTTTTAACATTGGTGTGTCAACTATTAACGAATGATTAATGAATGAAAAATACATAACCACCATATTATGTTTTCGATTGTAATCTATCTCCGGTTGAATTATAATCCTCCCCAAATTCTATTTTAACCACACTGGGATAATATACATTATGAAGTCATGACAATTTGAAATCAGTTACCTGGGGTTGGAGTTGTCGGGGTTGGGGTTGGAGTAGTTGTCGTGGTTGTGGTTGGAGTAGTTGTCATGGTTGTCGTGGTTGGAGTAGTTGTCGTGGTTGGGGTTGGAGTAGTTGTCATGGTTGTCGTGGTTGGGGTTGGAGTAGTTGTCATGGTTGTCGTGGTTGGGGTTGGAGTAGTTGTCGTGGTTGGGGTTGGAGTAGTTGTCATGGTTGTGGTTGGAGTAGTTGTCGGTTGTCGGGGTTGGGGTTGGAGTAGTTGTCGGGGTTGTGGTTGGAGTAGTTGTCATGGTTGTCGTGGTTGGGGTTGGAGTAGTTGTCGGGGTTGTGGTTGGAGTAGTTGTCATGGTTGTCGTGGTTGGGGTTGGAGTAGTTGTCGGGGTTGTGGTTGGAGTAGTTGTCATGGTTGTCGTGGTTGGGGTTGGAGTAGTTGTCGGGGTTGTGGTTGGAGTAGTTGTCGTGGTTGGGGTTGGAGTAGTTGTCATGGTTGTCGTGGTTGGGGTTGGAGTAGTTGTCATGGTTGGTGGTTGGGGTTGGAGTAGTTGTCGTGGTTGTGGTTGGAGTAGTTGTCATGGTTGTCGTGGTTGGGGTTGGAGTAGTTGTCGTGGTTGGGGTTGGAGTAGTTGTCATGGTTGTCGTGGTTGGGGTTGGAGTAGTTGTCGGGGTTGTGGTTGGAGTAGTTGTCATGGTTGTCGTGGTTGGGGTTGGAGTAGTTGTCGTGGTTGGGGTTGGAGTAGTTGTCATGGTTGTGGTTGGAGTAGTTGTCATGGTTGTCGTGGTTGGGGTTGGAGTAGTTGTCATGGTTGTCGTGGTTGGGGTTGGAGTAGTTGTCGGGGTTGTGGTTGGAGTAGTTGTCATGGTTGTCGTGGTTGGGGTTGGAGTAGTTGTCGGGGTTGTGGTTGGAGTAGTTGTCATGGTTGTCGTGGTTGGAGTAGTTGTCGGGGTTGTGGTTGGAGTAGTTGTCATGGTTGTCGTGGTTGGAGTAGTTGTCGTGGTTGGGGTTGGAGTAGTTGTCATGGTTGTCGTGGTTGGGGTTGGAGTAGTTGTCGTGGTTGGGGTTGGAGTAGTTGTCATGGTTGTCGTGGTTGGGGTTGGAGTAGTTGTCGTGGTTGGGGTTGGAGTAGTTGGAGTTGAAGGTGTTACTGTTACTACAGTTGTTGGTTGGAGTAGTTGTCGTGGTTGGGGTTGGAGTAGTTGTCGTGGTTGTGGTTGGAGTAGTTGTCGTGGTTGTCGTGGTTGGGGTTGGAGTAGTTGTCGTGGTTGGGGTTGGAGTAGTTGTCGTGGTTGTCGTGGTTGGGGTTGGAGTAGTTGTCGTGGTTGGGGTTGGAGTAGTTGTCGTGGTTGTGGTTGGAGTAGTTGTCGTGGTTGGGGTTGGAGTAGTTGTCGTGGTTGGGGTTGGAGTAGTTGTCGTGGTTGGGGTTGGAGTAGTTGTAGTTGAAGCTGTAGTGGTTGTTACTACAGTTGTTGTTGGATTAGCAGTTGTGGTCCGTGTTGATTATGTAAAGAGACGTTATGAAAGAGATACAAAAAAGTTAAGGAATCCTGAGTAGAAGAAAATCAAAGATGACCTGAGCATGACACATATCCTCTGTCTCCCCTGAACAAGCTGCTTCATTACAACCGAGTGGGAAACTTATCAATCTATATGTGTTGTTGTGCTGACACAACCAAAACCTTGTGGATAAGTAGATAAAGTATGAGAGGAAGGACAACTTATCAGATTTGGGTTGTGTTTCTAAACATGCAGGTTTTATCATTTGGTGACAATTGAAACAGCAGTTTCTACCAAGTTTGATACAAGGAAATAAAACGCTGCTACTCAAACAAAGTGAACAAAAGGAACTGAACATATTTAAAGCACAACACGGACTATATGTCTGTAAAACTAAATCACTGAGCTGCAAAGCAATGCCAATCTCAAGAATGCATAACAACCTTGTTCTGATCGAGTTTTATAAACACTATGTCTAACAAGCCACTGCTATGAACCAGTTCAGAATCAATTTCACCCAAGATTTGCTGACCCAAGCCTGGAAAACAAGCTGTAAGCAGCATCTTCATCACTACCATCTGACACCAGGCTTAACCTAAGAGAAGAAGCTCCAACCCGCGTGTCAGAGAGCTGCTGTGATACATCTCTTCAATAATTTAATGTTGCCTTGAAAGGATGTCGTGAAATTTGAAATTGGCCTTGAGTCAAAGTCTGTTGGTCTGTATTTTATTAGCCTTAATTAAACCATGTTAGTCCCATTGAGAGGAAGAGTCTCTTTTACAAGGGAAATTTATATTTTCTCTTTTTTATTATTCTCATGATTACTCTTTATTAATCCTGTTTTTTATAACCTGTTGCAACAAAATAACACATTTTCTTTTGGTTTAATTATTGTTGTTTTATGTTGCTTGCAGCAAATTATATTTATTTCATCAGACAACAATAGTAGGTTTTTGAAGGAGACACCAATAGCAGGCAAAAACATATACCATTTAGTTTTTTTATTGTGAAATATTTGCTGGAGCGGAAGATGCACGGCTTCATACTGTGTAGTACTGGTATTTATTTGAGTACAAGGGACTTCTTTCATACAGGGCAATTATCCTATTTGTGGCCATATTCAAATCAAAGCCTATATTTAAAAACATTGTGCTGCAGTAGCAGCTCCTCTGCAGAACATGATGTGGAACTGAGAAGCTACATATTTTGCATTGTAAATATTAATTGATATTAATTTGAATATTGTGCATTGAATAGAAACATTTGCACAACTGCCTTTCTTTGTGTATATTTATTTCTTGTACATTCAGCCTTTAACAGAAATTGCAAAGTATGACCCTCCTAAGTGGGTTTTTTTGGAAGATATCAACAAAATCACGAGTGTTTGCTGTCCTGGCTCCTAAACGGTGGAATGAGCTCCACATTGACATCAGGACAGAAAGTCTACACATCTTCCGACTATACCTTGATTAAAAGTTTAAACTAACAATTTAGTAGCACTTAAATGGCACTTACTTATAGCACTTTGTAGTTTTTCTTTTTTGAAGAAATTGTACTTTCTTGATTCTTGTTGTTCTGGGTTTGTTCCTCATGGTTGATGCACTTATTGTAAGTCACTTTGGATAAAAGTGTCACCTAAATGAAATGTAATGTAATGGTAGATCTCGACTTAAGTGATCTTGGGCTCGAAAAGGCTGGTGACCACTGCTCTACAGTTTACTCTCCTAAATTATGTATCATAAAATGCAAACAATAATTGCAATGAATTCTTACCTTGGGCACAGGATGCATGAAAATATCCAAGCAAAAATATACAAAAGAGGATTGTTCTTTCCATGATGGGTGGTGTTACTCCTCACTACTACAAGAACAGAGTGGTAGTTTTTCTGTGATTACTAATGTGCTTAAGTTGTACTTTGCTCCTCCTTCAGCTCCAGAGAGCGTGACAAGGTAGCAGTGATAGAGGCTCCGGTCATATAACCGGAAAAAACAGGTAAGCTCACAACCGTGCATGTTTACAAAATACACAACACTACAAATGAAAGTATCACAACAAAAAAACTGAAAAGATTAAAACATCGGGAGATGGACAAACCAGTTCTTCAAAAAATAATTACAACTCGTCATAGTTTGCAATGATTGGTGAGAAACTGTTCATGCATTAAGGTCTTTGTTTTTTTTGTCAGAAAAATAACTATCTTTGAAGATTACAGTTTATATTGTAAGTTGTAGTTCACACATGGAATGCTCAGCATCAATTAGTGAGTGTTTAATGAAAGTATGTGTTTGATTTTTACACATATGAAAAGGTTACTTAAGTGGAACTTGAACACATATGACACCATGATGTTCAACATAACCCCAACATGAAAACATTGATTTCATCCTGTATTCATTATCAGTGATTGTCCATTCCTAGGGGCTTTTCAAATTGAATGATGGAGTTATTATGTAAAAAACACAGTTCATCATGACGTGTTAGCTCAGTATTGTTGTTGTCGGAGGAGTGGTTGTTGTAGTTGGAGTAGTGGTTTGTTATTGGGGTAGTTGTTGTTGTTGGGGTATTTGTTGTTGTTGTTGTTGGGGTAATTGTTGTTGTTGTGGGGTAATTGTTGTTGTAGTTGGAGTAGTGGTTGTTGTTGTGGGGGATGTGGTTGTTGTAGTTGGGGTAGTGGTTGTTGTTACTGGGGTAGTGGTTGTTGTTGTGTCAGAGTAGTGGTTGTTGTAGTTGGGGTAGTGGTTGTTGTTGTGGGGGTAGTGGTTGTTGTTGTTGGGTAGTGGTTGTTGTAGTTGGGGTAGTGGTTGTTGTTGTGGGGGTAGTGGTTGTTGTTGTGGGGGTAGTGGTTGTTGTTGTTGGGGTAGTGGTTGTTGTAGTTGGGGTAGTGGTTGTTGGAGTAGTTGTTGTTGTTGTCGGAGTAGTGGTTGTTGTAGTTGGGGTAGTGGTTGTTGTTGTGGGGGTAGTGGTTGTTGTTGTTGGGGTAGTGGTTGTTGTAGTTGGGGTAGTGGTTGTTGGAGTTTGGTGTGGTTGTTGGAGTAGTTGTCGTTGTGTGTGGGTAGTGGTTGTTGTGTTGGGGTAGTGGTTGTTGTTGTGTGGGTAGTGGTTGGTGTTGGGTAGTGGTTGTTGTTGTGGGGGATGTGGTTGTTGTAGTTGGGGTAGTGGTTGTTGTTACTGGGGTAGTGGTTGTTGGAGTAGTTGTTGTTGTCAGAGTAGTGGTTGTTGTAGTTGGGGTAGTGGTTGTTGTTGTGGGGTAGTGGTTGTTATTGTGGGGTAGTGGTTGTTGTTGTTGGGGTAGTTGTTGTGGTTGTTGGGGGAGTGGTTGTTGTTGTCAGGGTAGTGGTTGTTGTCGTTGGGGTGGTGGTTTTTGTAGTTGGGGTAGTGGTTGTTGTTGTGTGGTTTGGTTTAGTTGTTGTTGTGTTGGTGTGTGGTTGTTGTTTGGGTTGTGGTGTGTTGGTTGTTGGGGGTGGTTGTTGTTGTGGGTATGTGGTTGTTGTCGTTGGGGTATTGGTTGTTGTTTGGGGTGTGTTGTTGTGTAGTTGTTTTGGTCGAGTTGGTTGTTGTTGGTGGTAGTGTTGTTGTTGTAGTTGGGGTAGTGTTGTTGTGTGGGTAGTGGTTGTTTGTGTTGGGGTAGTGGTTGTTGTTGTTGGGGTGTTGGTTGTTGTTTGTTGGGGTAGTTGGTTGTTTGTTGTGGGTGTTGTTGTTGTTGTTGGGTGTAGTGTTTTGTTGTTGGGGTAGTGTGTTGTTTGTTTGGGGGTTAGGTTTTGTTGTTGGTTGTGTAGTGTTGTTGTTGTTGGGGTTGTGGTTGTGGTTGTTGGGGGAGTGGTTGTTGTTGTCAGGGTAGTGGTTGTTGTCGTTGGGGTATTGGTTGTTGTAGTTGGGGTAGTGGTTGTTGTAGTTGGGGTAGTGGTTGTTGTGTGTCGGGTTTGTAGTTGTTGTTGTGGGGTGGTGTGTGTGGTTGTTGGGGGTAGTGTTGTTTGTTGGGGTTTGTTTGTTGGGGTAGTGTTGTTGTGTTGGGTAGTGGTTGTTGTTTGGGGTAGTGTTGTTGTTGTTGTGCGGGTAGTGGTTGTTGTTGTGGGGAGTGGTGTTGTTGTGTTGGTGGTAGTTGTTGTTGTAGTTGTTTGTGTAGTGTTGGTGTTGTGTTGGTGGTTGTTTTGGGGTGGTTTGTTGTTGGGTAGTGGTTGTTGTTGTTGGGTAGTTGTTGTTGTTGTGGGTAGTGGTTGTTGTTGTGGGGTGTGGTTGTTGTAGTTGGTGTTGTTGTTGGGGTGTTTGTTTGTTGTTGTCGGTGTTGGTTGTTGTTGTTGGGTAGTTTGTTGTTGTTGGGGTAGTGGTTGTGTTGTGTTGGGTTGTTGTTGTTGGGGTAGTGGTTGTGTGTGTGTTGGGGTTGTGGTGTTTGTTGGGGTGTGTTGTTGTGTTGGGTAGTTGTTGTGTTGGGGTGTTTGTTGTTGTTGTGGGGTGTGGTTGTTGTTGGGGGGTTGTTGTTGTGTTGGGGTTGGTTGTTGTGTGGGGTGTGTGTTGTTGTGTGGGTGTGGTTGTTGTGTTGGGTGTGGTTGTTGTGGGGGTTCTGGTAGTTGTTGTTGCGGTAGTGGTGGTTGTTGTGGGGGTAGTGGTTGTTGTTGTTGGGGTAGTTGTTGTAGTTGGGGTAGTTGTTGTTGTAGTTGGGGTAGTGGTTGTTGTTGGGGGAGTGGTTGTTGTTGTGGGGGATGTGGTTGTTGTAGTTAGTGTTGGGGCAACTCTGACCCTTTCAATGGATTTCACTTTCACTGTGAAGGCTGTGTTGTTCGGGAGCGTCATTCTAAAAAACTAAATGGAGAGAAAAACACAGAATAGACATCAGATGATCAATCTCATTTCCTTCACCCCATCCATTTGTATTGTGTGCATGCATTATCATGGTTTATATTGAGTGAAGAGATTTAACGGAAGAGTTATTTTAACATTTCTATTTCACGTACCTGATTGACATGCTCAGCGATAGTTCCATTGCTGAGCTCACCATACGTGGTGATTTTCAGTTTTAGATATATTATTGCTGCAGTGCCTGCAGGGATTGACAACGCTTAACATTTAGAAATTGATTCAAACAACAATGAATAAATACTTATTCTATGTGAAAAGACTCCTTGTGAATAGAGTAACTGTAGTCACTGATTTGCTTTCTGGGATATTGCCCAAATGTTTTTTTTAACATTGTGGTGCTTGTGTCAACTATTAACAAATGAATTAATGAAAAATACATAACCACCATATTATGTTTTAGATTGTAATCTATCTCCGGTTTAATTATAATCCTGCCCAAACTCTATTTTAACCACACTGGGATAATATACATTATGAAGTCATGACAATTTGAAATCAGTTACCTGGGGCTGGAGTTGTTGGGGTTGACGTGGTTGGGGTTGGAGTAGTTGTCGTGGGTGGAGGTGTAGTTGCTGTAGTTGCGGCTGTATTGGTTGTTACTTCAGTTGTGGTTGGAGCTGTAGTTGCTGTAGTTGTGGCTGGAGGTGTTGTAGTTGTGGCTGGAGGTGTTGTAGTAGTTGTAGTTGGGGCTGTAGTTGGAGCTGTAGTTGTTGGGTTGGGGTGTAGTTTGTGGTTGGTGAGTGTAGTTGTTGTTAGTGGTTGGGGCTGTGTTGTGTTAGTGTGTGTTTGTAGCTTTAGTTGTTGTGGTTGGGGCTGTAGTTGTGGTTGGAGCTGTAGTTGTTGTGGTTGGGGCTTGTAGTGTTGTTGTAGTGTTGGTGGGAGTGTAGTTATGTGGTGTTGGAGTGAGTAGTTGGAGTGGTAGTTGTTGTGGTTGGGGGTGGTAGTGTGTTGGAGTGTAGTGTTGTAGTGTTGGGGCTTGGTAGTTGTGGGTTGGAGCTGAGTAGTGGAGTGTAGTTGTTGTGGTTGGGGCTGTAGTTGTTGTAGTGTTTGTGGGCTGTGGTTGGGGCTGTAGGCTGAAGGCTGTAGTGTTTGTGGTTGGAGCTGTAGTTGTTGTAGTTGTGGCTGGAGCTGTAGTTGTTGTAGTTGGGGCTGTAGTGTTTGTTACTACAGTTGTTGTTGGATTAGCAGTTGTGGTCCCTGTTGATTATGTAAAGAGATGTTATGAAAGAGATACAAAAAAGTTAAGGAATCCTGAATAGAAGAAAATCAAAGATGACTTGAGCATGACACATATCCTCTGTCTCCCCTGAACAAGCTGCTTCATTACAATCGAGTGGGAAACTTATCAATCTATATGTGTTGTTGTGCTGACACAACCAAAACCTTGTGGATAAGTAGATAAAGTATGAGAGGAAGGACGACTTATCAGATTTGAGTTGTGTTTCTAAACATGCAGGTTTTATCATTTGGTGACAATTGAAACAGCAGTTTCTACCAAGTTTGATACAAGGAAATAAAACGCTGCTACTCAAACAAAGTGAACAAAAGGAACTGAACATATTTAAAGCACAACACGGACTATATGTCTGTAAAACTAAATCACTGAGCTGCAAAGCAATGCCAAGCTCAAGAATGCGTAACAACCTTGTTCTGATCGAGTTTTATAAACACTATGTCTAACAAGCCACTGCTGTGAACCAGTTCAGAATCAATTTCACCCAAGATTTGCTGACCCAAGCCTGGAAAACAAGCTGTAAGCAGCATCTTCATCACTACCATCTGACACCAGGCTTAACCTAAGAGAAGAAGCTCCAACCCGCGTGTCAGAGAGCTGCTGTGATACATCTCTTCAATAATTTAATGTTGCCTTGAAAGGATGTCGTGAAATTTGAAATTGGCCTTGAGTCAAAGTCTGTTGGTCTGTATTTTATTAGCCTTAATTAAACCATGTTAGTCCCATTGAGAGGAAGAGTCTCTTTTACAAGGGAAATTTATATTTTCTCTTTTTTAGTATTACAATCAGATGTAAGACATGTATACAGTGTCTAAAAGTGCTGCCAATAAACCAAATATAAATCCACTCCAGGTGAGAGAGTGGAACCTGAGTCTGCCGGCCAGGATTTACAGTTGTGTACTTGTTTTACAAGTAATTACTTGATTCATCTCTGGAAACCCTTTGACAAGTTTTGATAACTTTTGGATGGTTTAGTCCAAAAGTCGTATCTGTAATTATTCTCATGATTAGTCTTAATTAATCCTGTGTTATAACCTGTTGCAACAAAATAACACATTTTCTTTTGGTTTAATTATTGTTGGTTTATGTTGCTTGCAGCAAATTATATTTATTTCATCAGACAACAATAGTAAGTTTTTGAAGGAGACACCAATAGCAGGCAAAAACATATACCATTATTTTTCAGAATTTCAAATAGATAACACATAATAACACACATGAATCACTAATCACCACTGAGCTGCTCTTCAAGTACTAAAGTACTAAATACAATTCTTACCTTGGGCACAAGATGCATGAAAATATCCAAGAAAAAATATCCAAAAGAGGATTGTTCTTTCCATGATGGGTGTTGTTACTCCTCACTACTACAAGAACCGAGTGGTAGTTGTTGCTTTGTCTGGGGCTTTTGATGAATCAGGACGCTGTCATAAGAGTTGTCACACAGGTTCTTGAATCATACACAGCACAATCCTCTTTAACTACATTCTCAGAGATCAAGCCTACACAGGATCATATTTCTGCCACACCACAAAAAAAAAGAAGAAGAACCGTTGCACAATATTGCAAGACAGTGGGGTAAATTTGGATCACATGGGGTGTTTATTATTGTATTTTTGCAAATTTACTTCTGCTACTTCCAACGACTAAAAAACACATTAAATCACCACACCAGACATGTTTGATATCCCTAAGTAAACCTAAGATATTATACGTGGAGGAGACATGCAACACCAAACACGAATAGTGTTTATTATTAAACATTTGTGCCGAAAGAAAAACAGTTGTATGTTCGTTAGAAAAAGAGCTCTTTATTATAATGCATTCCAAGCTCTGTATCACCATTTAAAAAAAAAAAAAAAGTATGATAACAGGACAAAAGTTTGATAAGAACTAACATTGTCAGACGATAGACCATGAACATACTCTGACAACAATTATTAATATTTTCTACTAAAGGCAGATTTAGATAGACAGATAGACAGACAGATATTCTTCTTCAGGATGGCTTTTGCTGTTTTAACAAACAAACAAAATATTGATTCATTGGTTATTTGAATTATGATTTATTTATGATATAGACACACATTTGAGCTCAAAGGAAAATGAGCGCACAGGTAATAAATCAAATCACGGTGACTATGGTTCCTACGTGGGGTTGTTTCCTCCGGACAGCTGCAGTGTAACACGCCCTGCGCATGCTCACTTCGGCCCTTCCTGTTAGCTTAATGCTGCAGCAGCTAAAGTTAGTGGCAGTAAATCGGTAGTTGTGATTTGTCTCTCGGGACATTGGAGGATTCTTGCTAATGGTGACACCAGCGCGTCGACGCGAGTCTTTACGCAGCCAACCAACTAGTAAACAATCCACTTCCGCGTTAGCGTGACACTTGTTTGTCACAGTTTATCGTGTTAGCCAGTTAGCCGAGCGACACCGAGCGACCGCTGTCGTTTAAACGGTGGGGAAAAAAACTACTTCTCCACGCGGAACATTAACAACGCGACATCCCACCGCGGTGTACACGCGCGTGGCGATTCGACAGCCCCCCCCCCGCAGGACATGCGCCACGCTAGCTAACGCGTAGGCTCGTCCCCGCACGAGGATGGACCGGGACTTGTTGCGGCAGTGTCTCGTGTTCCACGGCGAGTCCCTGTTCAACAAGCTGAAGTGCGAGCAGACGGAGAACCCGGACTTCCAGGCGGTGGCGCCCGACCTGTGCAAAGTCACGAGTGAAAGGTGAGTCTCGCGCGTGCGACCGGGAACAACGTGCGTTTATGCGCAGAGGAGTTCGTGTGAGGCCAGTTCCGCGTTAGGGTTGCGTGCGTTCACCCAGAAACGATCCCTGTGCACATTTATTTGGATTAAAATCAGAAGGTAACATCCGTCAGTGTATTACAGGTGCTTACGCCCCGCCCACACTTCGAGATCTCACACGGAAGGGTTCAGAGATCTTGCAATAACAAGCCCGAGGCCCTGGACCCGCTCAGCAGGTTCCAATCAAATCCAATCCAATCAAACGTTTCCGATCAACTGTTATTAAAACACATTCCATGACCTGACAGATTGAGTCCGAGCTCAGCTGCCAGCTTTGTAACCACAGTAAACTGGGTTGGGCACATCACCCCGGCTGCAGCCTCTTGACTCAGGCTGTCAATACGAGATACAAAGGATTTAAAGTTTTAATGACTTGCATGGGAACATTGTGGTGTGACACGCTAGGATGTTGGAGATGTTTTGATCTCATTCAACACCCGATCACCCTTTGACAGGTTCTTGGCTAAAGACTTTAAAAATACAAACCCTGAGACGCTGGACTAACTCAGCAAGTTCCTTTTTTAAATCAACGCTTAAGCACTTTCCAGCATTTTACCTAATTCTAGTTTGATCAATGTGTGGTCGTGCATACGTTTCGTCGCACCTTTTAGTGTTTTCATTTGAAAGTTAGTCAGAAAGTTGTGACTCTCGGCTGCACAGAAGTCATCTAAAGTTCCAGGAGTATCTTGAAGATCCCTTCAGACTCTTAAAGTTTTCATGTATTATCAATTTCACGTTCAACTTGTGGAGGTATCCTGCGTTTTTTATAGCTGAGCTTGGTCAGAAACGATCCCTGTGCACATTTATCTAGATTAAAACACGTTGTGCATTAACGTGCATATCACCCTGTTAACTATATACTGTGCATAGACGTGTACAGGCGCAGATACTTAATGTAAAGTAAATAATTAAGTAGATAAATAATTCTAGGTCACATGGTTCCAGCTGATTTTTCCATCATATTTTCATTCTTTGACTGGTTTTACGATGAAAACAATGTTGAATTAAGCTCGATTTGTGGTTTTAAAAACATAGTGAACCCTGCCGGTACCATTTAAAAAAAAAAAGTATAAATCAGTATTGTACTTAGTTTCTTGATTCAAATATTAATAGTTTGATCTATAAAATGCCTGAAAATAGTGAAAACGTCTGTTATAGTTTGCTGAAGTCTAAGGAGATGTCTTATAATAATAATAAGTCTTATTTTGAGGTCATTTTCATTATTTGTTGGTTGTTTAGTGCAGCTCTAAAATTAAGTGTGAATTTTGAGGTCTGTAACCAAACATTTATTTCTCCAATGAAGTCATTCCAGACAGTGTGCAGTCACTCGGTGTTTTCTATTAAAGCTTTTACAATACTGTTCACTTTTCTGGAATGAATTGGACGACGATTAGTTTGTCAAGTGATAATTCTTAGAGCCAATGATGAGTGTTTCTGTTTTCCCGTGCAGCAGGGGCGAGGAGCAGGACAACCCCCTCGTGGAGCAGTTCATTGCAAGAAAGGCTGACATCCTGTTCTGTCCGTCATGGAAGACCACCACTCCTCAGGAAGAGGAGCACGAGGAGCAGGAGGAGGAGGCTGCAGGTCGGTGCTGGTTCTACACCCATGTGTCAGATCTTTAGAATACCATGTTGAAAAGAAGGCTCAGTCCTCTCCTGCTCTCTTTGTTCACCTGTACTGTTAAATACTGGTTTGTATTGCTCATCAGGGCTTCAACCAACAATTATTTTCATTATCAGTTTAGCTTTGTGTTGTTTGGTCTATAATTGAAGTCAGAAAATGATGATAAATACCTGTCCTACGATTTAACGAGCTCAAAGTAATGTCTTCAAATGTCTTGTGTTGTTCAAACACTGATCATATCACTGTTTTCTAATTTCCTGCGTGTTTGATCTGTGTTTCTCCCTGTGCCCTACTCAGAGCCCTATGCCATCATGCCACCACTGGAGTTATTCATGGAGGTGTCGTACGAGGAGAGAAGATCCACGCTGTACAGAGACCTGGAAAAGGGAGACATTGTGGTGGGCAGGATCAACAACATAAGAGATTACGGCTTCTTTCTCACTCTGCTGTGCATGGCAGGAGGACTGAAGAGAGACATAGAAGACCTGGAGTTGTCGGTGAGTCAGAAAGCTAAACTAATAGAGTGTACATGACCCAGGTCATGAATCTTCTCACACATTAAAAATGACCTACTTTCACTTAGGGTGATGCCTCTTATCATTAAATTAAAGAAAGAGAAAACTGGATCTGCCAGTTTATCTGGGTCCGCCCCACAACAATTCTTGAGTAATGGACAGAAGATCTGTTCCAAAGGCTTTGGGTTCTTTCTGGTTCCACACCCTTCCCTTCCACCAAGTGTCAATACAATTGGATCAGTAGGTCTGAGGTGATCCTACAGACAGACAGACAGACAGACATCGTGTGACAACTGACATTATTTGTACATCTCTGGGAGTGCTCCATTCCAGATGCTCAGCAGATCAGGTGAAAGAGGAATTCCAGAACTACTTAAACCTGTCCAACTGCGTGCCTTGGTTAAATGGCATGTCTGGAATCTGTCTAAATCATAGTGGTGGCGACACGAAGCTGCACGAAGCTTTGAAGCTTTCCATCCAATTGGTTCACTCATGGGCTGAAGCTTCATGGGGCTTCATTTGCTCTACCGCGCCATCAAGTGGACAATACATGTAGAACAGGCAGAGTGATTATAATGACACCATGGCTTTGGTGTGTGAAACAAAAATATCCAAAAGAGGATTGTTCTTTCCATGATGGGTGGTGTTACTCCTCACTACTACAAGAACCGAGTGGTAG
This sequence comes from Reinhardtius hippoglossoides, assembly GCA_006182925.3. Taxonomy (NCBI): domain Eukaryota; kingdom Metazoa; phylum Chordata; class Actinopteri; order Pleuronectiformes; family Pleuronectidae; genus Reinhardtius; species Reinhardtius hippoglossoides. The sequence goes on along the minus strand of CM031683.1, from coordinate 24,260,996 downwards.
TTGTTGCTTTGTCTGGGGCTTTTGATGAATCAGGACGCTGTCATAAGAGTTGTCACACAGGTTCTTGAATCATACACAGCACAATCCTCTTTAACTACATTCTCACCACAGAATGTTTTCCATAAATTATGAACTTATTAATATGGTGTCTGTCTTTATGATACAATAGCGGGGTCAAAAGGGAAAGTGGAAACAAATAGGGCAGAGGGTTGTAATATGCTTGTGTTACTTGGTTTGTGACTGTGTTTGTGACTGACATTTATTCATTTTTATTTAAAAATAACAACTTTTCCACAGTGCTGGGTTTCAGGCGGTTTCCTTTTTTTTGCAAACAAACGCGCAATAAAGTCCCAAGTCCACAAAATGCGAGGGGGGGGGGGGGGATCCATTGCCTTTCGCTGCCCCTTATATTTCACGTGGTCCGGCCGGCTGCTCCCCTGACCTTTCTAGATTCTGTACGATTTGAAAACGTGATTTCCTCTCCTCTTTTAGGCTCTGTGTCACATCAGAGAAATTCCCTCCACCGGAAACCACGATGATCCCCTGTCCTACTACCAGATTGGTGACTTCATCAGAGGTTAGTGTCCTGTTTGGCTTCGTCAGTTTAGTTTTTACACATAGATAGATAAAGTTGGCATGTGTTCCCTAAAGTTAAGACAAGGCTCTGATCCTTAAAGTGACGGCTGTGGCTAACTGGCCCAATACTGATAGCCATAGCCACGCACACCTTTTGTAATTTCTTCCTGCCTTGCCTCTTGCTGGTGTTTAGTTGCAGACCGTAGTTCTTAGTTCACACTGAGTCAACACCAGTGTCTATTTAAAACAGCATGGTGGGATATGACCCATCATCAGTGTGTCACTGCCCTCTTGTGGCGTCATATATTAACACCCAAAAAAAGAAACCATAAACACCAGTATAGGCTGCAACAAAGACTTTTGACTCAAACTGGTTGTTTTTATAATGGGATGAGACCTTTTTTTGATAATGTAGTTTTTTTAAAGAAGGTATTTCGTCACCAAAGCAACGAATTGTTGTCAGGAGTTCGCTTGTTGCTATGCTTAAGCCTTGTTCAGACCAACATTAGCACAGTGGTGAAAATACATAACCCAATGTTACACATTTGAAATACTTTCTCAGATTGCCCTCTGGAAATCCACCCATTAGTCGGAACTCCTTACATTTCACACGTAGAACAACATAACTTTATTTTGTCTGTGATTATTTGATGTTTTTTCTCAATCTTTATTGAGGACAGATGAAGTAAAACAAATCTCCTCCTAAGCTCTGTGCTTTGTTCTTCCTCAGCTGGAGTGAAGGACATTGACCGCTACCAGGAGAAAGTCACCGTCTCCCTCCAACAGACGTCTCTGTTGACCAGCTTGGGGCACGTCAAACTGGGGGTCATCACCCGAGAGGAGCTGCCTGTACACTACAGGTAACATGATTATTTCCACAGCTTGCTACGGCTTGAATAACCATCATGTTTGTCTAATATCCTCATTTATTGTTCTGCACAGATCCTCTAGTGTTCAGTGTTCCCGCTCTAGCACGGGACTCTTCCACGTTGGTTCACTCTGAATCTTCTCTTTCAGTCGTAGCGTCCGTGCAGCCAGTGACTCCAGTGAGACGTATGAGTTTATTCTGAGGCACTGCCATGGTTACCACAACCCCTCTGTAGTGGAATACCTGCTGGAGAAGGTGCGAATCAGTGACACCCACCCACCATCTATGATGAGAGGACTACAGAGGTAAACATGTCGACTGGCCTGACCTGCTATTTCCCAGAAGTTGATTCAGCTTTCATAATATGTTATGGTGCTTTTAGCAACAGGATTGATTGATTGATTGATTGATTGATTGATTGATTGATTGATTGATGACAACCCAGAACAAGGGAGGAATGAGTTGGTTTGCTCAAAATCAGTGATTGAATTGGTGTTAACTCTGTCTAACTATGAAAGATTCACAATGTGCTTCAGAACCTGGAAAACTAAAAACAGTGAAATTGATGCATTTTTGAATTATTGTAATATATAATATACACAACCTCTTTAAGCCAAATTCTCCACTTCAGGGATAATAAAGCTCATCTGCCCCTCAGTCAGGTTCTCTCTGTAAAACCTTCAGTAACAGTGAGAGGACTGATGTGAAAGTCTTCAGAGTTTACCTCTGTCTCTTTTTCTCCACAGTAAACTTTTCCAGGCGGAAGATTTTGCCACTGCCATCAGGAAGAAACAGTCGGCATCCTGGGCCTTGAAGTGGTAACGCTAAACCTTTTCAATTTTGATTTCAGCTCATAGAAGGATTTCTCTCTCTTCTCCCTTGGCTGCTTCTTAATGTGAATGTAACCTTTTATTTTCTTTCTTTTCAGTGTACGTGCAGGTGTGGACCTCTTCAAACATGGCCGTCATGTGGAATCTATGAATGAATATAACAAGGCCTTGGAGATCGACACTAACAATGTAGAAGCACTGGTGGCACGGGGAGCTCTGTGAGTTGATTCTCATTTTAATACAGGATATTTTACAGATTCTTATATTTACCAGGGTCTTTGTAATTTCTACTTTATCCGTTTACATTTGAAAAATAAATAGTTTCCGTCGTTGCTCAGGTACGCTAACAAAGGCGGCATCATGAAGGCCTATAACAGATTTTGAGAAGGCGCTGGAAAACTGTCCAGATCACCGCAACGCCAGGAAGTACCTCTGCCAGACGCTGGTGGAGAGAGGAAAACAGTAAGCGCTTTATTTTGTGTATTGACCCTGTTAACAGTTCAGAGTGGTCACATCAGAAGACAGTGGTTTAATATACGGATACTCAATTTAGTTTTTGATAAACAAAACATGTCGGCGCTTTCTCCCAGCTTAATTAAACCTTTCCTCGTCTGCACCCTCCTAGTACATTTACAACATGAGCATCAGTATTTCCACTTTCAAACTTCTTGCACTAGTGTACAGTTAAATTTATATTTAGAAGACGGCTGAATACCTAAAGAGTTTGGACATTTCCAGACTCGGATGGAAAACTGAATTGTGACACAAGTGACAGAAATGCTGTTTAGGAACAGATGAGTCAGCATCAACTGGTGTGATTTTTTTCAGACAAAAGATTAGGACAAGGTAGAGACGGGAGTGGCTCCAGGAACTTTGTTAATTATGTGTTACTGTAAATATAGCTCAAAGTTTTATTGTGTGTGTGTGTGTGTGTGTGTAGGCTTGAAGAGCAAGAGAAGCTAGTGACAGCAGAGGGACTGTACAGGAGAGCGTTGTCTCTGGATGACTCGAACCCTGAGGCAAAAGAGGCCCTGCACAAGATCACAGACGCGATACAGGTGAGTGGGACCACCGCACACGACGAGGGGTTGGGGGAAGTTTGCAGGTATGCACGAAGTACATCGTATACCAGATGCTAACAACAGTGGGCATATCAGAGCTTGATGCTCTTCTATTCAAATACAGTATAACGGATGATGTCAGAAAACAAATAAAGTAGTTGTTGAAGCAAATAAACAAACATTCCTTTGTTTTTTGTCGCCCGATTCTTTGTGAATCTGTAAATTTGTGGGGTTTTTGGACGTTTCACAGTTTGGTGTGTCGAGAGCAGTGGGAGAGCATCTGCATCCCACTGTATATGAAAACCTGAATCGTTCTTACATCACCAGTGTGTGTGTACAAACTTTAAGTGCACTGTTGCAGTACAAGAGGCAACATTTCTAAATAAAAGATGAATTTGGTTGAAATCAAACTACATTTGTTTTCCTATTCCAGTTATTTAGCCACTATCTGCACTCAGTTCAAAATTGTGCGGGTTATTAGCAGCTCATCCGTTTCCTATATCAGAGGAAATAGTCTGTCTTTATACTGTTTGTCTAGAAGTATGGATTTGTGAAATGTAAACCGTCTCTAAGCCCAGACATTAAGTGAAAGGATCTAATGAGAGAGCTGTCCATGGTGCTGAATCATGTCTGACTGCATTTACAATGTTAATAAAGATGGCCGCCATGACGGCTCCACAAAGGCAAAGTGTTTTGATCACCTCCTGGTGGCTGGCTGCGTCATAGGTCATAAACCCCACCTCCTCCATGTTAACGGTCACCCAACACGTCAGATACGTTTTTCTCAAAGATGGTTTCTGTCATTTACGTTAGCTCTTATCACACTGATGTACTTGCTGCTGTTTGTAATACTGATGAAGTGTTTTGGTGTGTGTGTGTGTGTGTGTGCGCGCAACCCCGGAACTCTGCCCTTTGACCCTTCGACTGCCACGGCCTTGTCACCTGTCTCGTGTGGGGGGTGAATAAATCAATAACTGCACAATGACAACGACTTCTCTTCTGGACACTGGGCGTGCTGCCATGTCTCTGGTCCAACACGGTAACGTTGAAACCGTCTCTCTCTCTCTCCCTCTCTCTATCTCTCTCTCTCTCAATGGGGAACAAATGCTGTTTATTTTCCCTGCACATCTCTGCCCTCTGTCCATCCATCCAACCGCCTGTCTGCCAACTTCCTTACTCCTGGAATCGAATCACTTTTCCTCTGGTAAATACGTTTGCATTCCTCCGTCACTCTGTCACCTGTGGTTTTTAATTGCGACGCTCTTCTGTCCTTCTTAAAATTTTGATTTTCCTTTTCCTCTCCACTTTCTTCTTGTGACGTAAATAACAAAATAAATAAATGAATGAATGACTGACCGAATGCCGTTTCTTTGGGGCCTCGGTTGCATGCTTTGGGGTCATGGTGTGTGTGTTTGTGTGTGTTTGATTGAATATGTCTGGGCTTTTGCGTGCCTTTGTTATGCCTTGCCTTGCCTTGCCTTGCTCGGTGACGTGAAGAAATCGATTCGCCTGCAAGAAGAAGCGTTGGCTAAGGAGCAGGTGAAAGATAAGAGCGGCCAGACCAGCGCTGAGAAATTGCGTAAGATCTTAAAAGAAGAGAAGAGGTGAGTTGGTTCTTATCTTTTAAAGGTACGGGAACGATCAATCGCCGCGTACCGGGTCCCTAGTTTTAATGTGATGTCATTCTGAAGCATTAATAACATGTTTTAAAACTTATTTTGTAGTTTCAAATGCTGGTAAGGCCATTCAATAATGTAATAATGCAAGTAATGTAAAATGCAGCCCATTGATCAGGATGAGAATATCAGTGGATTTATGTTCCCTCAGAATGAAGAAAAAGCGAAAGAGGTCTGCGTCTTCCTTGTCATCGTCCTCAGCTTCCTCCAGGAAGTCCTCTGCTTCCTCATCTTCCTCCTCCTCCCGTAGGAAGTCCAAAAAGAAGAAAAAGAAGCATAGGAGGTCTGAGCGTGGAAGTAAACGCCACCGTAGGATCTCCTCAAGGGGAAGCAGGGGGAGTGAGGAGGGTAAGAGTGAGAGAAATGGGGATGAGGATGAGGTGGAGTGGTATCCCGCACCTCCAAACACCTCCGCCACCTTTCTCAACAAGAAGGGAGGCCCGGGGTTTGGAGAGGGGGATGAGGAGGAGGAGGAGGTAGAGGAGAAGATCGGTGAAGAAAGAAGGATCTCTCAGCTTTATTCTTTGTCGGCAGCCTCAGATAACGAAGAGTCCGACTCCTCACGTAGAGAAACCAAGAGAAGGGAGAGCAAGGAGAGCAGGACGGGGAGAAGGAAAAGCAGAAGCCCAGAAAGAAAGGATGGACAGAGCAGAAGTAGCGAAAGGAAGGATAAATACAGGGAACGAGAGAAGGAGGATAAAGGGAGAAACAGCGACTCCAAGAGGAGAAGTAGCTTAGATGAGAGCAGGAAGCGGAAAGTATCGTGCTCATCAGTGGACTCGGAGTATTCACGGAAATCTAGTTTCTCTGGTTCTGCTTCCAAACTCCTGGAGAACAGGTCCAAGAGGAACTCCGTCGATGGCAGTAGGTGTGACAACAGAGGGAGGGAGGACATGAGCGAGGTAGAAGAAGTGAAAAGAGAGAAGGAACCTAGACAGGGGGGGGCGGAGGGAGGATTGGGTAAAAGTGCTGGAAATCCTAAGGAACAGAGAGGTGTGTCTGGGGAGAGCTCCAAGAAAGCCCTTCCCTCCAACCTCCTTGATATCTTCAGCCAGATTGCAAAGTTTGAGAAGGATAAAGGAGTCGGGCCCAAAAAATAACTTCAAAACAAAAGGCCAAAAACAAGTGTTAAAAAAAAGAAGTGGATGTTTGTGCCATTGATTCAACTGAGAAACTGTCGACTGAATGTGACAAGTTGGTGTCAGTGGCAAAAGGAGTGATTCTGATTTGAAATGTGAAATTCTTTCTGTGGGATTTAAGGCCTGTAGTGAGCTGTAATGTTTGCTGGATAATAGTTGTCATAAAAACATGTTCATCTGAAAAGATAAACAATGAATTGAATAAAAATGTGAAAACCTCATATTACTATTGTGAACGCTGATCCTTAGTGAAAAGTCATTAATTTCTACTTGATATATCATATTGAAAGATAACGTGACCAAATATGATTTCAGTATCAAAGACTACATATATTGAGTATTTAGTCAATATCATACATTAGCTGTGGTAATTTCCCACTTTACAAGCTGCTGCATTAGTTCCTGTATGTGTCGCATCAGCTGCTACAGGCTTTAACATGTGTTGTTCTTTGTTCATCTCAAATTGAGACTTTTCTCTTAAAGGTTATATATATATATATATATATATATATATATTGACATTTACTGCCACTAGGTGTCGCTCTCTCACCAGCACACGTCATACTCATGTTCAGTTAAAACCAAACTTGCTAAAACGAACTAACACAAACTTTCCTAAAATGACAGAAACCGTCTTTGAGTTAAATTAGTTTTGATGATCAGGTCCCAACACTCAGTGGGAGGGTCACTTCGTTTCCTCGGTTATCATTTCTCCATCTTTTTAAAAGGAGAATGAGTCTCGGCTGTGATATTAATGATCAGAATCTCCGATATATAACCTTTAAGAAGATTCTGCCTTGTGTCCATTTGTCTGTTCTTTCTGTGGCTTGTTAAATATCTTCCCGGACGACTTGACTGTTAGTGTCACTGTTCTTTTTTCAGCTTTATACAATACAGATGTTCCAGTTGTGTGCCAACACGTTTTCTCTTGTCGTGAAACGAACTCGATGAATAAAGCGTTTACAATGTCAATACTACATTTTGTTTTCCTTTAGTCTTTGTGTTTGAATGAAATGATGTTTTACATGAGGTTGATCGTTGACAGTTTTCTACAACTTTTGTTTTGTGAGGAGATGCACGTGATAGTTTCTCTTACACTTATAACAGCCCTTTAATATTAGACTAATTTATTATTTGGTTTTTAAATTACTAATTTTAGAAATGCACTACATTGAAGAAAGAAACATTTTTCACGTCCCTTTTGTAAAAAATCAAAAGCAAGACGTTTGCAACAATGATCGTTTCCCTGAAAACAGTTTCCACTATTTTACAATTATCAGTGCAAGTACTTGATTAAACACTTGTTTTCCAGCTGAATCGAACCAGACAAGAGGCTTCAGGGTTTCTCTTAGTGATGTGCAAGCTTCTCTGAACAAGGTCAGCGAATTCTATCCAACATTTATCAGCTGAAGTGTGTTTAGAGACGAATGAAAAGGTTTTCTCCAGATTAAAGGAGTTTAAGACGACTCTCCTGTAATGAACATGCTCATCAGAGAGAACAGCATCAGCACAATGAACTTTTATACCAACATTCATGGTCTCCAGAGGCTGAAACAAACTTTCTCAGTAGATATCTTTAAATGTTGGTACATTAACTGACTCAAAGGATTAATTAATTAATCCCCCAGACTTTGGTTTATATGCAAATACCTGTAAAACAAAGTAATTTCCATTTTTCCTCAGTCATACTTCATCTTAATTTTGCAGAATAGCAAATATGAACGTGAACATTATGATGCATAAACTTTATTTTCCAATATCACATCTTGACATGAATCTTGCTCATTTGCTTTAAACGCGACCTTTAGCTTTTCTACATTAACATCTTGTTTTTTTGCTAAATGTTAAAACACGAGATCTTGTCTGTGAACATTTGATCCTCGATGTCTCTTTCAAATTTTTTCACTTTTTAATATTATTATTTATTATCCGTCAGTCTGAGGAAACATTGTCCCGAAGGTCCAACACATCTGTTTGTCTCTCATCCTTCAATTTAGCAAATTAAACCAAACGTGGCCTGGTGGCTTATTGGTGCTTTAAGCTACTTGGTGTCACACGTTTGATTTAATAACTGGACACACACACACACACACACACACACAGACACACACACACACACACACACACACACACACACACACACACACCAGTGGCAGTGCGACCAGCCGTGCGCTTCTCCCTGTTAAAGTAGCTTATACTTTAGGCTTAGCTCACTTTCCTCCTCAATCATTACTGGTCCCATCATCAGTGACGCAGCAGATCATGTCGCAGTCTATCTTGTTAGGGCAGATTAACCACTAATATACAGACAGGGAAAAAGCCTCTTCATCTAATACTGTACACACACACACACACACACACACACTCCTGATCCTGTCCTCTGTCTCAGACGCCTGACATCTTAATCTGAATAAATTCTGACTCCAGGAGCCGCTCGCGCTGTGGGTCATCATTAGACCTTTAAAGAAGCACGGGAGGAATTCTTTTGGTCCTCAGCCAGATGCATCACTGAGCACAGGGATTATTCTGGAGCCATTATTCATCCATAAAAAGACTCGTGTGAATTGAAGTCTGATTTTTGCAACACATTTTCATTTGATTTTTCTTTTTTCATGCATGAATACAAAGTTTTATCTTCAGCCTTCACACTTTGTCTAGTAAAATATTGAATTTTTAGATTTGAAAACCTATAGATTTATGTTTGACCCTGCATAAAGTACATTGGTCTGGTGTTAATCCTTCCTGGTGCCTGAACAAAGACACATTTTTAAGTTTTCAAAAAGAGTCTTGATTTAAGAAAAATATACAAATCTGTGGTCGTAGAAATCTTCATACTGAAAATGCTCACGTCTCATTCTTGCAGAGGTTTGTCCACCTTAGATGCTCAACACTCAGATTGGCAGTTCCTTTAATATACACAAGCTAATGCAGGTGTTTCATAGTTTCATCTTTGTAGTTTCATGGTTACGAGTATATTCACAAACCTGCAGAGAATATTAGCAGAAAAAGCTCATGTGACATGGAGGGTGGCGGCTGCGGCTGTAACGTTACACCTGCCTGACTGGTGGGATCAGGGCTGCGTGGGGCCAGACCCTCGGTTGCAGGACTTGTTTATGACTCTGGTTTGTTTCAGGGTTGTCGTCATGATGGAGGTTCGATCAGACACCTTCCTCGTGGTGTTTTATGCTGGATAAGAATCTAAACATCTGTATTTTTGCACATTGTTGTATATTAGCGGGTCACGATAGAAGCACAGCTGTGGTAATGCAAGTATCTTAGCAGGTGCTCAACCTTCCTCTGTCGAATCAGCTGGATCTGAGGATATTTGGCTAAAGAGGAAATACATTCCTAATCGAGCTACAGTCGTGCAGCTGTCCACTGGAGGGCAGTGGAACACTATCTGTGGACATCACTGGATTTCCAGAAGGAGGGGAACATAGTCGAGTGCGTCTTTCTCTCACTGCTGCTGCTCTCTGCCTTTGTCCGAGGAAGGAACTTCATATAAGTTTAACATGTGAGTGAACCTGAAACAGACGATTGAGCTTCACGTGCTCACTCTTTAACTTGTTTCAGTAAACATGGAAGCTCTGTGATCTCTGGGCTAGAAACTCAGAGGTCCACGTTTCACCTGGGACCCTGAATGGATCATAAACAATCAGCTGGCGGTTTATTTACAACCAGCGAAATCTAATGCAGTAAAACCTCCATGAAAGTATTAATGTACAGTAAATACTGGAATAACTACTGAAATGACGTGTTTTAACGTGATGATCATTCTGGAGGATGTAGTGCTGAGTTGTTTCTGTTGATGACTCTCATTGATATAAATGGAGAAGATAAAGGAATATGAGTTAGTGCATAACTTCCAATGAGGATTGATAAACAGCCTAATCTAATAATAATAATAATATAATCTTGTCCAGGTCTGACAGCCTGATTGATTTAAAACATTTTCTTTTAACTCTTCAGCTCTTTCATCGTGAGGTTTGTGTTTGAAACGTTTGGCTGCAACATAATTAAATCAAAGTAAATAGTTTTTGTGATTTGGATCATGTGGCCAAAAAACTTTCCTGGGCACAAACATCAGAGCAAAATTCTGAAAACCACCTTAGTTTTTAAAAAGTGCATTTAGAATATGATAACAGTAATAATACATGATGTAAAATTATGTAAAATACGTGTGTGTGTTAAACAATGTACCAAGGAACATTATGTAAGAACACAATGAGAGAAAAATAAAATCCACTCGGACTGCAGCTAAATAAATGTCAGTAAAATGTAAAAGTATTGTGAAAAATGTCCGTCACAGAGTTTATCTCCAACACAAATAGTTTAACATGTATTTATTGATATTTTATTGATATATGATAAAGTTTTATCAGACTAAAATGGTGAAATTAAACAGAAGGGGTTGTGTAGTTTTGGAAAACATCCCATGTATGAAAGTCTTGTGGGAAAACCAGCGTGAATTGAATTGATCCAACGTTTAGTCACGAGTTGATATAACTAAATAATAATAAGTGCAGATCATGAGGCTTTAAAACAGAGCAACAGTTATTTTCCTGTTCACCACAAAATGCTACAAATATCACAACTCATCCTCCACATGTTCCGTGTCCCGGAGCCACAGAGACACCTCGTCATTGTCCTTCTCTGCCGCCCCCGAAGGACTTTATTTCTCCGGGAGGTTAAGTCCCAGCCCTGCACCGCCGAAATAAGCTGAGAGTGTAAAAGTGACAGAGAAAGAAAAAGAAAGAACGACAGAACGAGGAGGAGAGCGGTGTGACGGCCCGAGGGGAAAGAATACGGAGACCTTTAGTCCTTGAAGGTGTGGGTCCCTCCGACGGCTCGGGGGGTCAGTGGCAGCAGCTGTCCTGCTTGACCGACTCTGATGAAGCTGCAGATTCTCGCCTTCATGAATCATCCCGCTCCATTCTCCTCCTCCTCCGCTCCCACCTGGTCTCCTTTTCACAAAGAGAGGGGATTCCTCCTCTTAGGCCTCTTTCTTCAGCTCTGAGGCAATCAGACTGTTGAACACGCACAGGGAGATGAGACATTTTAAATTAGTGTTCGCGGAGAGGGAGAGAGAGAGAGAGAAGGGGGGGAAATGACATTTTTCATTTTCTACAATAAAAGGTACTACATTGAATTCTCCGAGCATGACAATACGGAGGAGTAAGTAATGGAATAGGAGCAGACGTGGTGTCCGTGTGTTAGTGGATAATGAGGAATTTAAAGACGTACGCTCCTCTGCTGCCATTCAATCAGACTCTGTCGCTGTCACTCGTCTCAGCGCCGTCACAATACCGGTACTCAAACTTCCTGAAATCATTTCTCGAGTCGGCCAGAACTGGTCGTGGGAGTTAGCTAATCCGGGGGGGGGCGGCAGCGTGTTTCTATAAGTTATAGTATTTGTTCAGGTGGTACCGAGGACTCGATTACCAACCAGGTAGAGTGGACCAGTGGGCCTGAAGCCTCCAACCCTCACAGGCCACGTTTGACCCGTGTGTCACAGGTGATTTCACATTTCACTGAGAGTGAAGAAAGATCAGAAGCAGAAACATCTCGAGGGGTTTTCACACAGGAAGTGAAGCTTTGCAGCGTGAGATCGTTCAGACGTTTGTACCAAACCACCAAGATACCATCTGTACGGATGTTTGCTGTGACCGGGCTCGCACTTGTTCAAAGAAATACTGTACTTTAGTAAAAGTAAGTCAGGCTAATGTTACTCAAGTTAAAACATGTAAATATGATCATAAAAATGTACTTGTAGTTTAAAAACAGAGTTCCCGTGGGGCAAAATGACCCCTGTCACAGTTATACTATTATAGATCATATCATAATACTATTATTTTAGATGAGTTGATCAGGAAATCACAATCACACAGATTCAAAATGTTTTATCCCAACCTCAAAATTATAAAATGATAAATAAAAGAATTTAAAACAAACACAAGAAAAGCAACTTATTCATATTTATGAAGCTGGAACAATGAAATATCCGGTTCTAGCTGCAGTTAAATTTTCTGTGTTTTGTTTATAAAAACACAGAAATGTGAAAAGTGCAGTTGAAGTATAAAGTTGTACCACAAACAAGTTCCAGGTAAAGTACCTCATATATTGTTATCTGTTGGTTTTAATCAGCCTCATCAGCACAAATGCTTTTTCCACCTTGAATTTCCACCAACCTGCACATGTTGAATCCCGCAGGTCTGCATCTACAACCGTACATCCCATAATGTGCCAGGATATACTGTGTGTGTGTATAATGTACAGGTCCCACACGGTGAGGTGTCAACACGTAGTAACAGTTTGCCTCCAGGCTCTTTGTTCAGTCCTCTCACTCTAATAATTACACTGACCATAGTGTTTGTAAACTACAGTATATCATTTGGAAACCTAACGTGGTGACATCATCACAAAGCGCCATAGTAATTTCGACCTGTCAAACGCACACAGGCCCATTTCCACCGCGGGACAGAAATATTCTTTACTGCTACTTGACGTAATTGCAGCTCTGCGAGTGTGTGAACTGGAGAGTGAACCTCATTTATCAGAGTCTTAACATCCTCCTGGGGCCGCTCCGCTCGCAGCGAGCCGTCATTAGAGAGCACCGGCGCAGCGGGGGGGCCCCAAGACTAAATGCAAACAAGTCTGCACGTCATTGTTCTGCGTGTCCTCTGAGTTATTCCTCGCAGCCTAATGGCATAATGTTTCTTTTAATTCTTTTCATTTCACGAGGGGGATTCAGCGCGACTCACTTTGCATGTACCGCACCGACGTCTTTTTTTTAATCGGAAACGCACAAAGCTTCAAACGTTGTTCTTGCCATATGGTTTTGACAGCTCTATTATCACCACGTGAACCCTGTCGTGTGTCTTTCCTCGCAGCCATCAGCTTTTATTTATCCCCCCCCCCACCCCCCCACGATGTCAGGATGCCACCACTGAGTGTTCAATTCAGTTCCAATTTGGATTTTTCTTTTCACTGATGAATTATAGTTGTGGATGTTGTTTTTTTTTTCTTTTTCCCCCTCTCTACATTCATTATTGAATGGGAGCGAGGAGGAGGCGGGAGTTCAGGTTCAGAGAGAAGCTGCACAGCCGCCATCAGAACATCCTTCAACTTGTGGAGATGAATGTTCTGCAAGTGTTCACGGCCGAAGTGAGAGATGAGAGGAATGTGTTGATTTGCTAATGGAGCCGAGGTGGCAGGTACACAATGTCCTGTGTACAAAAACACTCCTGCTCTGACCTCTTTTCTCTCTTTCTTCTCTTTTACACCGGCTTCTCTCTCCCTCCCTTCCCACTTCTCCCATTTTTCCGGCCCATGCATATTTAAATATTCCAGTCACCATTTATGACTGACACTTTCCGAGCCCTCAGCATTCAATTGTTACATCCTCGGCTCCTCTGAAGATGCAGGGACAAGCACATTGTGCACCCGAAGGAAATGTTCCTTCCAACAACACAATTACACCTGCATACAAAACAAGCGTGCACACCCCAGTGCACAGATGTATGCAGGAACACACACACACACACACACACGTGCATATTTGCATACACGTGCACGCAGATAGACACTCGTGCAGATAGGTGTTCTCATAAAAGCTTGCAAATTCCATTACACTACAAAACTCGCCAACCTCCTGAAAAAGGGTTTGGATTAATTTAGTAAACAGAGGGTCAGAGGAGCTGTGTGGAGGTGAGGTGTGTGTGTTTGTGTTTGTGTACAAGCCTCAATCTGTGTGTTTGCATATGTGCATGTATGTGTATGTGTGTGTGTGTGTGTGTGTGTGTGAGAGGAAGAAATGCTGACTGTGTGAAGCAGAGTCCTGGCAGCAGCAGCAGCAGCAGCAGCAGCAGCAGCAGTCGTCTAAACCCAGCCACTCTCTCCAGAGATAGCACTTCTTTCTCATTTGCTCTGGCCCTATTTTAATAATAGCTGTGCATAAGTAATTTCTAAAAGGCCAGGCAGGCACATGGGAGCGCGTGGTGGTGGTGGGGGGGGGGAAATTAAACTCATTTTATCTGTGAGCAGGTGGATTCCTATTTATCATTAACATGCATAGAATTTGCACAATGTTATTTCTTGCTGCTGCTGCTACTGATGGAACGTCATCCAAATAATGTCGGAGGAGGGTCTGGCTCTTTTTTTTTTTTTTGCTTATGCTGGAGTGAAATTCATAGATAAAAGTACCAGGGCTTTTTCTTTTTTTCTTTTTTTTCTTTCTCGCAATTTTCTGCAAACGGAAACTAATTCTGGGAAGCTTCTTATTACAGTGCAGGCTCATTTGGTTTGCATTAAAAGGGGGGACAGGAGCGACATTAGGATTTCTGCCAGATTTCCAGGAGATGCTCCAACATTCGCTCTTATATCATTAGTAACACCCCCCCTCACCCCTCACCCCTCACCCCCCCCCCCCCCCCTCCACTTACAGAAGCCCCTTTCCTCTTTTAACTGGCATTAAACAATCTCTACTCATTATTGGCCCAATAATAAGACTGGAATATATTTGACTTCCTGATTTAGATCCTATCAAAATATTGGAATGTAAATGTGTAATTCTGAACGCATGATATGGAGGTTTTAATAATTGCTGCATATTCTCTGTGTCATTTTAGCATAATTCAACAGCAGGATTATTGGCCATTTTATTTAAAATGAGGATTGTGGGTTTTTTAAATTTGTTTTGGAATGTTAATCTTTTATTGCCACAGCTGTTTCTACTTTATCCAGTTTTGTTCTCAAAATATCTTTTATTGGGTTACAAGTTTCCATCATTTATGTTTATTTATCATTTAAGGGCTCCGGATGTTATTTTCATTTATAAAATGTAAGTAAACTTAGTCCCAGGTGATGTTTTTCATTGGGAGCGTTTTGTTTTGTCAGACCAATAATCCAGAGCCACATGATATTCAGTTTAAAATCATATAAGACAAAGAAAAGCAGCAAATCTTCATATTTGAGTTCTTGAAACTAGTGTAATTAATCAATTATCAAATAGCCGCTGACTATTTGAGTTGTAACTGCAGATTTTCCATGTAGCTCTTTGCCATATGTATTTGTAAAGGACTTTTTAAACTTTAAAGGGCCTTAAGGGTATTCAAAATATAATTATCATCAGTATTCAAAAAACAATTATTAAACTCAAACCTTCGCACTTTTCCATCCCGTTACCTCTGCATCCACTCGCATGTTGTTATCATGTGGTGGAACGACATCACACGCCGCACTCTGAAGAGGGGGATCATGGGAGATACCGTGCGTCTGCGGGCGGGATTAGACGCGCTGTGACCAGTCATTCACACCAGTGTTTACGGCGATGAGGCGCGAGATGATGATGTGTGTCTCTGTCTCCTTTTCTCTCCCCTGACAAATAACAGCATGGCAGCTCATGGCAGCTCGGCGGCTGCTGACAGTCAGCCAAGCAGCCAAGCAGGCAGGCAGTCAGCCATTGTTTTGTAATGTGTTTCACTCTGCCAGCGCTGATCCTTGCTAAGGTACTTACCACGCCATTGTTGTCTAAGTATGCTATTTTCTGGCTGGGCACCTCCACTATAGAATAGGCTGCTTTTTCCCCCCTTTCTTCCTCTCTTTCTTTCTCTCTTTTCCCTTCAAAGAAGAGGTTTGTTACAGTCACCGTCATGCTAATCCCGCTGTGTGATATGTATATGTGTCAACACAGAGAAAGAGCGAGGGAGAGAGGGGAGACTTAACCCGACAGAGGAATGGCGTGAATGGCAGAGAGGCAGATAGACAGACAAGTCCCATTCACGCCCCGCTGTCCTCCATGACACCAAATTACTGTTTATCAAAATAAGACGAGCGCCATAATAAGGATCCTTTAGGAGTGTATCGTCTAATGCGTCTCCAGTGTGTTGAGGCCTTATGGTGTTCCCACAGAAACACTCAGCCGGCAGTCAGATTAAACAGAGCAGGTCAGAGGAGGACGTTCAGCCGCTGTCCTGATTATCAATGTATTCACAGAAGGAATAACAGTCATGAGGGGAAGTTTTTCTTCGTGATGTGGTGTGTTTTAAACAGTCGTTCAGGTCGTTCATATTTTTTGGGATATGCTTTCTCTTATCTATGAAGTAAATATCCAGCTATCACCAGTTAGCTTAGCTTAGCACAAAGATTGGAGACAGAGGGAAACATCCGGCCTTGCTCCGTCCACGTTTTAACACAACACACAGTTCACGTTTACAGACACGAGAGTTTCATCAATCCTCTCATCAAACTCTGTGTATTTACCCCCCAAAGTTCACAGATTTGCCCTCACAAACTGATACTGTGCACACAACTTTATTTCATAATTCATGTGCAGATCCCAAACATCACAAAAATATCCATACGACAGGCTGAATGTTGGGGAGATGTATAAAAATGATGCCAGGTTCGAGTGATTTCCCTCAGCGTGTCGGTCACAGTTAGAGGAAACCAATACAGATTATACACGACACGATAAATGTGGAATTAAATCAGTTGTTCCGACCTTAAAACGACTAAAAACGGAAAAACTGTATGTTTAAGAATCAACCCCTGAAAAATCCTAAATCAACAACAGAAAAACCTTTTACTTTCCTGTTAGATCAAGACTGCAGTCATGACTTTAACAATAATGACACTGTTGATAACGTAATACAACCCCATCCCATTATTCTGGTGCACAAACAACAAATCACCATTTAGTTAAATTGTTTTTAGGGCTGAAAAAGCCAAAAGTAGAGTATTATTAATTGTAAACAGTAGATTCAGCTGTAAAATAAAACTCAAAAACTAAATGTTTTGTAAAATTCTGACTCCTCACGACCCCCCCCCCCAAACTCTCAGAGACGACACACGTGGTCGTGTCCCTGAACCTGCAGCGTCCCCTCCTGCTGTGATGCATCACCGCTCAATCTCCACTGTAATTAATCATCACGTCTCGGACCCTTTTATTTCTCCATTTCTGGTTATGTGTGCATATTTCACTCGGCCATTCGACGCCGGAACAGAAAATCTGTGAGAGCCTTAATAAGCCTAATATAGAAACATATTTGAACCCTGGTCTTCCACTAAGTAGATTATAAACATTTATTATAGCATGTTATCATAATATCCTGCACAGCATATTGCAAAACTTCTGTGGGCCAGTTTTTCTCCCGGTGCAGTGGAAGATCATAGTTAATTCAGCAGCGTTATGGTAATGTAGAGGTCCCTATCGGTCCCGGCATCACACATACTAACAAGCTTAGGATAAGCCCGGCCTGGAATGGTATGAGGTTTGAATTTCTGGAACCAACGCGGTCTCTGCAGCCAAATCTCACTTCAGCAGAAACCAGTGGGGTGATTCCTCTGCTTAAAAAATTAGTGCTAGTGCATATATATTTTTTTGCAAGGAAAGGAGGTTTGGTACCTTGTGAGGACGGGAAAAAATGCACTGTGGGTAAGAAAAAAAATATTTTAAGGATGGCAAAAATCGTCTTGAGAGGGCTAATCAGCCGGCGACTCTGAAAAGCCTGTAATGTGCATTAAGAGATTTATACACAGTGCAGAGGTAAAGCCTCGCAGCATTGTTGACTCATTTAAAGATGCCAACATCTCAACTTTGTGCACTGTTAACAAATGCACACATGTTAAGTTGGTGTACTCTGCACTTCTCCTGTCTCTGTAAATCGCGGTGTATCTGCCATAAGCATGTTAGAGCCCCGGGGCTCATCAGCAGCATGTGATCCCAGGCAGTGCTGCCACTGGGAGACAACATGGTAAATCCTGTTTGTGAGACTCGGCTGTTCTCAGCTCTCAGACTAATCTAACCACCCTCAACCTCCGGGAGAGGAGCGTCTGTCGGGCGGAGAGAGGGAGAGGAGGAGAGAGGGAGAGGAGGAGAGAGGGAGAGGAGAGGAGGAGAGGAGAGGAGGAGAGAGGGAGAGAGGGAGAGGAGGAGAGGAGGAGAGAGGAGGAGGAGAGAGGGAGAGGAGAGGTGGAGGAGAGGAGGAGAGAGGGAGAGGAGAGGAGGAGAGGAGGAGAGGAGGGGAGGAGAGGAGAGGAGAGGAGAGGAGAGGAGAGGAGAGGAGAGGAGAGGAGAGGAGGAGGGAGAGGAGAGGAGAGGAGAGGAGAGGAGGGGAGAGGAGAGGGAGGAGGAGAGGGGAGGAGGGGAGGAGGAGAGGAGGAGAGGAGAGGAGAGGAGAGGAGAGGAGAGGAGAGGAGAGGAGAGGAGAGGAGAGGAGGGGAGAGGGAGAGGAGAGGAGAGGAGAGGAGAGGAGGAGAGGAGGAGGAGGAGGAGAGGGGAGGAGGAGAGGAGAGAGGAGAGAGGAGAGAGGGAGAGGAGGAGAGGAGGAGGAGGAGAGAGGGAGAGGAGGAGAGGAGGAGAGGAGAGGAGGAGAGAGGGAGAGGAGGAGGAGAGGAGGAGGAGGAGAGAGGGAGAGGAGGAGAGGAGGAGAGGAGAGGAGGAGAGAGGGAGAGGAGGAGGAGAGGAGGAGAGGAGGAGAGGAGGAGAGGAGAGGTGAGGGAGACGTGAGGAGGAGAGGAGGAGAGAGGGAGAGGAGGAGGAGAGGAGGAGAGAGGGAGAGGAGGAGAGAGGAGGAGAGAGGGAGAGGAGGAGGAGAGGAGGAGAGAGGGAGAGGAGGAGGAGGAGGAGGAGAGGAGGAGAGGAGGAGAGGTGAGGGAGACGTGAGGAGGAGAGGAGGAGAGAGGGAGAGGAGGAGGAGAGGAGGAGAGAGGGAGAGGAGGAGAGAGGGAGAGGAGGAGGAGAGGAGACGACTTCGCTGTTACATTCAATTTTCTCTCATCAGTTAAAGAAAACATAAATATAAAGCTGCTGAGGAAGAAAATAAATGTATTTAGTTTAGTCCTGACTTGAATATATGAGTTTATCCCAGAAATGTGTGTAAAGTTAAAAAGATTCTCGGTTCATCTCACATGAAAAGAGCCAAACCAATAAGAAACATGTGAGGCAGCAGATACTACGAGTCAGGATCGTTGTTTCCCGTCACATCTCGTCCAAAGTGCCGGTGACAGGACGACACCTCCCACACTAAACACAAAATATTCTAATATGAATAATTTCAATTCTTTCAGGCCTTTAATCACGTGAGAGAAAACTTATGTCAGGTTTATAATATGTTATATACACAGTGTTAAAGGTATCTGAAGATGGAATTCTTCTATTGTCCCAATGTTGCTTTCACAGCCTCTAATAGCAAACTAAAGAAACACGAGTTTGTCAAAGTAGTTTTGTTGAAGTGTTGAGATCATCAGAGCATCTGACTGAGCTGTCAATCACACAAATGCAAAGTCTTCTGTCATTCTGTCATCACCCCCCCCCCCCCCCCCCCAAAAGGCTTTAAAATAAAAGTGTGTATGTTCATCGTTGAATATATTAAAAGCTCATGATGACTGTTATCCTGCCTTAGTGAACTTTATACTTTATACGTTCTGTCTCGTCCACAAAGTTCGATTCTGTTCAAGACACCAAGCTCTGGACATTTTCACTCACATTTCTGGATTTCGAAGAAGACGAAGAAGAAGCGAAGCAGATTTTAAGTTAGTTTTCGGCGTCAGTCTCACTTTTATTCTCCCTTTTCTCTCTCTCTCTCTCTCTCTCTCTCTCTCTCTCTCTCTCTCTCTCTCTCTCTCTCTCTCTCTCTCTTCCCTCTCTCTCTCTCTCTCTGAATGATAATGCAGAACATCACAGATTTGGCACTTGTTTCGCGGGCAAAAAATTAATTAATGCAAACTCCAAGTGCTATCAAAATTATACATTTGGAGCGCGCGGTGCAGATACAGAGAAAGAGAGCGAGTGAGAGATGTGAGGACGCTCCGGTCTCATTAGCAGAGCAGGCAGAGTGGAATTAGTCTGAATATAATGACAGGCCACACTATCTCATGTAAAAACAGCCCTGTTTCCCTCTCTCATTCATTGGCACTAGTAATTAGTTTTGGCCCTAAAACTGTCACCCTTTACTCTAGAAAAGGCAGATGTGATTTGAGGTGCAATTTAATCTTGCTTTAATGAAGAACTAATGGACGCATTGCAAATTACTCCCCCCCCCCCCTTCCCCCACACCCACTGTATGATTGAACAGGGGCTCGGGAAGGGTGAAGGAGAGAGAGAGAAAAAAAAAATCTATTTCCTGCTTTTGAAAAGATCAAGAGTATCTTTGATAATGGTGAGAGCGTCACCGGCAGCTTCATCGCATCGAGCCAACAAGCCTCTTTTGCCCAAATCACAATTCAGTGGAGAGGAGGCCACAATTAGTGACAAAGCAGAAAGAGCGCTGCGGGGCCCGGGCGAGCAGAAAGCCCCCCGGCGCTCCAGGCTCCTTGTTAGAAAGTGGCCCTGGAGGTGTCACACAGGAACAATGAGGCCTCATAAATTACCCCTGGAAAAAAAAAAAAAGGAAGAGGAAAAAAGATGTACTACTAATTTTCAATTACACCTATAATGCATTCCCGATTGGGGAGAGAAATTGGACATGTGTGGGGGAGAACAAACAGTCGCCTCCCTCTGTTTGTGACACACCGGAGCCTGTGATACCCAGAGTGTATTAGCAATGAATTACATGGTGTTTAATATAGCAGTGCGCTGGTGATTCAGCTCCACGGAGATCCACAGAGAAAGAAGAGGAGGATTGAGTATCGCTGCCAAATAACGTCTCGTCATTACATTTGATTTCTGTTAGAGGATAATCACGAGAGAGAGAGAGAGAGAGAGAGAGAGAGAGAGAGAGAGAGAGAGAGAGAGAGAGAGAGAGAGAGAGAGAGAGAGAGAGAGAGAGAGAGAGAGAGAGAGAGAGAGAGAGAGAGAGAGAAGGAGGGAGACAAATTGACATTCTTATCTAATTTGGCCTAATTTGGAAAAATGATGTTGTTGTATGGGAAAGGGAGCATTTGTGCCGGCCCAGAGGAAAGAGAGGAGGTGGAGGAGCGAGTCTGAAGTGTGGGAGAACTGCCCGTCTGCTGCTCTCTAAACCACTTAAGGGACACTGTGTTTCAAACTGGCATCGCTAACGCATGATGCTGTAGAGAATATATCAAGGCCAAATAATGGTCCTTGAAACGGGAGAAAGGAGATGTGAGAACTGAGGAGGGTCAGACATGTGGAACATGTGTATCTGTCTTCCTGTGTGTGTGTGTGTGTGTGTGTGTGTGTGTGTGTGTGTGTTTGACTACAGCAGCACCACGGCAGAAAGCCTAATGGGAGTGGGCTTAACTCTTGCACACAGCCTCGCTACATATCTGATTACTGGGACCAGTAATTTTCTTCCCTTAAATAAGGAAGAAATTGGATAGGATGAATGAAATTTGGCTGTCGTATTGCAGTGATGGTGCAGCATGGAGATTATGTGTTTCACATAATCGTTCATCATTTCCCGACCAGTGTTCGGGCTTAGCATAATGGAATTGGTAAACTGGTTTAAATCAGAACGTGAGGACAGACTATCAGGCCGAGTGTGAGGGTCTGTGGTAATGTCTTCAGACCGAGCAGAGTATTTCCACCACAGAGCTACACACACACACACACACACACACACACACACACACACACACACACACACACACACACACACACACACACACACACACACACACACACACACACACACACACACAGTGCACAGACCACACAACAAACACCATCTCTGCTTCTCTACAGACCCGGAAAACTCAGAAAAAAACGCCTCATAAACATCTTTGAAGATAGTTGTATATTTTGCGGTGCAATAATTCAGCTTCAGTTCTGTTTTTTTCATGCATTAACTTGAATATTGATCTGTGAACTTGTCTCATTTTCATTGAATTTAATAGCACGGAGCTATGACCTATTCTTGAAGGATTAAGACGTTGGAGGTGACTGCAGCAAACCTGATGGAACAAAACAGTAACATGCCTGAAAATGTATTAAATATCTTTACTTTGCATTATGTGTTTAACAACTTATTTTAGCTACTGAGTATTTAACACAGATTGTTCGTTATTTACTTATAATTTTCATTCTTTAACATTTACATTCATTTCAGTTTATTTTATTTTCCCGTACGTGTAACTGTCCGTGTAGCTCTTTGTGGGAAAGTCTAATAAAAGATGAGAATGTTGTTTTGATAATGGAAACTTGGAGTCAACTGGATAATTTATAACAGATTGTATTTATTTACAAACATTTACAAAATACTGATGAACTCTGAGATTAAACTGTCCGTCTGTCATTTTTCTCCCTGTAACACAAACACAGTTTCATTTCATTGTCTAATTGAAAATTAAGATTTACTGCAGAAGGCTTTATACAACATCATTTTAATTATGAATATAGATTATATGTACATGTAATATTTAGTTTGTATTATTAATATTATTTAGTTAATGTAATTGCCATGCGACATGTAGCTGTTTGCTTTTATTTCTTTTTCAGTTTTTGGTGTTGGGGGATGTTTCTTCATTTTCCTTATCGGGGGAACTTCCTCCAGATCAATTGAATTTAAATAAGTGTTAATTGTGGTTTACCCAGAGGGTTGTCGGTCAATCCCTGTCTCCCCCATTCCGTGTGCCCAAGTGCCGTTGGGCAAGATATTGAATCCCAAACTGCTCCTGACGGCTGAGTGAGATGTGATAGAGAAAGTGCTGCTCATAGATGCACTGATGTGTGTGTGTGAAAACTGTACTGTAAAGCACTTTGAGTCATTAAGACTAGAAAAGCCCAATATAAATACAGACCATGTCTCTGCTCCGGTGTCACTGTGGAGCCACATTTGCTCTGAGGAGCAGAGACCAGTCCCCAGGAGGGAAGCTGTTGGCCACTAGGTGTCACAGTGGCTGTTTGTAAAAGAGGAGCCACAGGCTTCTCTGGGTTTCACTGCCAGCTACACCCAGTGTGGTCCGACCAGGATCCAGCCACCAAATCCAAGCAGCTGCTGCAGAGCAAAGAATTTAGTGAATTTGACTGAAGAATATGAATTTCTAAACAAACTGTTTCTGACCAACACCAGTCTCCAGCTGTGCAGGAGCTTCTGACGATCAGAGGAGGAACACGGAGGAATAATGTTGGAATCACAAACCATCAGCATCATCTGTGCTCCAGATGTGACAGTATTTCCATTTAAGTATTACAAATGTGATACTGTGATGAGTTTGAGGCTGTGTGGTATTTCTACAGGGGTAAATCTGATCAATCGGACTTTATAGGTGTTTTTAGTAAACTAAACATGTTATTTGTAGACTGACATTTGAACTGTTGGTGTTTGTGACATTACAAAGGAATCAAACTAGAGCACATGTGAACTTCAGAATGCTTTTTTTTATTGGAATTGGTTTGCCTTTACTCAGAAGTAAAGATTTTACTGGTTTCAATGCACCAGTAAGTGAAGGTCGTCATCAGTACGTCAAGATCCCCAGTGTCAGTAGAAACATATATAATCATTGTTATATAATAATCTCTGTCAGGCTTTTTTCATCGGGACAGAAATGCTTCACATATCCTCACTTCTGACTGACCTGCAGTCACAGTGGTCAAACTGGGACGGAGAAAGGAACCACTGGACCAGATCCACACCTGTGAAATACAACAGAGCAAGCAGAACTCCTCACAGAAAATAAATCCATCTATCGTTTCCCTTTGTTGTTGTTGTTGAATCCAGAACAAGATGAATGATGATTCATAAAACTGTATAATGTTTGTTTTTTTTTACCTTCCCCTGTATTTCTGTATCCCATCACGTTAAGAGGTGGTTCAAACACTGGAAACTGGACTACAGAGTTTGTGTATTAAGTTTTTAATTTTATTTTATATATTAGGTATGCCAATATATATTCAATTTAACAAATCTAGATATTTATGATTCATGTCATATTATGTAAGAACTGAATACTTGTCGGCTGTGTGGTGTTATTTTAATAAATCTATTGTTAAAACCTGTATAAATAACACACATAGTGGTTATTATGAAGAGTTTATAACACATTTTAAAAAGCATGTAAATTATAATATCACAGCAGTCTCTTTTCTAAACATATTTTTAAAAGGTTTCTACTTTATATTCATTTGTTTTATTCACGTTTACTCTCATTTAACTATAATGATTAATAATTAATTGACAACTGTTTTCATGACTATTAATGAAAATTAATTTAGACATTTGAAACTGTTGGTCAGACAAAACTAAATATTTGAGGTTGTCACTTTGAGCTGATTAGAATTCTTCTGTTTTACAAACCAAACACTTAATGGACGGATGAAGACAATGATCAGCAGATGAATCCACAATGACAACTATCATCGTTGCAGCCAAACTAAATTAGCTAATACTCTCCATTTTTTTCACCACAGTTTTCCCAAAGGCTCATTGTTCATGGTGAGTCCATTCAAGGTCTGCCTCACCAGGCGTAGTGACTGGTTGTTCCACTTCTTTCTCCAGTCGTCCAGAGCACCACATTTTCTGCACCTTCCGTCTCACCATCGCGACCAAGCCTCGGATCTGCTTCACTCTCTGGCCGATAGAACCGCCTGTATTTTGGATAGTATGATGAATTCCTGACGTTGTTGACATCTTATTGTTTGTCTCTGCGTTGTATGCCGTTGCAAATGTCGTTTGTTGGTTGCAAGTTAACAGCAGTAAGTGAAGAAATGCAAGTTGTTCGGTGTGTTGGCGGGTTGTCCTTCTTCTATGTTGGGTTTATTTGTGCGGAGAGAAAGGAGAAATTCTTCTTTTTATTTTGTATAAACTGTCCTTGATATCAACCTTCTTCTTCTTCTTCTTTCTTCTTCTTTGTCCGGTATATTAAAGGCTAAACTCTAACTTATATAGCCCACTTGTCTTCTGATCTGAAATGTCTTCGATATCATCCTTTAATGTCTTCTTCATCTCTGTTCGGTTTATTTGTGGGTGGCTACCACAAGAAGAAGAAGAAGAAGAAGAAGAAGAAGAAGAAGAAGAAGAAGAAGAAGAAGAAGAAGAAGAAGAAGAGATCAAGTGCATTACCGCCATCTACTGTGTCTTCTTCTTCTTCTCTGCTCGTCCCACCGGCGGGTTTAATGTGTAATGTACCAAGATGCATTGGATCTTCAATGAGGTTATGCTTTGATCCGCATTTTTGTTTGTTTGTTTGTCTATTGAATATTAGGTCATTCAAATTTGAATCTCTACGAGTAAATGATCTGATAACTGCACCTTGATGTTGGATGCCAACAAACCGAACAAAGAAAAAGTAGAAGATGATCTGCAATTTGATTTATTCTGTGTGATTGAAACGCGGCTGCAATAAAATGAATATGAGTTTAAATGAATCAACACTATGCTAATTCTCATATTCCTCAAAGCAGAGGCCAAGGTCTAAAGGTAGCTAGAGCTTATTTGAAAGCCTCACTCTCAGCTGCACGGAATCCTATTCACTATTCACTCCTTTAAGCAGCAAATCACTTAATAAAACTAAAATAATCTCGTCTTTTGTTTTGCTGTTGTAACCAATAAAGAACTTTCCTTAAAAAACTGAAAAGAGTTTAATTCCAAACGACTCCAGTATTGATTCGTTTTCCAGTGGCCTATATGTATCGTTCCATCCAGCATTATCTAACAGGACATTATCCATCCCATGCATGTGAATTTCTAACCTAGAACACGTTGGAACAGAGAAGACAGAACTATGGCTCATAGACAGACATACCTATGTGCTCCAAGTAGAGAAACACAATTGTTGTTACTCAAGCACACACACACACACACACACACACATAATCAGTGCTACACTTGCTGCCAGTGAGCCTTATTGAAGGCTGTGTTAATGATGACTTAATAGTGTGTCTTTAGATCTGGGTCAATAGCTCTAAAGAGCCATGAGTCACATCACCCAGGTATTGAAAATGTCAGTAATGTGCGTGATGACTCAACACTCTGAGAGCAATTGGGTTTATACAAGCTCAACGTTCAGCCTTAAAGTTTCAGTGTGTAGAATTTAGTGACATCTAGTGGTGAAGTGTCATGTTGCACATTCACCACAGGTTCTCTTCCAAACATGAAAGAGAACCTGTGGGTCGCCTTCAGTTGTCATAAAATCTCTTTACTGCATCATTACACTGTGTTTTCAGGCCTAAATGTCCGGGACCGGAAGTGGCTAAGCTAACAGACTTCATTTGACATATTTATTGCTCCTACAATCTGTTTATGGCACTCTTAAATTATATATATATTATATTGTTTTTGTCCTTTAAATCTGTGGAACGAGGCCACAGAGACCACAGAGGGCTTGTCATCTACAGGGGAATCCACAGCATCTCCTCCTGTCAAGAAGTCAGCCACGGCCCAACAGTTGGGGAGCTCTTCACGACTGAGGTGGGAATCGGACCCACTTTGCAGCTGGTGAATGAAGAGGTAACCTGATACAGGGCCTGCACCTCACTGGAGTCCAAGCCCCTCGCATGGTGGAATGCCAATGAGCACAAATATCCTCAAGCTGCCATGTTAGCAAAGCGCTACCTGGCTGTTTCTGAGTGTTAATGTTCATGTTAATACTACAGCACAGTTCAACAGTTGATTTTCTACATGCTGCCCCTTCATGAATATATTTTATATTTTATATTTGATAATATTTATGTTGCACAGGCATAAAAGAAGCTGAAAGCTGCTCATGTTAAGTACAGTACAAGTATTTTTCTAAAGCTGAAAGCTCAAGTACTGTTAATTATGTGTGCCTAGTGGAGCACTCACCACTAGGCACACATATTAGGATGTTACCAGGAAGCTGATAGGGGGCTGGATTTTCAAAATAAACCACCCCAGACAGTAACAGGATGTTAACAGGAAGTAGCATAGAGGACAGTTGAAGTCTTTAAAAGAACAACTTTCACAACTGTTCAGCAACATTGTTTGTTCAGCTCAGGTGGTTGAAATGCTTGTAGAGTAAATAAGTGGTTGTGGTTTCAAAACCAGCCCTCGGCAAAAGTTTTATTTTGCTTATTTACTGCTGCTGCTGTTAAATAGTCCTCTCCTCTCTCTCTCTCTCTCTCTCTGTCTGTGTCTGTCTGTGTCTCTCTCTCAAACTGAAAGAGTCTCTCTCTGGAACCTGCAACAAGCACTAGGGACACATTCAAAATTTATCGGGAGGAATTTTCTAGTTTTTTTTTAATATGGTGCACCTTAATGAATACTTATTTTACAGTTTTTATTTATTTGAGAGAATAACTGTTCAGTTTTTAAATACAGTTTTCTGTTTTCTGTTTGTGTTTCTGTGAAAATGTCAATGTCAACTTTATTTATAGAGCACATTTAAAACAACTTGTTCGACCAAAGTGCTTTACAAAGTAAAAGGTACAACAAGAAAACAGCAATATATAATACATCAAAATACTAATGATAAAAACGTGCACAACTGGAAAAGAACACCAAAGGAAGAGATGTGTTTTTAACGATGATTCGAAGCGTGCAAAATATATTTTTATTATTTAAAAACCAATCCACATCCAGGATTTTAATCTCAGGCTCTTTCAGGGTCCAAGTTGGGGTCAGGGGACCTCAGCTCCTCCAAAGTCCCCATTAGATGTTGATCTCATGTAAACAACAACAAAACAACAACAAAAACATGTTGATCTCATGTAAATAAAAACAACAAAAACATGTTAATCTCATGTAAATAACAACAATTAAAAACCTGATATAGTGTTTGGTTTCCCTTTGGAAGCTGGTAAACACCCGGGCACGTGTCACCCCTCACCTGCCCTGACCTCTCCCCCCGATGCTCCCAGCAGCAGCACCTGTCGTCCCAACATCCTTTGCGTGTCCAATATGGAGGAACTGGCGGTGGAGGTCCGCGGCTCCAACGGGGCTTATTACAAGGTAAATACCGGCGTATCCGCGCCTGATCGCCGGGGACAGCCCGCCACACGGTGCGGGACATCACCCGGGGGGTGTCGGACTCCAGCTGCGTGTTCCGACCCGCTCCGAAACCACGTCGTTAGCTTGTACTAGCATTGCTAGCCGGAGTTAGCCGGCTAAGCTAGCATCCGTTGGGGAAGCTCTCGAACCAGCGACCTTAATCCAGCACTCAGCCGGGAACTAACACGAGCTCGTCTCCGATCAGCGGAAGCTCGTGAAGATTCAAGTTGTTATTTACTGCGCTCGATGTTTGGCGTTAGCTTCCTGGAGCTAAAAGTTAGCCTGCTAGCTAGTTGACGTCAAGACGTGAAGCTAAGTGGGAGCCGAGCGATGATTTATTCGGGTAATTGGGTCGTGTAGCTGCCCGGGATTCGATCATATAACCCCCCGGTGAACGTGTGCGGTGTTTGCGAAGCTGAATTTCTGGCCATGACGGTGATTTCTTGTGAAACTTCACGTTCTGTGCGTCTATTATTTGACACCTCATCATGCCCGAGCTATTTTTTCTCTGTGTGTGTGTGAGCCAGCTGTTCCTTGTCAATCCTGACCGGCTGCCATGTCAGTTGGGGGGGGGGGTTCACCGAGTCACCGACACCACAGACTATTTCTAGACTTGCTGTGTAAAGTCTCTTCTCCTCTAACTCCTCTCTCTCATCACCTTTGCCACACCGATTCCTCCTTTCCTTTCCTCCCTTCCTTTCCTCGTCTCAGTCCAGGCCTCGTGACCACTGGGTCCTCAGCCCTGGTTGAGTTGTGAAGCTGTGGTTCTGTGGTTCTGTAAAAAGACCAACTTCAGCAATGTCCTCCTGTACTTTCAGTTTTGATCTGCTCTGGTTTCACTCTCGCCCGTCCGTGTAACTGATCTGTGGAACACGGTCTCTCGCTCCCATATCTACAGCAACCACTTTTATGGAAGTGACACATAAATCTGAATCTGAACCTCGTGATGACATAAACCTTGAAGACTGGGTCACAGATCATAGTTTAACCCGTTTAAAGTTGAATTTCCTTAAATACTTGGACACTATTTTTATTAACTAACTCAGATTGGATCGATATGAAAATTGGTGGGTATTAGTGTCAGTTGTGGATAAAGACCCGGTGCAATGGTTCCCTTAAATTTACAATCCTACTTCTTTTTAGTCTTATAATTCTCTTAAGGTCTCTTTTTAATCTTATTTCTATCTTGCGTGTCTTTTATAGCATTTTCCTCTCACACTGTATTTACTTTCTTTTTAGTCATACTTGTTTTGTTCCTCCGTGGCAATGTTTGTAAAGCCCTTTGGCTCAACTCCTTTTTTTAAACGCACCATATAAATACACCTCTTGACTTCATGATAAGGGGGGGGGGGGGGGGACACAACATCCAGTACAAATTGTGTTTTGACACCAGTGTAGCTTGTCAGTAGGACACAGGCTGGTTTTCATTGACCATTAGCTAAACGTAGAATACTACAGAATTAACCCAACAGGACTTTTGGGCTCCAGAACACGTAGGACATGTAACTGCTGTATCTCTCTTTGACCAAGTCGTAGCATAAGTGAGTTGATAAGTGTAAATCACCGACACAGGAATGTACTCAGCTCGCTTTGTGCTGCATGCTTCAGCACTTAATAGCAGCCGGACACATTTGGCATGTAACACATGGCTTGTACCAGCACAGCGCACACCCAGAATACCCAAACGAATTCCCCCGTCCCTCTGGGTGTGGAGCCATGCAGATTATTTTAGTTTATTTGCTCAGCCTTCGAGGTATCTGTAAATACATGTTCCGCCTCTTTAAAAAATTAGGTGCGAGTAGAACTTTATTTATGGAGACTCAAAGCATTGATAAATTACATCTGAAACAAAAATTACATACACAAACAGTGGTTTTTATTTTTTTGTAAGGAAACTACCAGAGATAAACTGGAACCAGTGAATGTTTAAGTACATTTTCAAGCAAATATTCCAACTGATCAACTATCAGAGAAGTTGCTGATTATGTTTCCGTCAAACTTCTAAAAAAATCTTATTATACTCGTAATTTTGTAGGACATTTTTTGCAAAATACTATATTAACTCTTTGTTGTGTTACTTACATGCACATGTATCTGTATCAGCCAGTAAGGTATTTTGTGTATAAGGAAGCAGCTAAAGAACTCAGACATCACCCCGAGAGAGAGAGACAACAACACAGAGAGGACAGTCGTGTTTCAGATTTTAATGGACTCACCTTGAAGCTCTGCTCCTCGCAGTTTCTGCAAGTTGTTTGCAGATCCTTTATGTCCTTCACAAGGTTTCTTCAAGAATCACAGTCATTTTCCTCCGTATTCGTCAGTTGAACTCAGTTGCTCTTCAGTTCAGTCATGTTCTTACAGCCTTGTGTCTGTCTGTCTTGTCTTGCAGGGCCTTGTCAAAGACATCCACGATGACTCTCTCACCATTGCCTTTGAGAACAAGTGAGTCGTATTCCAGCTGCCAGTCTTAAATCACGTCAGGTTCAAGATATTTAAGATACATGTTGGGAGCACCATGTTTTAACAAGGGTGGAAACTACTGTTATATTTTCAGTTGGCAGCCGGAACGCCAGGTGCCCTTCAATGATGTCAGGTTGCCCCCACCCGCCGACGCCAAGAAGGAGATTGGGGAGGGCGAGGAGGTGGAGGTGAGGAGCACACACATGTGGTCTTTCTCTTTATTTTTATTTTACTTTCTTGTCTGTCTCTGTTGGTGGTCTTACTCTGTCTTCATCTCCTGACAGATCCTCTCCCGAGCCAATGATCAGGAGCCCTGTGGTTGGTGGCTGGCTAAAGTTTGCATGATGAAGGGAGACGTGAGTGTTATTCATTATGAAGCCTTTACACTTCACACTCAATGTTTACATTAAAATGAATGCTTTTAAGTATTTCAGCATTATTATCAAAAATGTACGAGTTTTGTTTCTGTCTTGAGGTTAAAACACCTTTTTACTCATGTCATAATTGCGATATAATCAATATGCTAAAATTAATTTCACACACACTTGTCTGTACTTTCAGTTCTATGTGATTGAGTACGCAGCGTTTGATGCCACCTACAACGAGATCGTGACCTTTGAGCGCGTGCGTCCAGTCAACCCCAACAAGGCCATCACCAAGAACTCCTTTTACAAGTGCTCTGTCCCGGTTCCTCAGGACCTGCAAGAAGCGTACGTACAACTCGACGAGGGGCTGGACAACTCGTAGTCTTACAGCTTGTGTATTTCACGATTCACATAGTATTTATACTTTTGATCGGACTTTTACAAAAGTATTTAATTGATCTCGTATCACAGGTGCCAGAATGAGAACGCCCATAAGGAATTCAAGAAGGCCGTGGGAGCTCTGACTGTCTCTTACTGCCCAGAGACCAGCGAACTAGTGATTGTGGTAACTGCTTTGTGTAGTGGATGACTCTTCTTAGTCGAAGCAGCTCCATGTATGTTAATAATTCATTCTTTTATTTTGTGTATGTGTTTAGTCCACCAATGAGACGACAGTGAAGCGTGTGTCTCTGCTGAGTGACATGCACCTGCGCAGTCTCAGGACCAAGCTGCTTCTGATGTCACGCAACCAGGAAGCTACCAAACACCTGGAGGTCAGTTAGTAACCTGGGAAAACACCTGCTCATCGAGGTCACGCAGGAAGCTTAGTACCCAGTTAGCAATCATATGATCGTGTACCGCATTCATTTGTGTTTTATCTAAGTACAACTAGTGTTGATCAAAACAGTCGGATGTGGATTTCAGTTTTCGTAAACTATGATAACTTCTCTTATGAAACATATTTCAAATTATTACAGCTGTGTTTTTCTGTATCGTCAGACAAAGTCAAGTGAAATGCATCTCCTTCTTTGTTCAGAGCTCCAGGCAGCTGGTGTCGTCCTTCCAGGAGGAGTTCGTTGTGAGGATGGATCTGATGGGTCTGGCCATCGGCACCCACGGCAGCAACATCCAGCAAGCTCGGAAAGTTCCAGGTGTCACTGCCATCGAGCTGGATGAGGAGACTGGCACTTTCAGGATTTATGGCGAGGTAGGGCGGTGCCCTGACCGAGTGGTGCTCGAAGCTTCAGAGGAAAAGGAGTGAATGAACCCAAGTCTGAGAAACATAATATGGACACATTTGAACTTGTTTATGTACTTAAAGAATCATACCTGGAATATACAGATGCTTCCTTCTGACTCTGCCTGTGTTTTAGTTGAATGATAATGGATAAAGTAACTGGGTTTTCTTCTAGAATGCAGAGGCGGTGAAGAAGGCCAGGGGCTTCCTGGAGTTTCTGGAGGATTTTGTCCAGGTGCCAAGGAACTATGTTGGTATGTAGACGCGCACATTTCCTGCTTGAGATTGGAAATCCCGAAAATCTCTTTTTACCAGCAGCAGTCACAGAGCAGCTGAGAATTAGATGCTCTGTGTGCTGTGCTTTTCTATATATGTGTTTGTTCTCCAACTTTGAAAAACTCTTAAAACTTTTACTATATTAAGTGTTTTGTATCGTGGGTCTGATCCTACTGACTGTCTAATGTTTTCAAACTGCTTTTAATTGTTTCTTATTGGACTTCAATTCTTCATTTTGAACTTGTTGAGCACATTATAACTGTGTTTTAGGTTCTGTGTAAATTAAGTTGATTATTGTCATCTGTAACTTTGTAAAATCACATCTCAATTTTATTTAAAACTTCAAAAAATGGTTATATATTGTATATATTTACTAATTTAGTTGATTGTCTGCAGGCAAAGTGATCGGTAAGAATGGTAAAGTCATCCAGGAGATTGTGGACAAGTCCGGTGTGGTGAGGGTGAGGATAGAAGGAGACAATGACAACAAGGACAACAAGGACAACAAGCAGCCCAAACAGGAAGTAAGTCTGCTGCAGCAGCGTGTTCCCTGCGGCTGATAAAGCTGCTTGAAGGGAAAAGATAACAGCCAGTTTCACACGACTATACAAATGATGTTCACTCGTTCCCATACTAACAGTGCGTTGTCTTTTTGTGTTTAGGTGACAGAGGGAATGGTCCCCTTCACCTTTGTTGGCACTAAGGAGAGTATTGGCAATGTTCAGGTCTTGCTGGAGTATCACATCTCGTACCTCAATGTAAGGACAGTACGTATGTGTGCGTGTATGTGATGCATGTGAATGTTAGAATTGTCTGGAAACCTTTCGAATGCTAACCAGTGTTTCACTAATGAAAAGCATGAATTGATGATGCATGTTGGAATAATCTGCATAGACACAACCTAGCTCTCATCTATCTGGCTGTCCACACCGCTTCATAACCCGCCACAAAATCTATAAAAAAACATGCTGCTTTGATTTGTTGTTGTGCTGTGCAGGTATACAAAGTGATATACAAGTATATAAAACCAATCAGTACAATGTGTAAGGCCTGGGTAACAAAACAACATCAATAATAATTATCGCAATATAATTTTCATTAATAGCAACATAACTACAGATTTGTAAAATGTTTTGTTTGTCGTTCTCTGCTCATAAAGCAGAGATGAAAACCACAAACTTCAATCTAACGTTAAAAAAAAAATCAACTTGTCAAAGAAGAACAGAAGCCGTTCATTTACGTGAGGCTTCTGTGTCTGTCGTCATCTCGTCAGGCATTAAACACAAGATGATCTTTCAGACTTAGCGATCCGTTGATCATATCAGATTTGTTGAAATAAATCAAAGTAACATGTTGCAGCATCGGCACAACCAGATGTGAAGTTTTCCACACATATATTAATACCACCTCTGTTGAAGTTAAATCCCACGTTGAAACACCTGATTGTTCTTATTTATCGTGAATCACACTTAATGATAATCATGACCAATGATCACTTTGCTGCTCTGTGGTGTGTGTTTTGCTGTGTGTGTTTATGTATGTGCATGGTCTGTGCCACGTGGGTGTGTTTGTTTTGTATGTAGGACATAGTGGAGCTTCTTACCGAGGGCCAGCGACTCGAGGAAGAGCTGAAGCTGAATCTGGATTTTACACAGGGAACCAGCCTAGCAAGATTCAGAATAAGCAACAGCATGCACACTGGATGTGATATAGATGTGTGTATGATAACTGCATGCTGACCAGTGATGACATCTCTAAAAGATTTGATTGATTGCCTGAAAATGCCAAATTATTATAATCACATCTTCTTTTTCTTGCTTTTCTTTCTGTCTGATTCTCTTCCACTTTATCTGAACCTTTTCACTTGTTTATTTTTCGCCCAGGAGGTTGAGGAGCTTCGTCTGGAGAGGATGCAGATTGACGAGCAGTTGCGTCAGATCACCCAGGGTCAGAGGGGGGAGAGAGGAGAGAGGGCCGAGAGGGGAGAGAGAGGAGAGAGAGGCGAGAGGGGGGACAGAGGAGGAGCGTACAATGCAGATGGCAGCGCCAATGCCTCCTCGCCCACCGTACATGGCGGTCGCTCCTACAACAGTCGTGGCCGTGGACGCAGAGGCCACAGCTACAGCACTGGATATGGTAGGCACCTTAAACTTATATGCTTCCAGCTACTGTGTTGAAATAGTCTGTGCGCAAGTTGTAAAATAAAAAGCTCCAGTTTGTTCACATCTGTCCTAACTTCTTCTCTCTGTCTTCTTGTGCATCTGCCTGATTTCAGGTACCAACTCCGAGCAGTCCAACGCCTCTGAGACCGACTCAGAGCGCAAGGAGGAGCTCAGTGACTGGTCCCTGGCTGGGGAGGACCAGGACAGGTGAATAGTTTCAAACTATTGAACCCAAAGATGAACACACATGTTCATCTGCCATTAAAGGAAGTTTATTAGCCTGACCATCTTTTGTTATGTAGCTATTGATTATTCGGCAGTGGGTGTTTTTCATTAGATTTTTTATGAATGGATCAGTGTGAGATGTTGATTGGTTTACTAACTGACTTCCAGGGACAGGGAGAGAGGCCAACGGCCACAGAGAGATGGTCGTCGGAGGCCAGGACCCGGCAGAGGCCGTGGAGGAAGAGGAGGAAGAGGAGGAAGAGGATACAGCAACAGTTATGGTAAAATATACTATCATACACTTTTTTACAGTTGTTGTTGTCACAAATAGGCAGGAAGGCAGCCTAAGTAAACAATAGTAAGCAGTACAAAAGGCTAGTGGCTATGTTTCCACCAGGGGAGATTTTAAATCATGTTTCCTGTAACTTAACTTGAGGCTGTAAATGTAGTTTTATCTTTTACTTCTTCAAACTCAACGTGGACTGAACGATGAACCAGCACTAATTGGACCGAGATAGATTTGCGACAAGTTTAGTGAACATGTGAACGGGGCTTTCGAGGACACACTGTGTCGAGAGGAACTACCACACACCTTTCTCTTTTCTTAAAAGTAGGTTTGATTCATCGAAGTCTAACTTGTTTGTCTCTCTGCAGCAGGGCCCCAGGGCCACGAGGATAACCAAGCCTACGGAGTCCTGGAGACCAACACGGAGACCAACACGGAGACCGACCACACAGCCGACACCGATGCTAGCGAGTCCAACTTGCCTACAACCCGCCGCAGAAGGTCTCGACGACGCAGAACTGACGAGGACGCCACACTGATGGACGGCATGAGCGAGTCGGACAACGCCTCCATGAGTGAAAATGGAATAGGTATGGAAGTCACATGAGCTATAATTATAATTTATGTGTCCTAGTTGTCAAAGGCTGCTCTAAACGTTTCCTTCTTGGAGCCGACTGTTGCTGTCAGAGTTTCAGTTGATCAGTGTGAAATCAGTCAGTGCAGTTTAATGACGGTTTTAAGCCCCAAATCAATCGCTGTCTTTGTGATGACCCAACAACCCGTAGATGACCCGGAAGCTAAATCTCAGCGTCGTAACCGTAGTCGACGTCGACGCATCCGCCTGCCTGAGGAGAGGCAGCCAGGTAACCATGACAACCTCCAGTGTGCTCACCCCTGGTCCCTGCTCTGAATGGCTTATTGAGAAAGTTGAACACCAGGCCTCATGTTTGCTTGTGTGTCTCCAACTTACTAAACAAAGACTTCACCTGTAACGGGTTAGACAGTAAACATGCATCTTCCGTGTGTTATTTTGGCCTCACAATTCATTACTAATAACTCAGCCACAACTTGTTTTGTGTCGCCATCTACACAAATATCATCCAACTTGTCGCTCAACTTGTGTAACTTTCCGAAAGCTGACAACCATGCCTGCTTTTCACAGTCATTGCACAGGTGTGAACATTCCTCACCTCGCACTGCCACCACTGTTTGTGTTCTGCTTCTCTACAGGGGAGTAAGAGGTGCTGTCATCCTCATCGGGATGAAGTTCCAAACATGGGGCAGATTTGTTTAGAGCTGCGCAGCCGTCTCAGCTTCTCGGCTTCTGTCTTATTTTAACATGGTTTTTCTTGTGTGTACAGTGACTGTGGCTGACTACATATCCAGGGCTGAATCTCAGAGCAGAGAGTTGACCTCTACCGACCCCAAGAAGAAAACTAAGGATGTGGTTAGTACTCAAGTGATCAAATTGTTGGCAGACCACAGTTTATAAAAGCTCTTAGTGAACGACCATCATGTATTAAACGGAAGGATTTTCTCCAAATTACTTGGTAGAGGTATCTTGAGATTATATATGTCAAGAAAAACATGGTCCAAAAAACTAATTTGACTAGATAACTGCATAATTAGGGTGAGAATCTAAAGCATCAGAAAATTACATCATACATAGTTTAAAATGCATTTTTCTAGTTATCTCTGCATCCTATTGGACCTGATACGACCTGAAGCTTATATAGATACATGATCATATCTTTAAATTAAATATTTAGCATTGCCTGATGGCCCCTCTGATACTTTTATTTCATGTATATATTGCTTTTTGATTCTTTTCAAAACTTCTCTGTGCCACATGTCTCTTCAGGCTCAGGTGGATGCCATCGCTGAGCACAGCCCGCCGTCTCCCCCGGCAACCACCAATGGTTCCAACAACAGCGACGCCGCTGCTGACGGTGAGGGCGGCAGCAAAGCTCCCAGGTCTCCCAGTGAGAGGCCGGCCAAAGTGTCCTACGAGGACCCAAGCCCACAGGCCGTTGTTAACGGACTCTCCTAGTCAGACCGCATCGAAGGAAATGGTTTCAAATATTTGAACACGTTTGGCTGCACTGAATTTAATCTCACTGTCTCTAGAGCAGCCCTCGTCTAAATACAAAAAGCACTGTTCTTTTTCTTTTTTTTAACGTTACGAATATTTGAAACCTGTTTCACTGTGCAAGTTTTAGAGGTCTAACCCTAAACCCCATTTTACATGTGTTCTGTTCCAACTATCCACTTTACTACATTTTTTTTTACAATAGTTCTTCCTGTATGAGCTTGCCAAAGATAGTCAAACACACTCAGACGTACATACATCTCTATTCTACTGTTCCTCTCAGTCCACTCTTCATTGAGAGCTCAGGGGGAGGTCGGACTGAATGCAGTATTTGTAAAAAAAAAAAACGCAGACAGGGATTCAGTTCGAACCCATAACTGTGGTATGACTTCAGCAGTTGTGTTTTTATTGGTATAAATAACATCATAGCAGGGTTTTAGAATAAGAAATCATGCCTTTTAACAGGCAGACGCAGAAAGATGCTTCCACACCCTTTTTCAGGATGTTTTATGAAATCTGAAGTCGTTTGGAACTTCGGCGTTCTGCATGAGCAGCGGCTCAGTGCAGGCAGGTGTGTCGGAACCCCCCAAGTATGTAAGACATACACGTGATCAGCTGTTGTGCCTTGAGAGTAGATTCAACATGTCGTTGCCTGGCTCTGCACACCATCTGAGATCCGCTCACTCATTTCCGTGTTACTCGGTCGCCTCCACCTGTCGCAGTGGAACCAGAGCAGCCGTCTCCTGTGTGCTACATGTACCGGCACCGTCGGCAGGTGCAGGCCGACACTGAGACCCTGGTAGGATTTCAGAGGCATATCTTTTTTAATTCAGGTGTGTCTATTCTTAATGTTTGTGGGGCAAATGAGTCCAGTTATCCGAGTTTGACGTTAGCTGCTTTGTTTTTCAATATGCAACCACTTTGGTCATAGAAGAAATGTTATTACAGAGTGTCTGGAGAGGAAACAAACAATGGAGGAGTTGTTTTCTTTGCACTGAAACTTAACCTTTTTCTTTGTTTAAAAAAAAAAGTTGATTGTAGTCGAGTCTGGAAAGTGACCTGTTACTGTTTCGTGCTGGACAGAGATGTAGCCATCAGTGCTTGGTTCCCTGGAAACATCTCGTTGTTTAACATCTGCGTTTTCATCGATTAGGACGTGGCGCTGTTTCCTTCCAGAGATCTATTGGAATTAACAGATTCAAAGCACGTTGGTTGTCTTTTGAGATTTCCCCTCTCCGGTTCCCACTGACACAGAAACCCTGTCGCAGCAGCAAGAGCCAGACGAGCCGGGTGTCGAGACGTTTCTGGGAAACCAAGCAAGTGTCATTTTCACGATTCTTCCACAGACCAACTGGTTGGAAACTGGTCATGACTGTTCCATTTAGGAAGGAGATTTATTTGGTTTATTTATTTAAAAAGTGTACAGTATTTAAAAAAAACAAAAGGAAAAAAAAACAAGAGAAGCTCTTCATTTTCTTGACACTAAACAACATGTTGCCGAGGGGGTTTATTTTGGAGACATAAGACAATTTGGACTACTGAGGGTTGTGACATCCAGTATGTTTTTTTTTAAGGATCATTCTGGTTGGTTGATGTGCAATATGTTTTGTATGCAGGTAGTTCTTAAATAAACTTGATCTTCTGTATAGATCTAAACCCGACTGTGTGCTCTGTTGCTGCCACATCACTTCACTGGAGCGTTTTCAATTTTACTCAGTTCAGTCACTTCAGTCCAGCCGTCAAATTATTATATTCATCAAGATACAAATTAAAAATGTAATGTTTAGCAGTATATTCATATTGTGTCTATTTTGAAAATGAAGCTGAGCGTTTTTCTTAAATGTGAGCCACTGAGCATCTCCATGTACTGAGGCTCACGCCCTCTGCCGTGGCTGCAGGTTCGACTCCCAACTTGCAGCCCTTTGTCTTCATGTCTTTCTCACCATTCACACTTAATCTGTTCTTTCAATTAAAGCAATAAATATCCTCAAATAATATGTAGATGTAAAGAGTTTGTTCTGTAACTGTTCCTTCCATCCGTACTGGTCACAAGAGAAATCTCCTAAAGCTAAAATGATGCCGGACAGTATGAGTAAATCAAGTGGGTGTGTTCTTTAAGTGCAGTGTTTGAAGTGTGCAACAATTATTTTAATGTACGAATCAGAATGAGTTTTGCTTCGATTTGAAAAAATCAACTACAAGTTTATGTTAATTTGCTAAAAAGTTCACAAAATACATTTTAATATAATAATGAGGCAGGGCTCTGTTGTTGACAATTTGTACAGTGTGATTTTTATTTGAGAACAATCAGTTAGAAAAGTGTCAATCACTCAGTCAGCTCAAGAGCAGAGTGAAATCACATTAATGTCCGACCAGCATCTTCATC
The DNA here is from genome assembly GCA_006182925.3 of Reinhardtius hippoglossoides. Classification (NCBI taxonomy): domain Eukaryota; kingdom Metazoa; phylum Chordata; class Actinopteri; order Pleuronectiformes; family Pleuronectidae; genus Reinhardtius; species Reinhardtius hippoglossoides. Next base: position 24,221,512 of record CM031683.1, on the reverse strand, counting down.
TCTATTTCTTCATCTGTCCGTCCATCAGATCCTTGGCTTCATTTATCTTTGCTGCGAGGTACGGAGATCCGCCTGGGACACACAATCAATGAATCATGGGATTAAACTGCATATATCAGTCTTTGCAGTCATGCTAAACACAGTGTTTACATGTTAGAACAGACTGTAAAAACTTTAAAAATATTTGAATAGTTAACAGCTGATACCAGAGATCCGTCAGAACTTTTAAAGCTTCTTCTCACCTCGATCTGGATGGTTCAGGATCATCAATTTTCTGTGGGCTTCTCTGATCTTATTTCTATTGGCCGTTGGACTGGAAAACAAAGATACATTATTAATGTAATAATCTGTGCAGTGAGGTTTATTTGATGCACATTGTAAAACCAGAGTTGACAAAGAGAGAAGTATGAGAATAAAACAGAATAAGAAGTTAATAAAACCAACTTAACGTCGCCCAAAAGCCAGAGACAACGTGGGTCTTCAGTTTACCCTTTAGTATGTATAATAATTGTCAGTGGTAAACTGTTCCAAAGCTCTGGGGCAGCTACACCAAATACATGATCGCCTTAACTTCAACTGTGTGTGCTGTGGGAAAGCGTGAACACGTACCTGACGCCTAAAACAAGGGAAGCTTCTCTCTTGTTCATCTTCGGTTCAAACCCCCCTCTGTAGAACCCTCCTCCAAAAGCCTGCGACAACATATTCAGCAAACGGCTCACAGCCTGGATCCATACTCGCAAAAACACGTATTATAAACTAATCTAAAGTGAAATGAGGGATGAAGAGATATCTATCACACACACTAGTATTTACAGGTTGTGCTTGTTTCCTACTCACCGTCGTGGGGAAGCTCTGAAGAGCCTGTTTCATCTGAGGCTCCATCTGCTTCATGGCCTGCATGGCATAACGGCCTGAGAGACAAGGAGGAGTGAGAGGCAGGTCTATCATGTTCAGTTTATTAGGTACAGCTAGATAAAAGAAAAGCAGTCAAATACAGCAGACCTGCAACAACCTGACCTTCATGAAGGTTATAGTGTTCAGATTGTACTCGGTCCAGCAAGGAGGTTTTGTTTTCATTGCATTTGTTTGTGTGTCGTCAGAAAGATTGCTCAAAATCTACAGCACCAATTTCCAGGACATTTTATGGAAGAGTGACCAAAGACATTCTGGAGAGGATCCACAGAATCGTTCAAAAGATGAAATATACACTCAGTGGCAGTTTATTAATTCAATTCAGTTTGTATAGCACCAGATTATAATAAACATCTCAAAGCACTTTACACATCATCCAGAGAGATGTTTATTCAAGTGTGTGTTACGTTGAAGTGCTTATTTGAGGCTGTACTGCAACATACAGCGATATGTTAGTTATCTAGTCTGTCGTTAGAAACAGAAACGAGGTGGACAGACAACTGAATTGGACGAGAGGTGAAAAGTCTTCAGGAAACACAAGCAAGTCCAGATCTCTGTGTACAAGTCCGAAGACACCAGGGAAACATCTGTACAGATAAACACACGTGTGTCAGATGTGTCTTCTTTCTATGAGAGCTTGTTCTTCTTAAACCCATTTTGATAGACTTGTGTTTTCACCTTTTATTTTACTTGTTCATTCATTTTACTTGTCATATTACTGCATCATATTGTGTTCAAGTTTCACGTGACACAGCTCTGTATTTATTCATTTCCTTTGAACACCACCTTGTTTCCTCGTCACATTGCACATTGCACCCTGCTGATTGTTATTTCTCTTACATTGACTTGTCATGCTTTGCTGTCAATGCACTTTGTTTAAAGACGTGCTTTATAAATACATGAATACATAAATACAGATATAAATGAATAAGGTTGTTACCGACAAACCCCGCAGCAGCCAGAGCCAGTCCCGCTGCCACCATGGAGCTGGCCTGCACGGGGACAGAGAAGAGACATGAGGAGGATTCACAGGAGGTCAGCATGCAGCGGCAGCAGCTCCATGTCAAACACGCGTCACACGGAGTCCAGCTCGAGCTGCTCCTCACTGACGCTACTTTCTCACATTCAAACCACTTCGTACAACTCGGTTACAGCCGGTGACGCGGCTGATTAGAGCCGTAAATCAACACGTTAACTCGGTTTGGGTCACGTCGCGCTGGATCAAACACACATGACCGAGGCTAACGTTAGCTTAGCCGTGTGTGGAAGGGACGTTATCTCGTGTCCCGGTCGGGTTCCGGAGCCTGAAGCCGCGTGCAGGAGAGCAGTGCACCCAGAGGACAGCAGGTCAGACCCACCATGTCCGCGTGTTCAGGTCCGGGTCCGCTGAAGATCAGGATCCGAACGTGTGACCTCTCGGCTCCATGTCGCTCTGCGCCCAGCTGCTCTGTTTATGCCGGAAACGGAAGGGGACTGTCGTAAAAGCAGCGGAGTTGCCAGATTTGACTGATTTATTAAAACGAGCTGCACAGAACCTGCTCATGATCAATATAATTATTTATCCCCAATAAAATCTGTTTATGTAAACGTTCCCTAACTTGTACAAAATAAAGTCCTACAAGAAAAACAGTATTGATCTTAGTGAGTTATGTTCTGGGGCTAGAATTTGTACAAGTATGTTTGTTTATATTTTGTAAATAAATGTGCCAAATTAAATTTGAGCACTTTCTCATTCCTACATATTAATACTAACACTAACAATATCGATAAATCACTTTAATACTGAAGAACATTTAAAACCAGTCTAACTTCCTGATGATTTCTTCACTGGTTTATGAAGATTTCTTGAAGAAAGACATAATTACGATTGTGATGTCTTCGAAAAAGTTTAATGCAATGGCTAAAGCTGTGGGTTTTTAATTAGTGCACCTGAATAAGAGAGATGAGATAAGATAAGATACGATAAGATAAGTTAAGATAAGATGAGATGAGATGAGATAAGTTAAGATAATATAAGATGAGATGAGATGAAAGTCACTTGTTACAGCAGCAGAGAGAGGGGGGGCAGAAAGACACGTGCAAGTATAACATTGAATCAAATTATATTAAAAATAAAACTTAAGTAGAAATACACAATATACTGTAACTTTCACTACAGATGGAAATATCATTTGTAAAGTAACGTACTTGGGTAAAGTGCAGTGCTATAGGGTGATTGCACGATGATGTATACTGGGAATTATGTATAAGGAGATATTGAATTAAACATATACACATTTATGCATATGTATATAAATATAATGCGTTTTATATAAATATGAATAATTTCATAGTACCATATATTGTAACTATATAAATATGTGTGTATTTAAAGAAATAGGTATAATTCCCAATTGTGTACTATTGATATGAATATAAAATATAAATATGTACCTGTTCATATAAATAGGGGAATTTCACATACGGATAAAATCATAAGTAATGTGCAAGTCTACACTGATGGGCAATAAGTGGAGCAAACTTTTGAAACACCTGCACACATCTGTCCATTGCCACCTCACACAATGTTATTGTACAGGTCAAACCAATGTCTCCATATGAATCTTCATAACCAGTCTTTGGTTTAAACTCTTGAAATCATCCGGGACCCAAACCAGTGGCGGGTTGCTGTGGGTCGAGCCCCCCCCCCCCCTCACCTGTTTGCTGGTCCCTCAGGTGAACCCTAATCCAAGATGGAGTCCACTCAGAGCCTTTTGGTGGTAGGTTCAGTTTTACCTTACAATGGAGGTTTAACATGAATTTAACACCTTTATTAACTTTTAAAATAATTAGATAACTGTCACAGGTTAGCTAACTTTGTCATGTTAGCTAACTGTCTCGCGTTAGCAAACTGTCTCACGTTAGCAAGCTGTTAGCAGAATGTCTGGTGTTAGCCAACTGGTGTTAAGACTAATGAGAAAATGTATATTGTGCCTGGTTCTCTTGGATGGAGCTAAATATGTGACCAGGTTCCATGTCAAGTGTTTATAAGTAATTTAACACTGTTTGTATTAAAGGTGATTTCCAGTCAATCTTTCTAGATTGAAACATTTGGGCTAAATTTGTTTGAAAGTTAGTATTTAAATGATAAGCTTTATAGATTATTAACTGTTGTTTCAAAGGGAAATGGTCTTGATTTCTATTGAAACTTTAAAAATAATATTAAGTCTTCAAATTAAGCCCAGTAATGATCTGAGTAACCAGACGTCTTTGGACATGTCAGTCACTTGAAGTGTTTTGAAAAGCTCTAGGTCATCATTCACATGCTGCCATCACTTATAGGATGGTTTTATTACAGAGATGAGTCTGGGAACAAACCCTGATGTGTTTTTATTATAGTTACAGTAATTATTGTGAGTGTTGTTTACAAGTGTTCCACTTAAAGATGCAGGAAAAGGTAAACACATCTTCTATCCACTTTTTGATGCTCATTAAAATATGAGCAGTTCCGTGTGAATTGACGTCCTTGAGCTTTGTGATAAACACAACACCACTGCCTGTCTTTTCTGTGCGTGATGATCAACCTGTCTCATAATCATTTAGCCACAAATGCTCAAAGAACGGTTAAAAGCTTATTTTTAACTATTTACCTGGAGCTCAAGGTGACAAATTGTGTCATTTGAAAAAAACCTGAATAGGTAAATGTTTGACATTCTTTGCTTTTGAATAACTTACAAGTTGGCTTTTTCGCACAGATGATAATTCAACCCAAACAGTGCAGGCACGTTGGCTGTTGGAGCTGCTCTTATAGCAGGCACGACACACGAGCGGTGTATTTACATGTACGGATACAAAGCGGTGTGTCACATGCCATCAGTCTGCTGAAGTGACCCCTGGCTCGCAGACAGATGAACCGGAGGCGGCTGCCAGTGTCGAGCATCTGGAAACCCTGGCTCACTTGACGCTTAGTTACAGGACTGACTATGCCATGAACATCTGCAGGCTGTCTGTAAGGAGGGATTCAAACCCTGCTGCGTCTCTCCCACCATTGGACTGCAACAGAACAGCAGCTAACACAATGGGACAGTGAAGGGCCTAATTATTGCCCCTATCATTTGCATAATTACAATGTTTTTCTGAAGCAGGGGCAGTATAGAAATTGTAAATTGTAGTGGACCCGCTGTCTCTCCTTGGTGGAAGTCATATTTAAATGGCGAGAGCCTGCTCTGCTAGCCAGGCAGCTAGGCAGCCAGGCTCAGGCAAGAGGTCCCAATCAGCCAGCCTCACAGACGGCTCATTCAATAGGATTTAAAAAGCCAACTGTGTGGAGAAATGAGAGTTTTCTCCCTCCCTAAATCATATGGAATTACAGTGCTGGTTGCATATGGGGGGAGCCAGTGGCAAGCACAAAAGCCCACAGGAAGCAGCTATTTCTGTGTGTTTTATTAACCCAACCAAGCAATTTAATTCTTTTGTTCGGGGGAGTTCTACTTCATTGATTAACAAAAGCGGGGATATAATTTTTTCAGCCCCCTTTGAAAAGCCTGAAATGTCAAGCCTTTTAAAGGAGATTATTCTGCCTGTGTGCGATGAATAGAGCCCAGAGTAACCTTTTGTCTACAATTAAATATTCCAGCATAAATATAAAAGAAAATCAGAGATGGGGAAGATTGAGTCAGGAGAGATTGGAGAGGTAGATCCTCTGCCCGATAGTGGCAACAGCCTGGCTCTAATTAGATATGCCAGGCGGGCTGTGAGCAGTCACTCTCCACAGCACGCCGAGAGAGGAGGCAGCCTGAGAGAGGAGGACAGAGGAAACCTATCTGCTCATCTGTCTGTCCAGCGCCTTCCTCTGGGCATCCACAAGGTATTTCAGGAGACTTTGTTTTTTTTTTTTTTCTCCCCGCCGCCGTTGTTTGTTTCCCCGACATCTTTGCCGCAGGAGAGGGAGACTCTAAAAGGCAATGCCTTATGGGAACTGCATAAACAGAGAGGGCTGAATAAAATATGAAAAAGTTGTGGGATTGTTTATGATTCTGAGGCGTGATTAGGAATGACAATACGATACTTCAGGGACAGGGGGTGGTTTTTTTTTCGCTCGCTGAGGAGGACGACTGAGAGGATGCGTGCTGAGATGAAGAGGCTTGATATTAAGTTTGGATCCATGCAGGGCTGCGTTTCACTGGGTTTTGTGACTTTGGATTTATATTGTGTGCGGTGAGGCTGCTCCAGTGTCTGTGGAGCAATGTGACCTGCGTGTGTTCACAGACACATCAGCTTTGCAATGTGGTTTTCATCCCTCATGGAAACATTTACCCGAGGAGAAAAGTTTTGTCATTAGTTGATTGCAAGTTTTTGAGAATCCCTTGCTGAGGAGATGGTTATTGTTTTGCAGTCATCTTCAGGATTTGCAGGAAATTATTAATAAATTACTTCCCCTTAATTTAAAGTGAAGGATATAACAGTCCAGCTGGTTGAATTTGATCATTTGAATTTGCTGTGACCTCTCGTCAGTGGATTATTTTCCTGACCAATCATTTTCAGGAATGACTTCATGAGAACCACTCACTTCTGCCAATAGGTGTGGAGCTCCTCTTGTCTCTTCGACATGATACGTTCACATGGTCAAACATATGTGACTTTTTATGCTTTATTTTACGCTACGACAATATAGTTATTATATTTTTCTTCAATATGACTTAAATGGTTTAAAGCTTTTTTCACTTTGAACAAAAAAACTAACTGGTCACATTTCCTTTTTCTGTTTTATTTGAGTTTTTAATGTCACAATCCATCATGTCTAATCAAATCTTGATGTATTTCTTGGTCTTAATTCAAAAGCATATGCTAAAGTATGTTATAAGCATTTTTGTGCGACATACGTTACACATGGATGAAGCAAACAATATAATTTATACAGATTATGTCTAAAAGGTGAACACATGCAGACTCTGCACCGACACAGGATGCAACAGGCCCTTCACTCAAGTTAAATACTTCTATTACTTCTCACTAATTGTCTTGAAATCTGTATCAATAACAACAATTTTCAATTTGTTCTGAAAAACTGCTTCAAAAGTCGAGTCACGTGAACATATACATGAAACTTTCAGTTAGTGTATATATAAGAAAATATGGAAATGTAGTCGTGATATCATGACATGAATGAAAGTGAATTTCTTTCCATTCCAGGGAAGGAGGGAAATATGAATTTATCAATCAAACAATCAAGTGGTTGCAAAGTATCCTGCAGCTTTTCCTCCTTTTTAATTTCTTTAAAACCCTGTCCCCTCACCATGGGACGATCTAACGCACATTTATCCACAACAGTGTTTTCAGTACAACAATTTAAAAGGGTCGAAACTCAGCAGAGTGCCACAGCACAGCCAATTATGTTTTTGATGTAGTTGAAAACAGATTTATATTTTCAGAATGAAGTCAGGATGGGATTTTGAATTATGAGACTTTTTTCTGTCTTGGTCTTTTAGTGGCAAGTATAGTTAATTATTAAGCACATGGAAAACCACAACAGCAAGGCTCATTACAGAGCAGGCTACAGTCCTAACAAGATGCACTCACTTGAGACTCACTGTCAGATTTAATTCCAAGTACACAACTGATCCACTTTGATAGAACAGCAGGTTCAAAACTTGTACTTAGTGTCCTGCTGTTGTGTTTCCTCAAAAGGAGTTTAGTGATATGTTTCAGCCTATTAGAGGAAGTCAGGGAATCAATTCTTAATTACATTTGTTATCCGCTGGAAGACATCTTGCATTAACTCTAACTCTGTCAATCCCAAACCCTCCTTCTATCCACTGTCAGTCTGTCAGCTGTTATATTAACTGTTTAACCAAAACCCAAGTTCAAACCCTAAGCTATCCTCATTTTAACCTCATTCCAAACCTGTGCTTCATCTTCATTCTTATCTGAACCCTGAACCAAAGTGCTAATCCCAAACTAAGCCCCTCAAGAGGTGAACAGAACCAAAATATATGTGTTGGTCCTCATAAGTATAGAACCACAACAGAGTGGCGTGAATGCACATTACACACACACACACACACACACACACACACACACACACACACACACACACACACACACATACATAAATCTAATGTCACCTCTATTCCAGCAGCCTGTTTTGTCCCTGAGGGCTTTATCAGAGCTTTGGGGGGGCTGATTGGAGGAGACTGCTGTAATGACTACAGGTCGTGAGGTCACAACCCTGTTATGATAACTAAACTCAGAGGTCAGAAGGCTAAACGGCAGCATGCACCGACTGCTGATGATGCCCCGATAGCAGCCAGCGTATAATGCTGTTTAAATACAAATTCATTCATACCTGGAATTAGCTTTTTGCTCAGTTGCCAGAGACCAGCTGACCGGTCCCATTGGGGCTGTTTACCCTCAAATCTCCCATTAGTCACACAAACTGGTTCCATTTAAGCTTCAGGTTGAATATTTTTAACTGGTACCAAAAGTGCAATTTTAGAACAATAAATATGTGTAGATGGTGTGAAGTACAAACAACAAATCATATTACATGTGTCCAAAAAGGGTTGATATTTCGTTTTTAGGTGTTAATCTTGATGGAAACAATCGTGGACATGAGTGTATGAAATTTGAATTGAATAATTGAATCTAAGGGAACTTTTGGGCCTGCATGACGTTCTCGCTCCATAATGTTGGACTGACTGCAAAATTACTTCAAGGGACAATTTCATAGTGAAGAGTGATCATAACGTAATGAAGTAAGGTGTTGAATGAATGAAACTGGTAATTTTGGAGGAATTTTATTCCACTCTGGTCACCCTGGCGGTTGTTTGATGTTGAATTGTGTTGTGTTTTACGGAAAGATGCTTAATAAGCTAAATAACACAGACACGTTTCTGAATATGATGCAGTACTGTCTTAAAAACTGCAGAATCAGTGTATGTTTTTATATTGTATGCACACGATTTGGATGTTGTTTACTTGAATTGCACTGGGACATCAGGGACTCAGCATTTTACAAATACAGAAATCATTTGAGGCTCTTGTGCATGTTCTCTTGAATCTACCAGGTTAGACAATGTCCAGAAGAAGCATCAGTGTCTTAAAAAATTGTCTTGTGATTGTCTTGTGAAATTATGTAACAAGACCTTCTTTAGATGTAGTGAGTTCCCTGCAAATACAGAATTCATGTTTATTCTGTTGGACACCAGAGTGTTTCTACATCTCCTCTGACAGACGTGCAAGCAGTCAAACAGACAGACAGACAGACAGACGGGCGGACGGGGGGGGACGGGTGGTGGTCAGACATACCGTCTAGGCAGACTGACGTCTACAGACAGACGGAGCACATGTATAAATCTGCCATAATGCTGATTTTCTACTTTTCCCAAAGAGGACTGCTTGCTTGGCAGAAAGGAAACAAGAATTATTCAATCAAACAGCTCTCCTCCCATATACAGATTTGACTCCAGCCGCATAAAGCTGGCTGCATAATCCTTTTATCAACCCTCCGATGGAATACTCTTATTGGAAATACCCCGGAGAGAGAAATAATATTAAGGTCATTTCTATCTCTAGTTTATTTTCCCCCTGCTTTTCCGTTTTTATCTTGAGACAATAATTACTTCAGCTTCCTGGATGGACTTCAACTGCTGATTATGAATGTTCTCTGACCACTGAGGGAATCTCTGCCCTCATCAGTAATCACAGTAGGAAATTGTCCTCATTTACAAAAAAAGAAAAACCAGCATCTCTGGGAAAGTGTGCTGGCAGTCCTCTGTGGTGAGCCTCAGTCAGACAGGTCGGCAGGGAAATGTAATGTAGGTCGACTGGTGATGATGGCTGCTAGTACTAATATATCTAAAGTGCTAGATATGGAAGCTGAGGGAGCTGCTGCTCTGTCCTGTCAGCGTTTTACAGCTTTATATCTGGTGCGTGAAGTAAGTGTGTGTGTGTGTGTGTGTGTGTGTGTGTGTGTCAGCGTAAGTTGGTTTTGGTTGTATCGTTCAACCTATGGCTTGTGTGGAACTAAAATCATTTTCAGGACTAGAAGGTATTTGTCTGTCTTTTTTTTAAACAAGCTATTTTTATTTAGTGTTGTCCAATGGTCTAAACTTCAACATCTGCAATGGTTTTTGTATTTATATCGCACTTGTCTAGTCTTGATGACTCGAAGCTCTTTACAGTACAGTTTTACATTCACACATTCACACACACATTCATACAGTGCATCTATTAGCAGCACTTTGTTGTTCTATCCAGCATCTTGCCCAAGGACACTTCGGCATGCAGACTGGGCATTGAACTGCCGACCTTCAGTTGGAGGACGACCGCTCTACCCCTCAGCCACAGCCGCCCCAATGCGTAAACCTTCAGCTGCAATGTGGACATAAACTCTTATTTTAATAGGAAAATACAGTTTTACTAATCTTAAATCTTGACTATGCCTTTCTGTTTTATTTATATTTTTTTTTATTATTATTTCTTATATAAAAATACTTTAAAGTTTAAAAATAACGCTGAAAATGTCCTCAGGGTTATTTTGATATTTGCTCACAAACTGGCCACTTACAGGTAGAGTGTAATAAAGAGAAGTTGCACACTGGGAGGTGCTGAGAGCTTGAATTATACAAGAGACTAAAAGTCATGATATTTTCGCTTCTGCTGCTATGAAATCTACCTCTTGTTTTAAAAAACTGCATTCTTTGTATCCCTCAGGTTTTAGAGATGCATACTCGCTTTTAATACCTCAAATAATGCAAGTATTACTCTATTAGGAACTTAAGAATAGTCAAGCTCAGCAATTGTTGCTTTCAGGTGACAAGTTTGATTATTTTACATGAGCAACCAAAATCACTCTAAAGCACAATCATGAAAACAATTCACCCGAATCCGAGCTCATAACCAAAGAGTAGAATATGAACCTTCAGTGACACAGTCTGGTAAAACTGTGACCACCTGAACCTCAGGACCACTCCTACATTTGGAGGTGTCATGTTTTTATTTCGTCTTGCTGGCAGTGTGGTTCGCCATTTGGTTATTTGGTTGCTCCACCACTTTGAACAACATATATCTAACTATGGGATAGATTGACGTGGGATTCTATAGAGATATCTGTGACACCAAGATGATTTTATTATGTTTAGTAACCCAAGACTTTGACTCTAGCCCCACAATGAGATTTAACAGAAACTCTCAGACCAACACATCCTCAACACTTGTTTATTGCAGCCTGCACATGTCACCCAAGCTGGGATTGCCCCCCCCCCCCCCCAGTGACCCTCAAAGGATAAGCAGAACAGATAATGGATGAATGTTCTTTGGTTTATGACGAATACATCTACAAACCTTAATAACATGACCTTCCTATCTGCGTCTGCAATACTTTGTGTTCAGGGCTAATGCTATCATTCTAGAGTGCTTTATTAAGATGGTTAACGTGGTAAACATTATATTTGATAAACGTTAGCGTGTTGACATATCATCGAGCTCAAATCACTGATCTCCTGAAAGGCAGCCTCGCTGAGCTGCTTGCTTGGCTGTGGACCTCTGTCGTCTCTCTGTCGTCTCTCTGTCGTCTCTCTGTGTGACATGATGATGATAGTTGAACTGATTCTTTGGGTCAGACCTGTAACCACGCTCAGACTCTGCTCTTTCACTCGCTGTCACAGTCCCAGACGGTTCCGTCGTGTGAATCGGATCTTATTCATATCAGGGAGAACGAGGACCAGACGGTACAATGTGAGCACTGACAATGATTTCCTTTCTGCCTGTGAAAGATGTCCAGGTGTTTTGTGCGGCTTAACCTCAGTGACGGCAACCGTTTTATCCCACTGATGGAATAACACAGCCTATGACCTGAACTGTGGTCAGTGGATCCAGGAATTAACCGACCCCTGTATCCATTAGTTCCTTTGACCAGAGTGGCCGTCGGTGTGGTGATTTGGTAATGGGATAAGAAGTCATGGTTCACTCTGCATTGGAATATACACTCTGCTGTGTGTGTTAGAATGAAAGTAACAGAGCTGTGTGTGTGTGTGTGTGTGGTGTGTGTGTGTGTGTGTGTGTGTCTACAGACCTATAATTATCCTTCTGAGGAAAACAAGTGCAGAGTGAGTGGTCCATTGTGGAAACAGGATTATAGCCTGTGAGAGAACAGAACACTGTTGGCTTATGTTTTCAAGTTCAGTCTGAGCTGTTTGATTTAAGCTGAGTGGGTGTATGCACTGTGTGTGTGTGTGTGTTTTTATCAAATCTAATGCTCATAGCACATCTCATTTCATGAATTCCTTTCCTGTGTACACTTCTGAATATGCTACTTTGATATTTCTGGAACGTGACCCGGGGCAGGCAGTTATTAATGCGACAAAACATGCAAACACACGCATGCATGCGAGCAAACAATCTCTTTATTTCGCAATCAGGCGCCTCATTTAGTCCTGTTCTGATCAAGGTGTGCGACCCGGAGAGAGAGTGAGGTGCAGAGACAAAGAGAGCGAGAGAAAGGGAGAAAGAGGAGGCAGGCTTTTCTTTCTCAGAGTTCCCCGTGTCACTCGTGTAAGAAAGCCGCCAAACCAATAATTTTGTCAAGTTCTTTTTTTAGCGGAGCGGCTGAAGCGTCTTTGGATTGCCACATGTATAAAGGCAGCCCATATAAAGCCATTCACAGCCCTGAATGAACACGCCATCTGTGGGGCTTTCTTATTTCCTCTTCTCCTTTCTTCCCCTCCTTTTTCAAGCCTTGTAATCAAATTTGAGCAAAATCAAATGGCGGGAGGATAGAGGCAGAGCAGTGGGGGGGGAGGAGGGTTCAATGAAAGTACCTTTTGTTGGTCTGAAACGAGCAAGTAATTTACAAAATGCCCTCCCTTTGTGCAGGGGGCTAAGGGAAGAAAGAAATCAGTAGCTTTTAGAAGCTAGGCCTTGCGCTGCGACGGGCAAGATAATGAAAGCCGTCTTGTGTTTGTGGGCTAGAGAGCATCTCAAAGGCAGACCGGGCCCCGGCTCAGGGTTAGCTTGGCTGCTGAAAAAAAAAAAAAAACACAACACTCTCCTCTGTGTATGTGTGTGTGTTTGTGTGTTTGGCAAAGAGCGGCAAAACAGGACGGCTGTGCCCGGCTACTCTTGGCAGAGACACTCCAAGGAACAGACAGACTTATCGATGCTGAGGAGAAGGATGAAAGAATGGTTTCACCTGCACTGAAGTCTGCTGATCTCCTGTTACCTGTTGTCCTGCTGCAGGTGCGTCCGGCCGGCCCTCCATTCAGAGGTGTCACACCTCCGCAGCGTGTCTGAAGGAGAGATGAAGGTGCCGGAGGAGGAGGAGGAGGAGAGGAGGAGGAGAAGAAACATTTTGCAAGGATCATTGTGCTGACGGATTACGCGGAGCACGAAGAGGATTTTTTTGCTGACTGTTTTCTTCCTTCTGTTCCTCTGTGACGACTCGGAGTCGAGCACCTGATCACGGAAGGACACTCAGCATTTACCTGCAGGGATTATTACCTGAGTGACACCTGGGCAGGCTGCTGCTGCTGCGCTGCTGCTGTGGATTATTACAGGTCAGAGCATTTGAAATAACTGTAAATTACCAATTGTGCATTTAAACTTAGTCAACTGACTTGTCGCCTCGGGAATAAGAGTAATTGAATATGAATCACAGACACTGTGACACGTTTACTCCACTCACCTGAGATGGTTTCAGACGAGTGACATGAGACACTGACAGGTTTAAACAGGAATTGTCAGTTACGTTAGATTCAGTCCTGATGTTGTAATCAGTGGCAGTCATAACCCTGAAGTTAGTTTTGACATCATGTCGATAAAGTGTGTTTTGATTGGGGGGGTGTGTTTGTGTCTGGCCTGCAGACTAGTCCCTGGATCACAGTCTCTTACCTGAGGTCTCCTCCACCGCTACACAGAGTGGTGAGTTATGACATTTTCTATCATAGATATCAGAGATGTACTGTTTGTGTCCTCTGCTTCCTGCGCACACACATTTCATTGTACTCCCCAGTGTCTGTATCACTTTCACACTATTTCTCTCTCCTGTTACTCAGTAGTTGTCTCAGCTATTGCTTCTGCACCCTGACTCAACGTATAGCTCATGTGCCAGGATCCGTGCCTGGATCAAATTATATTAAGGTGGATGCTTTTTTATCTATGTGCTGTATTGTGTGTGTGTGTGTGTGTGTGTGTGTGTGTGTGTGTGTGAGAGAGAGTTTATCTTTATGATGCATCTCTTGCTGTGTTGTGTTAAACTTCAAACCCGTTCCTACAGTTTAAGAAACTCTCGTCATATCTGGTATTATCAGTTTAGATTTTCTTGAATTTAGATATTTTGGAAATAGGATTAATTTTCAAAAAACACTGATAAATATTTTGTGATGTGGAGAAAGTGTGGTGCAGGCCAACAGCAACATGGTATCATGAAGTCACACCTTGAATGAACATGACACTTTTATTGTATCAAAGACTGAAGTTCACCATAAGCAGAACTTTACTGTCCAGTAAAATACATATTTACCAACAATTCTCTGAGTCATGAATCGCTGCATTAAGACAGGAAGGTATGGATCATCAGATGGTGGTTATCCTCTGGGGTTCAGAGGGATGATTGGTGGAGATATTACATCCTGACTTTTGTTGGGAATGTTGGGATTCTAGATTTTTACACGTGGAGCAGGTTCAGGGTGCAACTGATGATGATGTCATCACTGAAGGACTGTTTCACATCCAACTAGTAGTGAGCAGCTCAGCATCTGAGTGTTGATCCACAGCGAAGTGTCCTGATGCAATGAGAATTAATACATCTTTCTTTCAATTTCATTTCATTGTTTTTCTGTCCAGTTTTTGCTGAAAATATTAGATTATTTTTCTTTCACCTAAATGGTTTCAACTCGTAATATATGCACTTACAATAACAATAACCATGGTGGGCAGTTTACTCTTTTACACTTAGTGATGATAAATTTATGAGTGGTGCACATACTCAAATCTTAAATACACTATACTCACTATGGAATAAACTGTTGATGGTGGATTATATGAGGATTAAATAAAACAGGGAGTGATATTTTGTATTTCCTGTAAACGCTGATCAACAGTTCAACCACTTTTCTATATCAACGTGCAAGCTACAGTATGAAACTGTGTGTCACCATAGCAACCGTTCCTTTGCTTAATAACTTAATTAATTTTTTGTAAAGATGTGTCATGATGTCGACACTGTCTGTGTTTTACTTCCCTGTGGTTCTTAGACATGTGGAAAACATGAGAACACATAACGGAGAACTCACAGAACAATAACATGAAATGATGAGACTGGAGGAAACAGCATTCTTGTGGTAAAATGCCAATTTAGAAAAGGCTTATATGAGCTTACTTATTTTATTTTTACTTGGTTAACCCATTCATTGAATTTCAGACACTTTGGCCCAAGCCTATACATTTTTGAATCATTTGAATTATTGTTACACAGCCTACAGACGGGGGGGAGAACTGATCCATGTGTTGGACTGAAGAGTTCATCACACCGTCAGTTATATTCCCCTCATTTCCTCCACCTGCTTTTTTTTTTTTTATTTTTTAATTATTCAGGGAACAATAAACAAGTGAGCCAGATTCAAATGAGCTGAATTCTCTGTTGGCATATTGAAATGACAGAATTTGCACCGCAACAAATACTCTGGTTAAAATTCAATTGGAACAGAATGGGTAATGAGCTATCTTGTTGGTGCCACATACAGGCAGAGTCAGTCTGTCTGGAGGGTTACAGTCACTTAGTCACACAGCATGCATCACTGCCTTGATTGTTGCCAACACACCGCTCAACCTCTCACATCCCGGGCCAGGTGTTGTGTGTGTGGTGTGTGTGTGTGTGTGTGTGTGTGTGTGTGTGTGTGTGTGTGTGTGTGTGGTGTGTGTGGTTTCTCAGAGAGAGTAAAGATGGGAGCACACTGGATTTTTACACGTTGATATCTTCAAATTACACACCTTAACATGCCTAAATATTTCAAGCCTTTCAATATCTTCATTTTAGGCTGATCTCCAAATCTACCAGTTTCCATGTCTTATTTAAGAACTTAAAACTTTTGTAAGTTGAAAAATGTTTGTGTTACTTTACATTAATTATAGATTCAGCACATCAGACTACATCTAGGTCCTTGTCAGACTTCTTTGATACAACCAATTGTTTGATTTACTAATTCACTAAATCTAAGTCTTGAATTCAAGAGTAGTGTGTGGAAATCTTGTTTTATTTAAAGTATATTAAACTCCTCTTCAGATCCGTATGAGGAAAGAGGTGTTTGGATGTTCATATAACACAATAAGAAGCATAATAAATTAAAATAGAGTAACGTTGGATCAAAATGAAAGATGAAATACAAATCAACATTACCAGAAGCACAATAACTAAAAGCATTCATCCAGCTACTTGAGGTCAGCTGACATCTTCTCTCACACGTCTCCTGGGTTTATGTCTTTATGCCTATAAAGTGTATTTTGGCTCAAGATTTTTTATTGAGTTATAAACTGGCAGAAGCAGCATTTTGAAATATAGCTGCAATAAAGCTTTTTCATATACACAATCATGTTGTACTGGGATCAGTAAGCATGACTTTAGGTAAATAAAAATATAGTATCTTTTATTTCCAGCTCGTTCTTGTTATATTTCTACATCTTTTTTTTCGTGTCAAACATTGATTTTTATTTAATGGTACTCGTATTGCCTCTATTAAATCTCATAGGTCATTAATCTCTGCTCGGTTAGCAGTGTGTTGTGACCCGTGCAGCTCCCGAGGACCCTCTAATAACTGCTAATGGGCTGTTAAAGTAGTGGGCGGGACCTCCGGCGCTCGGGACTAGATGGTAGGGTCTTGCCACCAATTACAGCTCATCGAACAGGAGAGACAGACGTCTGAATTCATCTGTAATCTGTTGATGTGTGTGAGTGCACCTGCATGCGCGCGTGTGTGTGTTCATCTGTCAGCCGGGCTCCTCTTCCACCCAGCTAGCTGCGAACAGGCAGTCATTTGCAGCAGCAGCCAGTCATTAAGCCCATCATTTCCTCCGTCGACTGGCTGACCTACTGATTTGGACAGCTTCTGTACTTAACCTCTGAACCCCCGACTCCCCCGGTTGCTCCACACGAGGAGTCTGATTGGGAACGGCTGAGTGAAGGAGGTTTAACTCAAATAGTAAGAAAAGGGGGATTTCTCTAATGTTGGCAGATGCATGTTTGTGCTAATTGGGCGCCGATGTGTGTTTTGGGTGAAAGACATTTTTGAAACGTCACCTCTTATGTTACCAAAACCTTAACAGAAAGAAAACAGATTTGTTTCAACAGCAAATTCAGCAGCGATCACATTCGTCTTTCTGTTTCTGTTGTGCCGCCGCATAAATACAACACACTGAGACCATCAAAAGCCATAACCGCTGCTTTTTCTCCAGCACTGACAGTAATGCCAGGGAACTCCCAATGAGACCTGTAATGAAATCGGCACTTGTCACACATGCAGGTGTTTGACGGCATAAACAAAACAGTGCGAGTGAGAACACCTGTGTATTACGAGTCGCCGTGTACTGACATGCAAAATGTGTGATCATAAAAATCAGGTCTGAGCTGGAATTTCTGTCGGTGGTTACTGAGTAAAATATCAACCGATATGAAACTTGGATTTTTTTCATATGGAGTAAAAACAATGCTTCTTGCACACCTGACTTTTCTTTGACAGGTGTGTGCCTGGAGCAGACATGAGATCAGTAAAGAAGAAGCAACACCTGCACTTCTACACAGGAAAAACATAATTTAAAGACCTTCTGGTATCATACATCTGATACACTGTGAAATTTGCACGTGATATACCTGAAGAAAATAAACCTTAACTTTTCAGGTGCAGGTTTTTCTTCTTCCTTTGCTTATGAGGAACTGAAAAAAGTATTCGGGGTGAATACATGTAAACTATGTAATCAGGAAACTTTATAGTAAGATAAAGTCTTTAGGGCATTATTGATTTGATAGGACAGGGTTACTTGGGAAAGACAAAGCAATAGAGGGCCTGGTTTGGACCTGAACCTGTGTCTGTTCAACCTAACTCCCATATTTCTTAGATTAAATCTTAATTTGAACAGCACATTAGAAACACGCTGGTAGATACGTGCTGCCACTTCATCGTGTTGCAACCAAACCACTGAAACGCACCATCAAACTATAATTTCCTTCTGATCTACGTAGAGCTTGTTTCTCTTGAAGCTAAAATGTATATTTTCGCCTCTGTCACGATCCCACAGCTGCATCCTAATTTAATTCAAACATGTGCTGCGCTCAAATGTGTGAACTTGCGTATGCGACTTTGAAAACCTGCTGTAGAAATAATCTGTGTTCAGCCACATTGAAGAAACAGGTGTGAATTGGTCCCTTCATTTAAATATCCACTAATACCCTCTGACTTCTCCACTGCGGGGATTAACCTCCCGCTACTTTGTCTTAGCAGCCACTCACTGTGCCTCCGGCGAAGCCTCCTGAAGCCCTGCTAACGGCGATAGAAGCTGAAATTAGGCAGCTTTCAGCCCCAAAGCTGCTGCATTAAGGCAGCCCTCACCTTGGCCTGCAGGAGCCACGTTAGCTGCACAGCTAATCCAAAAGCTAGCAAAGTCAATCAGTCAGACCTTAAGCTAACTAAAGCTACCTCCGCTCTGCCTTGTCTCCTGGAGATAGGGTAATGAGGAAACAGAGGGGTGGAGGTGAAGTTCGGCCATCGTGCATTTCAGTGTCGGGTGCCGTGCGGCTGACCATTGGGAACCTCAGTAAATACACTGAGTCTCGTGGTAGAAGTGCAGCGGGGTATTGTCTTAAGACGATAAGGCAATGAGAGGCTTAAGGAGTTGTAACAGTGGACGAGGATATGGAGTCCTGCTATCGAGATGTGTCACCTCAGCTTGGCCCCTGAGCTGCCTAGGCAGTGTTAATATTCCCTTTTGTCTTGTCCTGATAAGCTAATGAGGGTTATAGCGAGGGGCGCTGAGAGTGTTAAGAGCTGCATTAGTGGACAGAGAGGAGCGAGGGACAGTGGAGCTGTTAAACCACTCGGTTAGAAACCCCCGGGTCGCGGCAGCTCCCATCTCCAGGTGTCGATCTGCAATCTAACTTTGTCACATGCTGATAAAAGTAGAGAGGTGAGAGGAGAGGTCGCGATTCAAGTTAAAGGTACCAAGTGGAAAGATTTATGTTCTCAGGATGATCAGGGATATTTAATAACTTCCAGAAACTGATTTGATCTCCAGTGAATTTCCAACGTCTTAAAAACAGCATCTGTCACTTGTTGGCGTTGACAAAACAGCGTCTATGTCCTTATACACAGTTTAAACATGGCTCTGTGTCCATATGCAAGTCAGCTGGATTCAGTCCTCTGGAAACATCTGGAAACTCCCGGGTTGAGAAACTCTTCCCCTTCAAAATGTTGTGGTCTGAAATTTGCCTCAAACAGGAAAAAGGGGATCATTGAAAAAATAAATGAAAGCTGACACAGGTCAAGCTAAAACTGGAAAACTTGATTGTGTGTGTGTGTGTGTGTGTGTGTGTGTGTGTGTGTGCTGCCTTGAAGATACTGGTTGGATAAGCAGCAGCAGGTGTGTGTATGTGTGTGTATGTGTGTGTCTGTGGATCTATAACTAATGGTGCAGATGATGAGCCAGAGGATGAGGCCTCTTGTAATCGTCTGCCATCCATCAAACAGCAAGCTGACAGTTCCACAATACACAGTAGGGAGGGGAGGGACAAATGACTGAGTGCGAGCATACACACACACACACGCACACACACACACGCACGCACGCACACACACACACACACACACACACAAGCTCGTGTATGCATACAAATACATACAAATGCACAAACTGCTGGTAATTGGTGGCTGTGTATAAAATGGACCAAAAAGCTGCTTCTACACACACGTGTCATGCATTTCAGTTTTTCAGCTCCAGTCCTTCATCTGAGTGTTATTGCACAAGTAGCCCAGCAAAACATGTTTAATTAAATAAATATAAATATTTTTCTACCTCTTTATATGAGTGTATTTTCACCATTTCTACCTCGAAGTAGGTTTTGCAATGAAATGCTATCTGTGAGCTTGAATAGACCAACACAAATTATTGATTCGAAAATGTGTGTCATTGATGGCAGTGTGTGTGTGTGTGTGGAAGCCTCTTGAGGACTCAAGGCTTCTTGTCTATCTTCTATACACACTTGCAAAGACGCACACAGCTGCACACACACCCACACACACGCATCTGCACACACACAACCATCGACTGGCACCCTGCTCTGCTTTTAGAGCCATTACTGTCAAACAGCTGTTAGCACGTCAAGAGAAGTGGTGTTGATGGGATAGAGCGAAGGAGGGAGCGAGGCTGAGGGATAAATGGTCAGGGCCAATAGATAGATAGATAGATAGATGGATGGATAATTGGAAAGAGGGAGGGGTGAGAGGGATGAAGTGGTGGATGGAATGACAATGGCCAGCTTGGAGGGAGGGTGTAAGGGCCGAGGACAGCCTTATCCATCTGAAGTGCAAGGACCGCAGAAAGTGGCTGTCAAGAGGCTCGCCAGAAGAGCTGACCCTTGGGATTTGGCCAGATCAATTGTGGTCCAAATTGGGCTTGGAGTCGACGTCCTGTCCACTGCCTCCAGTTCCATCTTCAAGTCCTGGTCGCCACAGAGGTGACAATGGAAGACGCCCATGAAATCAAATTTGTTTCAATGGACTTGGCTTAGTGTACGTTGTTATTTTGCCCTGTTCCTCTCATGTACCTGTTAACATGTGGATAGATTCGAAGGACTGATACGAGTCACATTCACAAATGCTTGGCACTTTATGTGGAGATTGTCCCTTTAGATGTAAGTGCAGTTTTAAAAGCACTAAGTGTTTGTGTTTGCAGGATTTTTGGAAACAGAAGATCAAACTCTTTTTTTCTATGACCTCACCAATTAAAATCCAAATCAGATCTGTAGATCTAACCTGTAGTTGGTAGCTGCTGTGTATTTGTATTAAAACACATCTGAAAGACTTTTTTTAGATATAAGTATTATGATGCAAACAGAAATGTGCTTGACCATTAGTAGTTTAAATTTGACAGTCCTGCCAAACCTGATGATCAAAATGAACATGTTTCCCTCTTGAACTGAGCGTTAATTGATATTAATTCGCACTAACACAGAAAAACAATGTTTTCCTTTTTATCGATTCCACGAGTGATTTCCAGCGTTGCAGGTCCTTTTCGTGGAGCACGTTATGAAGCACACTCCACGAGGATGTGGAGGTTTTCAAGGGGCCTCACGGAGCACAGCGGCCTTGCAGCAAGGTCGGTGCAGTCGTGTTTCTATTGGCTAGCAGGGAGGCTTGATGATGGAAGCCTCGCGTGTGCTATTCAGCGTTTAGCCTTGAGCTGGGACGCCACAGTGTTGTGTGTGCACACACAAATTGACATTATTTGCACCTGTAGGAGCAGATATATGAATAGATATACAGTACAACCCTTTAAATCCTTGATCTGCCACAGTTGTCGTTGTAGCTCATTTAAGCCACAGCGGACAGAGTGGAAGTTTGAAGCACAAACAAAACAAACCAACTGAGATTCAATTTCAAACCACGTGA
The DNA here is from genome assembly GCA_006182925.3 of Reinhardtius hippoglossoides. NCBI lineage: Eukaryota > Metazoa > Chordata > Actinopteri > Pleuronectiformes > Pleuronectidae > Reinhardtius > Reinhardtius hippoglossoides. The sequence goes on along the minus strand of CM031683.1, from coordinate 24,199,970 downwards.
TCACATCAAGACAGCAGATACACATTCATGCAGAGAAAACATGTTTTTCATGCAAATTCACAAATTACATGCAGATATGGATAAAATAAACATAATCCATAAGTGGGGCCAAGTCCCTGAACGTTTGTTGTTTGATGACTGCGATGGGGAACATCTAACAGTTTGTTTTGAATATGGTAACTGTAAAGGTCAGAATTTTATTTATTTTCATAATCATCGATCAATTCAATGACCACTCATACCCTTTATAAAGGAGGTTGTTATTTCTCTAGAGCTATAGATGTGTGTCTATCACTTGTATTTATATTCATAGTATACAGGAATATATAACTCCACCAAGGAGGTTATGTTTTCATCTGCGTTTGTTTCCCTGTTTGTAAGAAACGTAACACAACAACAACACAATGGATTACTATAGAACTTTGTGTAAGGATGTGGTTTGGGAAGAAAAGCAATACATGAATCAGGGGGGGGGGGGGGCGGATCCAGGAATTTGATTAGGGAAACTATCATCACAGTATTAGCAGCTGTCCATGGTCCTGAACCCGCGGCAGCTATTCAGGAAACTTTGGCAAAACATTTGAGGAATGTAGCTTTGATAATAATAACTTGATGAACAAAATATCTTTGTAGACGTGGAAGGAATTTGTACAACGGTAAAGTCAAGAGTGGGCAGAGGGAGGAACTGACTCAAGCTTCTTTATTGAAGAAATGCACAAGTTGCATTGATTAACGATGAGACTACATGATGGACTAATTTTAATAACTATACCAACTTGCTATTATTTGCTTGATTTAAGACCAGAGATCATTCAGGATTTCAATAACGTAGAAAGGTTAAAATACTAAATAGACATTTCATTTGAAATTCTCTTTCAAACAAAAGCACTGTGTTGAATTCTTGCTGTCACTCTATTTTAGAAGTCCACAAAGAAGTCCGACATTTAGCTGTTCAGTAAATCTGTCATAAGGATCCTGGAGAAACGGCAGCAAGTGGGTCTTTGAAACAAATCTTGTATTTGCACAAGTTCCATCTGAAACATTCTGTCCAGCACCGAGAGCTTCAGCTGGGAGATATTTGACCTACTTGTGGATTTGATCCTTCAAAGACCACGAACACAACTCACCCTCACAAACATCTTAGATCTCAAATCTATTTCAATATTTATTTTTCAATACTGGAGCTTTTAAACAAAACACAGAGGATCACCTGTTATTTTTATGTGATGTGTTTTGCAGGAAATGTAGATGAAGCAGAAATGCAAAAAATGTGGCTGAAAAGTACAGATGGAAACCAGATGGATCAAGCTTTTATTATAATTTATATTTAATTATATTTCTACAGTCACTCTTTTAAAATCCATCTAACATTTGTGCCTCACTTTCTCTTACGGCAAACATTTTGTGTGAATATTTGTTTGTCTGGTGTGCACATGCAGGTTGTGTGCGTTCTGTGTGTGTGTCAGCTGTGTGCTATCAGTGCCCCCTGCAGTAAAGCCAAAGGGAATAGAGAGACGAGGGAGCGAGGGAACGCCGAGGAGGAAAGATAGCGAGGGAGAGAGAGGGAGAACAAGAGGATCGTTTTCATTATCTCCAGCACACAGAGGAACTTAATCACACTCGTACAACACACAGGTCTTATAGCCCCGGACTGGATCCTGGATCTCTAATATACAAACCACTCCTGCAGTTCATGCTGGAAATGTACACCACCCACACAACAGTGCAAACAAGATTCACGTGTCCTGTGCGTGCACTCAAATACAAACAAGTGAACATCTGGAAGAATGTTGCACGTTACCTACAAACAGAAAAACTTCTCATACAGCTCGAGATCAGCAGCGGCACTTTGTAGGTGGATCATTTGTGAGACAGTGAAATATGTTATTTTTTTGTATTTGTATGTATTTTTATATATATATTTGGCACAATTGTCGTATTTAATACACGATACAGATCTGATTGTCCCAAACGTGCACACACGGAAAAAGAATGGTTTGTAATTCCAGAAGTCAGTGCCACTCTCTTTGTACTTGTTTGTTTATTCATATAATTACTCAGTGATATCTGTGTAAATTAATTATTGTATAAAGGGCTTAGTTCAGTTGTGCTAACCTCTAATTGGTGCGTGGGCTTTAATGTGTGTCTTAGCAGCTTATAGTTTAGGTGAAGACTTTCATTAAATGGTAAATGGATATGACGCCTTCCTGCTCTTATTCCCCCCCCCCCCAAAGCACTTTATACTACTTGTGGTATACAAATACACACTCACACACTAACACTACATTCAGGGTTCGGTACGCTGCCTCAGAACATTTCAACTTGCTGACTGGAGGAGATTTTAATGCTGTTGTGTAGAGTTTACCCCATTTCTCACATCTGACATTAAACCTGCTCACTTTAAGATAATGAATGTAAAGACAATAAATTCCACTTAATTATTTTGTTGCCACAGATTTTGCAAGACAACTGTGCAGAATATACTCAAGATATTTCTGAATATATCACATACCGCATGTTTTAAAATCTTAAAAGCAATGACATCAAATTGTCGTGTTTGACTGTACAGTTTCATATCTTCCAGATTAGGTGTACAGGTGTATTGACCGGAGGCCTATGAGCTATATTTAAAATCTGTGACCCATTTATAGCGTTGGATTTCACCTTCTTGTGGCTGAGAGCAGAATTTAACAAACCTCTTTTATGTCCAGGGAGTAAAATCATTTCTTTTTTCTTATGTAATACAGAATTCTACGGCGTCTTGAATGCAGTTTGGTGTTTTCATTTCATTCCAGTCCCATTTTCTTTTGCTTCAATTTGGACTATTTGTGTTTTAGCGTCTGTAAACTGCCTCTAGTGCAACTCTTTAATATCAAACGCTGCTTCAGCAACATGCAGTGATTTATTTTATTAATATTTTGCACAGAATAAATTCAAATATCACAGATATAATCAACAATTTCAGCCACGTTATCTTCCTATGGTTGCCACCGATTTTGCGTGTATATATATATATACACACACACTAGTCATTTTTTATTTAGCTATTCAAGAGATGCCATCAGTTTTATTTACTCACCTTTAATCTGTGAGGTTAAATTTACCCATCACACATCCCATAATCCTCCTTTTCCTTTGAACAGTGCGAAGCTTTGCAGCAGGTTTTTCTCTCAGGAAAAAAATCTGTGGCTGTGATTTTTCCCCTTTGAAGAAACTCTCCTCTCAGGCTGTTCCTGCTGTGGAGGCAGCCGAGGCTCCAATAGATGGCATCACAGCACTAGACTTCACTCGTGCCCTCGGCTCCTCGCTGCCGTGCGTGCTGAGATGCTGCTCCTGAGCCGCGAGCCCAACTGGGACGTGGACCACATTAAAACAAACATAGTGTTCACACTGAATCTTTTTTTTTAAAATCCTGGTTTTAATTTAAAGAAAATTGAGCACAAAAAATTAGATGTAGACTTTAAAAAAAAAAATTGAGATGTGATTAGAGTTTTAGATTCGAATTGTAGCTGCGGTGATTGTGCGTCAGATTTGTGTTAGATTGTTATTTGTGGTCGACGGAAAACACCGAAGGCGCCGCTGTGTTTCCCTCGGCTGCCGGTCGTCTGATACAAAGGACGCAGCATTTCATAAAAGCATCTATTTCTCACTGTATTTTAAAACCAGTTTCATTTATTCTGTATAAAGAAAATGGCACTTTGCAAAAACCCTTGTTATGGTGGGGATTTCAGGTTTGCTGGCAGTGCTCGTATTTCATAAATAAAAACCAGGGAATAATTTGATGTGACACAAAAAATATGCCTCTGTCACAATTCATTTCCTCGCTAATTTGAGCATTATTTTATTATGGAGTGGCCTGTTGAAGCCAGTCAGTCCTGTAACTCAATATGATCCACTGGACTGCTGACAGTTATGACTCCGAATTATAACCTGTGGTGTGTGTGCAGCCATGTCACCACACCATGTCTCTGTAATGTGATTAATCACACTCCATTATACTGCCCTCATTTGTCCCACAATGCACTGTTATATAGGGAATTAACATAGGTTTTTATTGGCTTGGGGAATAAATCAACATCAGCACCTTTCGGGCGCTCGCAAATATTATTTGGCTTGACGTGAAAGAAGCGTTTCTGTCCGTTTGGCTTCGGAGCAGCCGTCCTTCAAATCTGTCAGCTCTCGCTTTCAGCTGAAGATATGTGTGTGTCGTCGGACTGTAATGTGTTTCTGTGTGCGTGCGAATCCCCTGCTGGTCTGTTCCGTGCAGACACTCTAGACAGGAGAGGAGATCGTCAGCTCGGATAATGGAGCGTTTCTCCACAGCAAATGTATAAAAAAGGGGGCTCCTGAAATGACAAATGATTGTGGCCTAAAACCCGGCAGAGACAGATGGAGGGGTGGGGGGGGGGGAGAGAAAAAAATGTATTCATTAGAAATTGCACGTGGATGGCAGAGGTACGCCGAGTGGACTTTAAGAGCGCGGCTGAATGTTGTGATGTGAATTTGTGTTTGGTGCATAAATAGAGGGAACGTATGGGAATGTGCAAAACATCTATTTCTCCATTTTCTCTTTCTGTTATATTCCAAAGAACGTTTGCGTCTAAAAGACCCGAAATCGTCACTGTTTGTTTTTTTGCTTTTATATATTTTTTTTACACATGAAAAAGAAGATATCAAATGAAATTATGCATATTCTTAATCATGTGGAAAATTTAGAGTGTAAGAAATTATCATTTAGCTTGAATTACGATTCAATTAATTTGAAGAGCACTTTATGTTTCTATTTATATAGCACCACACTAATGCGGTAAAAATAAAATACATGGAGAATCAGAATCCGACTGTGCTCATGCTGTATTTCCTTTTAAATAATGAGCTTTTATGTGTCTGTAATTTGCCGCCGGTGTTAGTATCGCATTGCAGCACTGTAATATTTAAAAGGTGAAAGCTCCCAGCTGGATTTTGTCTTTTTCCTCTTACATAGAGGTATCATATCAAAACGACAGCTGTTCCATTTAATGTCCCTTTAATGTCATTTAAATCTCTAACTGTTGTGTGCAGACTGATAATCTTCCTCTTTGTGATCCGCGGACTAATGACACCTCTCCTCGCTGCCTCTCCGTGGTGAAGTCTCCATCCTAATTTCTTAATGCTGAAACACAAAGACTTGGCTGCAGCGTGGCCTCGGCGGATACCCGAACTGACCAAGATTTCATTTGAATAAAGGAACAAAAAAAGGAAAGGAAGGGGGGGGGAGGTGGGAAAAATGGAGCCGGAGAGGGGAATAGCGGCAGTGCCAGGCATTTTTAAGGCAGTATTGATGAAAGGCCATCATTTTAGCCAATTAAAGGGACGCAGGGAGGGAGACAGGCTTGATTTTACATTAACGGGTCGCAGCTCTGCATGCAAAACTAAAAAAATACACCAATCTTCGCTTCGCCGTGCAACCACCACCGCGATGTCACATCCCTGATTAGTACAGGGAGGGGAAATCTGGAATAATGTGTAATACCAGAGCAAAGGAGGGAGACCTTTAGAGGAGCGATCGGAGAACGGTGTCGCCTGCTATCCGGCGAACATCACCGCTCAGCCGAAAGGTTAAGGCACGGCCTCGGCTGCTCGGCTGCTCGGCACGGATACGGAAATTAATATACACGTGGGAGATAAAGCACATGTTCCAGATCTACTTCATACATTTATTTCACTTAAATTTACCACAAAATAACAGATTGAAATAAGGATTTGAAATTCGAAAGTACCAATGAAAGGCAAGTGTACGGGGGGGGGCAGAGTATGCATTGCATTTAATTACTGGAACTCGTCAGAACACAAAACTGAAGTAGGAGAGCTTATGAGTTTTAAACAATAAGGTCCAGGTCCATCATTTGCTCTCATCCTGGAGGACTGTTGTCCGTTATCAACAGGTCCAACGAGTCTTCCAGCCGATTGTGAATGATGTGGATTATTGTGCTTTTTGTTTCTTACGTGCATCAGTGAAGGTTTGTGTCTCCGCAGTCTGAAATAATAGTGTTTTAAATGATCTATGTAATATCTTTATAATACTTTAAATTAGGTGTTTGTTAGGAAATTTTTCTTTGATCATTTCAAAATTCAGTCTTAATCAAAAAAACAACTGCCACCACGACAACTAAACGGTGAAGAGCGAGTCGGTCTCGTCTTTCTTCCCTTTACGTTCATCCTTCCATCTTTTCATCCTCGTCACCGGGCCTCGGATAAAAAGATGGTCTGTTTTCCATCGAGCTTTCTCTCCTCTTGTTGGTTCCCCCTGTTCCCCACTGATCAATCCCTCCATCCTGAGAGGCCTGAGATTTCTGACTTGTGACATTCTTCCCATTCTTCTCCGGGCCCGGCCGTGATTGCATTGCGTCGCTGATTCTGCTGCTGAGACGCTTTAATGCTTTTCTCAAGGTTGACTCGTAGTTTCTATTTAAAAAAAAAATGTACTTAAGCTTGTTTTAACACTCGGCTACTTTTGCTTTTTTATTTTCTTTTTGTTTATGTAAAAAATTAAATAAATAAAAATGTCATTAAAAACTCAAAAAGCATTAAATTGATCAGACTGACAAGTTGCTGTTGATGGAGGCAAATCCTGATGTTGCTAATTCCTCCGCTTCATCGTTGTATATGTGACATTACAGCTCTGGAGTGTATTTACTGTTGCATAAGCAAAAGTACACGTGTAGTATTGATCCACATAAGCCAGTTTAAATAACTGATTAAAGCTTGACGTCTTGGATTTGAACTGCAGGTGAAAGGAGAGTCATTTTCTCGTGCTGTGTCAACATTGGATAATTGGATTAGCTTGATCTACATGTGAGGTGTATTAAATGATTTCTGATTCCCATCTGCTTGGGCGGTTGACTTATGTAAGAAAGGCGTCCTGTAAACACACACACACACACGGGCACAGACACACACTCACAGGCCACACGTGTGTTTGTGCTCATACACATTCAATGTATTACTCACAGATCAAATACAGGCTTCCCACCTACTTCCCTCCCCAGAGAGACTGAGTGTATGTGTTATTAACCCCAACAGCACTGCTGCTTGTCTGCCGGCATTAACCCCATTATCCTCTCCTCTCCCCCCCCCCCCCCCCCCGCTCTCTTCCACTCCTCTCTCCTCCCTCTCTTCTCCCAAAGCAGTAATGAAGTTCAATAGGTGCAGTTTTCCTCTCCTCTCTCATGCGCTTATTCTTTCCTCGTTTTCCACGCTCCCTCCATCTCTCTACAGTTGGCTGTGGCAGAGGTTAGACAAGCACACTCTCTCTCTCTCTCTCTCTCCTCTCTCTCTCTCTCTCTCTCTCTCTCTCTCTCACTCACTCTCTCCATCCTCCTCCCTCCCTCTCCCTCCCTCCCCTCGCTCCCTCCCTCTCGTCCTCACCAGGTCCCAGAGGTGCTTTCTGCTTAACGAGGCTGGATATCTGTTTCCTAAAATCAATCGTCTGTCTTAAACGAACATCCCCGACCATCTGCTTCAGGGGCTTACACACACACACACACACCCCCCCACACACACACACACACACACCACACACACACAAACTGCCTTTGCCTTGCTGGACCTCCAATCCCAATATTTGTTGAGTGTGTGATCCAGCAGGCTCCTCGAGGGCCGCAGAGAGCCCATGTTGAGGTCCTCCCGAGGCCCCTCACACTGCCTGGCTGGGGGCCTCGCACTTGGCTCCGCTCCCTCCCTCCTTTCTTCTCGCTCTCTCCCTCTGTCGCTTTTCTGTTTGATTAATCTCTAAATCTGTGTGACACATGGACGAGGCTCTGAGACTCTTGCCAGATCCGTGTGTGTTTGTGTGTGTAGGAGTGTGAATATGTGTAAGTGTGTGTGTGTGTGTGTTTGGGAGGAAGAAAAAAAAAAGTGAAATGCACAGCTAATCCTTTTAGCAAGCTGTTAGCTGCTGTATTGTGTTTGGTTGGTAACAGTGGCTGCGGCAATCTCACGTCTTTATAAGAGACTCTCACCCGTGTTGACCTTCTGACCTTTCAGCTCAGCGATGAAGGAATGTTTCCAAGAATCCAAAACTTGTTCCTCGACATCCTATCATATCATAATGCACCTATTTTCTAAGCATTCTTACCCACCATTTTTATTTTACCATATATATTGCACATATTTGGAACAACAACCAAAACACTGCCTCGAAAAATGGCTTTAAATGTTTTTGTTGTTGTTGTTGTGTCTACGTTACTTTGTTAACAACTCAGCGGAGCGCACACCTTCTCCAAGGTCCAATTTGTTTTTTCCATTAAAATTCATGAAATATTTTCTGGGAAATCAGGGAAAATGAAAAAAAAAATAAAGTCAACGTTCAATGTTAGACTTTGATGGACATTTTAAGTTCCTTTGATTTTTTAAAATAGTAAAAAGCCACTGATGTTGAGGTTCAGGGTTGGTGCGTGACCCTATTTTTTCTGTTACTGTACTGGGACAATAAATACACAGTTCAAACTCGTTAAGTGGTTTTTATTGTTTTCGTCCTTTTGACATCTTTGAAATCTGCTTCAGCTGTAAGAGGTATCACGTAAAGGAACATATTGTCTTAGTGTGAGAGGGCGAAATAAAAAAACAGTTTTGTCGTCACTGTTATCCAAGTAAATGTCGTAAACTACACCTTCTCTGGTCTGAAGGATAAAATGTTCCACAAATGATGATCAAACGATATTGTTGTGTTGAGGCACCGAACAACTTGAGACACTCAAGGGGGGGGGGGGGGGGGGGGGCGCTGTTTCCCAGCAGACATTTGGGGCAGTTTAAATTTACAGAACAACAGAGGAGAGAAATGAAAAGAGCTGATAAACTTTTGTCTTCAACTCCACAGAAAAGGTCTCTGCTCACACAGACCCTTTCTTATTATAGTGATAATAATAATATTCATATAGCAGCCGGTCGACTCCCTGTATCGTCACCTGTTGACAGAAGGAAAGGACGATGTCCTTTAACAAGACAATTGGATTCGGTTCATCCAATAAAAGGCAAATAGAGTCGAACTCGGGGTGGAACATACAAATTATTTCTCGTATTTAATGACATGAAAATAGTCAAATTCCGTGATAGTAGATTCGGCCCAGTGCAGTCGCCATCGCCCTTTACAACCCCTCCTCTCTCAAGTCTCTATTGTATTCCTCTCTTCCTCGCACCCCCACAACCCCCCCCCCCCCCCCCCCCCCCCCTCTTCAGTAATTACACGCAAAGTCAAAAGACGGTGCTGTCAATCAAACACTCAACTGTCACTTTCTCCGCTTTGTCTCGCTCATATCTGTCCATCTGTCTCCGTCTCTGCTGATTTGAGACTCGGCTGTCAGAGCGGTGCTCCTCTGCAGTCACTCAGCACTAGGTTTTGTGTTGGTGTGTCTGTGCATTTGTGGGTGTGTGTGTGTGTGTGTGTGTGTGGGTGAATGTGCACGTATGCATGTTTAGTGGCATTCAATCTTGTTAGTTAGTCTTTCTCTATAGGCAGCCATAACAGTAGAACGAGTGCGTACCCTATGTGCACACTGTTTATACCGCTATCAGGCAATGCTAACTTTTTTAATAATGTAATAAGGCCAATTCATAGTGAAGCTATTTATACCATTTGATGACAAATGATTGATTCATCTAAATAAGCTGTAGATCATGTTCCTTATCTTAATGGTTGCAAAAATGTATGCACCACTACACGATACGACTTCATAGTGACATTATGATGACATCACTTCTACCATATGATCTCAAATACATTTTTGACTATTAAAGATAAGATGGGGAATCATTTTCCGATCAATGTGAGACCTGGCTCTTCATTATTTGCCCGAGATAACTTGGAAAGTGTTAGAAAGGATTCCAGCGACGACCCGGAGTCATGTCCATGAAAACATCCTCTCCGTTGTTTCTCCACAACAAAGATCGTTTCCCCACTTCTGTCTCACCGGTGCCTTCGCACGCGGCCAAGGCTCCTTTGGAAGAACGGTATTTAGTGACACAAGCTGACACTCTGATCATCAGTGGGGTTTTTTCTGGAGTGGTTTCAGACGTTTCTTAAGATGTTATGATTCATTTTGACATGTTTTTCTTTTTTTTTGCTGCGGCCCGAGCATCTGTTTTACCTAAGTGGCTTCTGAGGAAAATTGGAAGTCTCAATTTTTGAGTGCTCACGGGGCTTTTACCTGCTCACGGGTTTCAATACGGCGTTTGTTTTGATTAATGAAACGTAAAAAAATTCCTGAAAGTTAAACAATTATCGTGCAAATCACAAATTACATGTTGCAGATTTTTGTGAGACAGGTCTGTGGAGTCTGATTTACCTGTTGTGAATCCGAGCTGAGCCACTTGCCAAACCAACATGTGCTGTTTCTGGAATCAAAGGTTCATTTTTGTTTCTGCAAAAGTTTACTTTGATTGTTGTTTACTAGAACAGAGGCCGTTCAAAACCTGACTGTGTGTGACTGGGCTCTTTACTCGGCCTGTGGCGATGCTGGTTGCAAATGAAGACCTGCTTGCTGGACGTCCACAGATCCAGAATCAGCTGTTGTTGCCGTTGCCTTGAACGCGATGTTGTTCTGATCGAGAACATTGTTTACATTATCGAGTCCCAGCCGCTGCTGCTATAGAGCGCTGGTCACTTTATTAATATTGAACATGTTGTGTGTCCAAATCGCACGACTGACGCTGCACTTCTTGGGGCCTTATCAATACACGGGACAAATGTGAAGCTGAAAAGATGAGTGGCTCTCGAGATGTGCTGCAGAGAGACAGACTCTCAGAATCGTTAGATGATAGATGATCATCTTTTAAGCATTCGCAAGTTTTTCACAACGGCAGCTCGGTTCAAAATGAAGCTTGTGAGAGGTTTTCGGGCTGCACACGCAGACACACACACGCACACACACGCACACACACACACACACACACACACACACACACACACACACACACACACACACACACACACACACACACACACACACACACACACACTAAGCAAGTGAGTGCGGGGCTAATAGGGTTAATTGTCATGTAAAACCATCACTGCAGTCAACTTCACGGCCAATCACTCAAAATCTCTCACTCACACACACATATTTACACACCCTCCCACGGGATCTTGCCTTGCCCAGATGGCTTTTTTCCCGGTGGCTGTGTGCTGTAGTGTGTGTGTGTGTGTGTGTGTGTGTGTGTGTGTGTGTGTGTGTGTGTGTGTGTGTGTGTGTGTGTCAGTCTGAGTGTGTGTGTGTGAGACTCTGGTAGGCCACAAGGGGCTTTGTGGTGAACAAGGCGCATCTTCTCCGTCTAATTAATTTACTATTATATAGCACCTGTTTCAGGCTAGATAGAGCTGGGGGCACACACACACACACACACACATACACACACACACACACACACACACACACTCATGCACATACTGATGAAATGGAGAGGGTTTTTTTGGTGGGGGGGGGCAAGACTGAGAGGCAGGGATAGACGGATGAGGAAAGAGGAGAAAATAAAAGACAGCGGGGAGAAACAGGGGACACAGGAAAGGGTGAGGAGGAGGAGAGAAGGATGGAGGGAGAGGAGGAGGAGGATGAGGGTGAATGAAAAGGCAGGAGGAGGGAGAGCGGGGCTGTGGAGAGAGGGCGGAGGGGGGGGGGGGGGAGGAGGAGGGAGACGGTAATAAATGGGTTTTGAACTGATTATATTAAGCCGATCCTTTTGATCATGTTTAAGGCCTTAAAATGGAAATATGTTTTCTCTGATGGGGAAGGGAGGGGGGGGGTGGGGGGGGGGGGGGGGGGGGGAGGAGGGAGGGCAGCTCATTACATTTCAACACTAGGAAAAAAAATCACACAATACACGTCAGTTTCAGACAGTCGCCCTCATCGGTCCCATGATTGTAGATGTGGCACCTTTCTGTCCCTTTTCCACGACACCAACATTTGGTGTCTGCGTGACTGGATGTTTTTATTTGTCTTGTTCGTCGTCACCGGTCCGTCTTCTTGTTTTCTGTCTCTCTCGTCCTCGTTGGTAAACTGTAATATTCCTCTCACTTCTCAAAGCCACTGAAAACCTATTTTTGCCTTTACTTTCTTATTTTACTCACTGGATTCTCTACGCACAACAAACTCCTTCAGGCAGAGTTGGAAGATATTAGTTTATTTCAGATGAGTGTTCTCTCTGATTTCTTCTTACATGGCTCGAAGTCTAGTGATCGCTGCCCTCATGAAGTGAAGTAGCTGTTTTTTAAAGATTAACTGTTTTTGTTGCATTGTAAACATAATCACACACGGTTTGGTTTGGAAAATACTATTTTCATTGTGCTCGAAATGAGCTTGTATTTCGCTGCTTGAATTAGAAATGTTGGTTCTCTGTTCCGTTCCTGAACCAGGGGAAACAGGCCAGAGTCCAAGGTCTGCTTTGTACCTTGAACCCCCCCCCGACCGTGGTAGTCACTAGTTACACAAAACAAAAAGGACTCGTCATCAGCGTGGCAGTGGTTTGGCTTCGAACAGTCATATTTCTCCAAGCAAAGTTATTTACAAACTTCATCAGATAATGCGTCAAATCGCTTCGACCTCTGCGACATCTTCAACTCGTGTGAGAGATCTGAGAAGATAAAAGCCTCAAGTGATTGAAAGAGGTGGAATATTATCTAGTTCAGGTTGTGTTGCCTTTCAGAGACGTGGACGATGTCCGATTTAAGACTGATTCACACTTTAAATACCCCGCAAGATCTGTTTCTGTTTTTAATGCCATCGGCTGGTTCAAGGCTGGATGTCCTCTGGTGATCGATATTAGAGGCAGCGATTCGGTTGTGGATTCTGATTTTGTGTTAAAAAAGATTGTGATATGTTTTTTTTGTGTGCAGATCACCCACTACCAACTGACAAACGGTAACTTTAATCATGATAAAACAGTGTCGATGACTAACATGTCATTCGTTTTGAGGATGATTTGTTATTTCCCACTGTCTGTCATGCTAACCGAGTTACACATCACCCCCAGAGCTCACTGCACTTTAAATAAACACGGTGCTTTCCATCTGTGTAAATGGGTAAAATAAAGCATCGATGATACGAGAACAACTCGGCTCCCGGCGCTGTGACACGCTGCCTTCTCATCTCTCTCTTTCTCTTTCCGAGTTCATTAGTTTCCAGACGGGTGCTCCTCCCGGATTACCATAACCCGTCAGCCGTGAAACACCACAAAACAATTTTCTGCTTGTATAAAAAAAAAAAAAGAGGAGGAAGAGAAAAAAGCAAACCCACCTCGCTCGGCTGCCTCCCACCGCCACAGAGAGGAGAGAGGGCGTGGAGGTTATGCTACCTGTATGTTTTTCTAATGAACATCACACTGAACTAATAAAAACACGTCAGGCAGAGACAGACGCTCGGAGTAAAGGGGGAGGATGGAAGTACAGGTGATAACTGGTTAAAAATATTTAAATATTGTATTTAAATACTTGTATATGGTTTCCTGCTGTGAGCAGTCAAATGAGCTGTATAATAAAAATGTAATGAAATCAATCTGTCAACATTAAAATGATAATGGTTAAAGGAAAACACTGCTTTATTCCAACTTGGATCTTACGTGTGGATGAATCACTACCTCTGCCAAGGAGGAGGTTATGTTTTTATCTGCGATTGTTTGTTAGTTTGCAGGATTACACAAAAACTACTCAACAGATTTTCATGAATTTTTGTGGACGGGTGGAGCAGGACCCAAGAACTCATTAAGATATAGAGATAAACGAGCAGATCTGAGATGTTAGGACATGACTCTGTAACAGGGCAGGACAAACGAGCAGTTAGACCAAAAAATACATTGCACAGGATCTCTCTCTCTAAGTAATAGAGCAAAGGAGATCGGCTGAAGCTTCTATTGATCTTCTTCAAAATGTACTGAATCTGAAACATGTATTTCATCCGGTCAACCCAACCATCAAAGCACCGACCTGTTCCCTCGTGTTTTAGTTACAACTCTTATGGTGAAGACATGATTTCAGGTTGTGTGTCCCTCAACTTGGCCTTGTCGGTCTTCCCATGATGCTTTGTGCTGTTTGGCTTTGATTTCCTGACGACCAGTTGGCGCTGATAAAGCCACTTGCTCCGTCTGAGGTGGCCTCTCGCTGTTTCAACACCGTCCGTTTACTTTCCGCTCCCCGTATTTGTTCTGATAAAATCGCTCTCCCTGCAATTAAAAGCCCCACTCCTCGGTGTTGACAGTAGAGAACGCTGGAGGTATATTCCCGTAATTATTGACCTATTAGTTTTGGTTGGGTGGCTCTTTTCTCCCGAAACCTGGAAGGTACTTTCAAAACTGGACACTTACTCTCACGTGGACAAACATGAGCAGGACCACACGGACCGTTGAGATGGTTAAAATGTCTCTTTCCTCAAAACCCTCTCCTTTGAGTGGTTATTAGAAATACATTATACAAACGCTCTTCTTCCTGTATCCACTTTAAGGACTCATGTGGACCTAAGGCCCCTCATGTTCCTATTTCCTATTTGTAATTTTAAATATTTCATCAGCTTTGTCTGGGCTGTTTTTAGAAGCATTTTTTCCGTCTCAGTTCAGTTACAGGTAGGATTAAGATATTCTGTCGCTTCCGTTACAGTAATTGTATGCAGTGTTTACTGAGTTCGATGCCAGTAGCTGTGTGTGTGTGTGTGTGTGTGTGTGTGTGTGTGTGTGTGTGTGTGTGTGTGTGTGTGTGTGTGTGTGTGTGTGTGTGTGTGTGTGTGTGTGTGTGTGTGTGTTTGTTTGAAATGTGCAATAGATCCTCTAGAGGTTGTTTGTGCCTGTTTATCCGCTGTGATCCCTCTCTGTTGTCAGGCTAAAGGGGATCTGTCACACACACACACACACACACACACACACACACACACACACACACACACACACACACACACACACACACACACACACACACACACACACACACACACACACACACACACACACACACACACACACACACACACACACACACACACACACTGTAGGTCTGTCACTGGCTTTTTTCACTGCAGCTCTGGTTTTTTACGGACGATGTTCACATCCAGACATTCACAGTGATATGTTACATCCACAGCAACGGTCCAGCTATCGACCTTATTAGTATTTATGTTTAGATGTTAGATATTTCAGTCTGATAATGATTCACGTCAACATGACGTCCTGCTGCTTGCGACTCAGACCCAGGGCAGGTGTCGTCAAGCAGCTGGTAACTGCTTCATGTCAGTGTCACAAAATGCTGTGAGAACTCAGACAGGACGTTATGAAGTGTCCAAGATGTGCATGTCCACATAAAGTGCTTAATGTTGGAATACTCCACATGTCTTCATTACGTTATTGCTAATTCCGGTGTGACCTTGATCAGATAACATGGCAGTGTCTTAATCTGGTTAATATTAGCGTCCATGTAAACATAGTCAATAAGAACTGAGCAGATTCTCCATCTCTGAACCTGGAGCTAATAGGAATATCAGTAGGCTGATACTAAACTCTAATAACAATATAGACTGATCTTGTTCTTTTGTAAAACAGAAAAAAAGCCCAACATTAAATATTTTTTAATTTTGATCAACAAATGAACTGTGAAGAACTTCTGAGCTGTGATTTCTGTAAGAAAACCTCATTAACTCTACGTTTCTAAAGGTTGTTGTGTGTGTGTTGGCAAGAAAAGTGAAAACGATAAAATACACAAACATTGTCAAACACATGCCATCAAAGTGTCGACTGGGCTGCTGCGACCTGCTGCGATTTCAATTTGTGGATCACAATGGTGAAGGAATTAGTCTTGATGTTTGTGGCTGCAAATCTAATACCTTGTTGCTATAAGTCGCAAATCAAATTTTTACAGAAATACACAAACTCCCGCACACACACACACACACACACACACACACACACACACACACACACACACACACACACACACACACACACACACACACACGCGGATGCACACAGTCGTGTTCACCTCCAACAAGCAGTTGTTTTCCATCCTAATATTTATTTTCTCACTTTCTCCATCCTCTCATTTCCACATCAATGAGTGTGTGTGTGTGTGTGTGTGTGTGTGTGTGTGTGTGTGTGTGTGTGTGTGTGTGTGTGTGTGTGTGTGTGTGTGTGTGTGTGTGTGTGTGTGTGTGTGCACACGCGCGCACGCACGCAGGTGATTACAGTCTGAAGGTTCCCCTACTTACCTTGGTTTGAACAATAGGGAGCTGTGAATAGGAGCTGCTCACGTGGTTTACTATAATGGCCTTCCAGGGCCAGACACTTGCTGTGTGTATGTGTGTGTGTGTGTGTATGTGTGTGAGAGAGAGAGAGAGAGAGAGAGAGAGAGAGAGAGAGTGTGTGTGTGTGCGTGCGCTTGTGTGTGTGAGAGACGTATAGAGACAATGCATGTGCTGTTGCCTGTATAATTACAGGCGTAATCTTACTATGCAGATGGTTTCATTCACCAGAGTGGGGGAGAGATGTAATGACATAAAGAGTATAGGTTGCAATATATTAAGAATAATATAGGCTTATTCTGGGGTGTGCAGTTGTAATGGCAGCCCCTGACACATGGCACGGACTGAGAGAGGTGAAATTACAGTGTATCATGGGACTGTGGAAATGATGAGGAATAATGGCTGTAGTTCAGTGGGAGCATGTGCCACACGGCTCCTACAGGGTGAGAAGCCACATTCCACTCAGGTTGTGGTATCCAGCAGCTCTGGTTCTTCTGCAGCACCATGCAGCTCGTGGATCAGGACCATGCAGCTCGTGAATCAGGACCATGCACGAGGTCTGCGTTCCTTAAAGCTCTAATGTCTTCGAATGCAACTGGAAGATGCAGTTGTTTACATTTTTTACTGACTTTAAATGGATTCAGCTTGAAATCCCTGAGGCATCTTCACAGCTTCACACCCCGATGTGCATTTTGCTTGATCTGGTTCAATGTGAGCAGTGAAATGAATAGAATTGTGTTTTCATCTGTGTTTGTTAAAAAAAACCTACTGTACCAATTCCCATGACATTTTGTGGAGGGGGTGGTGTATGACCTGAGAAAGGACCCACTAATTAAACAGGTGGATCCGTGAATTCTTTTCTTTTACATGGAAACGTGTGGCGTTAGCCTTGGTGGAGATATGTGGTCTCCGAGCTTCCTTCTACTTCAGCTATGCATCGGTGACAAACGCTTGTTTGCTTTCTTTTCATTGGCAAAAGAAGCTATGCACCTGCTGGTGACACTTTACGGTTGAAATGTCAAGACACAAATATATACGTTACTTCCATTGTGAACCCGTTGCTGAATCCTCTTCCAGTTCTGCCCGTGGCCTGTTTGAGACGGTGATTGGTCTCTGGTGTCGCTGGTGGCAGCTTTGTTGAAACAGTTTCACACTGAAAGGATTCACAGACTGAATATGTGTCTGTTAAAATAAACAGAAAACCCACGTGAATGGGTCTTTGTCTAAAATGCTCCTACACGTTAGAGGATGGAGGGTGACGTGTTCAAGTTGCACCTTGTTTTTTCAGTTGAATTGTGACTGATGATGTCGTCAGAGCTCCCGTTTGCCTGTTTATTCAAAGTGTATTAATATTGAATGTTGTTTTGCTCTTCTTTGGGCTACTAGCAACACACCTGCCAAGTTTCAAGTAGCCCTGACAAACGATTCCACATATTACAGTATAACTTATTCAGGTCTAACTTGTGTGAGTTGTACCTTTGGAATGTGTCGGGCTTCCTTACTAAGAAAAAGGGCACAATGAAAGAAACAACAATAGTGATGAAGAGAAACTCTTTTCCAAGGACTGATTTCAACGCTCCTTGGTGTATGTATAGGATATTAAATGGTTTTGTAGATATGGGCATCGGACACCAAGAGACTTCATATTGAGCTTTTAAAGCAAGAAGTACCACTAGAAACCTTGAAGTAATATCTAAATAGTTTTGTAGATATGGGCATTGGACAATGAAGTAATATGTAAATGGTTTTGTTCCTCTGATAAAGTTTGGATCACGTTCACCTGAAGTTCACCTGAGTTTGTTCACACAACTTCCTTCCTACTGCTGATTGGAGGCTTCTCCAGTGATAATTGGACCGTGAACTGAACAGCCTTCAATTGCGGGTTAATTTTGTTGACTCTATATTTTCTTTTCCAGTAATAAAATCTCCTCTCTCGTGGGTTAAGATCAGTGTCTGGCCCACAGTGTTGGAGATAAACCCAACAATCCTGCAGACGTTCCACTGCTCCCTCTCTCTCTCTCTCTTCGTTGCTGTATATCTCTGTCCTCCCTCGCTCATTGTCTAGAAAAGATTACAGTGGGTGAGATACTTTGGGAGAGAGAGAGAGATGGAGGACGGGGGGAGAGTTGGAATCCTCAAGCTAAGTAGCAGCCAGTTAATGTACTGAGGGATAATACGACGTGTCCACAGGCAGCGTCTTTATGTCCGATGTGTTTTTACCAGCTTCTCAACAGCTTGGCAGTGTTTACACACTCTAATAACAAGTGCCGTCTTTCAGGGACCCTTCGGTTCATTCACCATTCAACCGCCAGTCCAGCTTTAGCCTAATCCCCTCCCCCCCTCGGCACACCACTCCCATACAAAACACAAGATTTCAATTTTTTTCACTGTAATTGCCTGGTTTTTAATTCCACGCACGCCATCAAGCCAAGATTGGAGCTCTAGCCAGATTTCAGGGAGGGGAGGTCATCCGGGGACTGTTGGGCTGCGAAGATTTCGGGGCGGGAGCGGCACAGATTTGGGCGGCTTGGACGTGGAACTGGGCGAAAAAGGGAAGTTGTTTGAAAGTGGTCTGCGTGGCTACGATAAAAAGTAAGAAATTAAAACGTCTTAGTTTCCAAACGACTGAAACTCGCCGCCGTCCGTTGTGTCGGCGGCGAGCAGCGCGAGAGTAATCTGCTTTGTGCAATGAGAGCGGCCCGCTGGGGCGTGGATGGAGGGATGGAGGGATGGACGGAGCAGAAAGTGGCAGAAGAGCGGAGACATTAGTTTGTGGGTGATATTTAACGTAAACTTTCATCTGTGGCATGAGGCTGCTGTGTGGTCATCGAGCAGCTGTCACAACTAAAGGCCACCACTGCCTCATGACTGTTACTCATGTAAGAAAACAACATTTCCACTTCAGTCACAAAATTATCTTTTCTACGTTGTTAGAACAGATTTTTGTTAAATCATCTGATATGAGCCTGTCACACGTCAGTATCTGAGTATCTTTTTAGAGAATACACAACACAGAAAGATGTGCATTGTGCATTAAAAGTGTACATTTTATAAATTTAAGTTCCATATGCTTAGTAATAATTGTGTCTTCTTATTCTTATTTGTCAATTTTAATAAAGTTTATGGTTAAACTGGAAAATATCAAGCCTCAATTACATTTCTTTGTCTTTAGGGTTTGATAAATACATCTTAGAAATCATCATTGTTTAATTTATATATAAACTGATGAATTTGAATCGGAAATATTGGTCGGGCTCAATATTTAGTGTCACATGACTAAAAGTACCAGTGGAGGCTTTTATGGCACTGATGTAATATGGAGATGACCACTGCACATACAACTGTGGTTTGACTGGGATCCGTGACTCACCTCTGTAAACAAGGTCGTCATACTTCCTCTGCTGTGATGATCTGATTGTGTCTTCTCTAAACTGACTCTGCTCACACTCTCTGTCTCATTCACCCCCCCCCCACCCTCTTCAAGTGGACTGAATAAAAAGGTTTGATTTTCTTTTTAATTTGGCTTCTGCTTGGAATTGTTTCCAAAACTCACTCACTGTCTCGCTCCCTTCCTTCCTCTCTCTCGACCCGTCTCCTCTGCACCTGGTAGCGCCCCACAGATGTGCGCTCGCCACGCTGTATATCTGTGCGATCAACAACACCATCTCCATCATCAGACCCAGGATCAGTTAAAACAATCAGGCAGCATTTAAGCTGAGTGCAGGCCAGCTGCACTGCCCATTACCTCCATTCACACACACACACACACACAGACACACACACACGCTCTTGTAGCTTGCACACGCACATCAATGAATACACTATCCACGAGAGTCATTATTCTTCATTTCCTGCCTATGCTTAAGGTTTGAGTCCTTCCTGCTCATCATTACGCTGCTTTAATTGCACCTTAACGTTCAAACAAAAGATGGATATTGTGACAATCGCAGTGGTTGTGTTCGTCCCTTCAGAGTCTCAGATTAATTGCTATAGTGAGGATGAGGGGAAAGCCATTTTCCAGAGGGACGGACGAACACGCCTCGCCATCACGGCAGTTTCCTCTGCACACGTTGTGAGGGAACACTGCAGCTCTGTCATTATTGGATAGAAGATATGCTCTCGTTTTGATATGTGCCTGGCGTCGGCCACTATCTCTTTACGTTTCATGTGTTTCTGGTGATTCTTTTAGAAAGTAAAAGTGTAATTATCTCGAGGTTAAACCTTTGTGTGTGCTAAACAGTTACAGAAGCTTATCAATAGGTTTTGAGTCACACACGGCTGGAGGTGAAATTACCAGCCAGGCTCCAGAAAACTGCGAATGTATCTAATGCCTCTGGTGAACATGTTGATTATCCTGAGAGGAGGATGGTTGGATCGGCCTCTGCGGGGGGGGGGGGGGGGGGGGGGGGGGGGGTGAGGTCTCTAAATAAATCTCAGCCCGTGTGTCCATGTGTGTTACACTCGTGTAGAGATGTGGTCAACATGACAGAGCGTGCTTCATCAATCCCCTGCAGGTCCTAACCTGTGATACTGAGATGACCCACAGGCCTGAGAGGTTAATAAACTATCTCAGCTCTGTAATTGACAAGCACGTGCACGCACACACACACACACACACACACACACACACACACACACACACACACACACACACACACACACACACACACACACACACACACACACACACACACTGACAGACCTCTTTTCGCTCTTTTGTCGTTGGATTCCTGCACCTCTCCCTCCATCGCTGATCCCCCCCCCCCCCCATTTCACACTGGATGAGGTGTGTGTGTGTGTGTCTGTTGTGTATCATTCCTCATGCGGAGCCTTGGCGAAACTATCAGTGTTATCTGCTAACTTTACCACCTGTGTTAAATTGAAGGCAGTGATGTGGAAGAGGCGTCTACCCTCCTTTTCTCTTTTCTCTCTCATCCTATCTCGCTCGCTCTCCCCACCTTCCATTCATTCTTTTCTCTACCCTCCCCTCTTCCTCCCTTTT
Source organism: Reinhardtius hippoglossoides (assembly GCA_006182925.3). NCBI lineage: Eukaryota > Metazoa > Chordata > Actinopteri > Pleuronectiformes > Pleuronectidae > Reinhardtius > Reinhardtius hippoglossoides. The sequence goes on along the minus strand of CM031683.1, from coordinate 24,178,724 downwards.
TTTGTCTATTCCCCTCAGCCCTTTTACCCCATCTCTTACCTCTCTCTTTCCCTCTCCCTCTGTATCATCGTCCTATTAAAGTGTGTGTGTGTTGTGTGTGTGCGTGAGAGACGAGCAGCGTGGGAGGTTCAGGGGTTGTCGATGCCCATAAATGAGCAGAGCCAGCATGAGTCTGGTTTAGAGGCGTCACCATGGACGTACTTTAACAGTCTGACCTTTCAACAGGAAGCAAACTACTGACAACCTGCTCACGATCTGTGAATCTACTGTTGTGATGTCACAGGGGCTTCGGGCTTCTTCATTGGGCAAAAGTGAATAGAGTTAGATCTCAGAGTTATAACTTGATTGATGTTATTAAATAGTCGCGGATGTGTTTTTTTCTTTTCAGTTGTTCTGCAGGTTAGAAACAAGTCTCTAAATGTATTAAAGTCTTAAATTTCATTTAAAAAATTTTTTTACCCAGTTCGTGTATATATATGTTAAGTAAAAATATATATTTCTTTTATTAATCAATTTGCAAATTTTCTGCTGCATGCAGGTCAACGTTAATATTACAGCAATGAAGGATAGACAAATGTGATCAGCACCGATTTTCATTGATTTATCTGTCTTTGGCTTTTGATGTCTGAAAAAGTTATAAATCTAATGAGATGAACCCTGAAGAACCTGTCAACAATTTGTTCTACAGTTGCAACAACCAACACACACAAGCGCACACACACACACACACGCGCACACACGCGCACAAACACACAATCTCCGAGATGTTCTTCCCATGTAATGGTGCAGAGTGCATCAGTAGCGGAGCAGAAAGATTTTATTTTAGAGTGCGTGTGTGTGTGTGTGTGTGTGTGTGTGTGTGTGTGTGTGTGTGTGTGTGTGTGTGTGTGTGTGTGTGTGTGTGTGTGTGTGTGTGTGTTGCGCCCCCTGTGATAGAGCATGTACCATGACTCTATAGAAATCTATCTCCCTCAGTAGATTTCACCCCTCAGTTCGTTTCCTTAATGACTAAAACAGCAGCCCTCCTCTCTCTTTGTGTGTAAGCCAGAACTGTGACACACTACACACACACACACACACACACACACACACACACACACACACACACACACACACACACACACACACACACACACACACACACACACACACCCACACAGTCACAACCATGCATGGACGTATGTTTCCATTCATCTGTTTTATGCATATTCTGACTTTGCATACAAACCTGAATAGAAAATACCATCTATATTTATATATATATATATATAGTCTCTACATTTACAGAGTAATGTAGAGGAAATTAAAACAGAGGAATTTTGTGACGAAAGAGGGAAACACTCACTTTTAACAGGAAGAAACTTCAAGCACATCCACTCTCATGTTTGGCGGCTCGAGGAAACAGGGAGAGGAGAGAGAGGAGATGTGTGTCTCCTGGTTTCATTTCCAGGAGTACAAGGCTTTAAGTGTGTTGCTGCCACCCTCTGTTACATCCTCTCTTATCACACATTGCACCACAATCTGCAGTAACTTACAGGAGCTGCCCAATGCCTTGATCCTTTTAAGAAGGAATCTTTGAGACAAGCGGGAGTTTTCTTTGTTTTAGCACAAAATGAAAGCTGTAAAGTATGATTCAGATTCTGTGGAGTGTAAAATATCTTTTCTGAATGATTCTACTGGAATGTCGAATGCGAGTCACTGCAACCTGATTGTAACGTTGCTAAAATGTGTTTTATGTCTTATATCCTGTTGTAGTTTGTCTTTGTACAGCCTGTCCTCATCAGTCTTTTTTTCCAAATGTCACATTGAGACTTTGCTCTTCACACTCAAATCAGGTGTCTGACCTGAAGCCGTGAAATCAACCGCAGAAAGCTGATGGAGGCTAAAACAAAGCAGACTTTCCTCATGTGCCTTCACGTGCTTGGAAGCAGCTCTGCACCAGCACCACCCTGTGAAGTGCAACAAACACTGTAGGTGAATGTTCAGTGGAAACACATCAGAAAGTTTCTCTTTAGTCTTTAAATTGCTTTTGTCAAGGAGCCACTTGGTCGAGTCTTCTTCGATTATAGCTCCTTCACGTGTGCATGTATGTGCCCTCCATCTGTAGTGTATATGGGTTTTGAGAGGCTGGGGGGGGGGTGAGGGGAGGAAGGTGTTGGGAGTGCATATATAGATATATACCTCAGTAACCCCACACACAGAGAGGGAGACTAGGACAGAGTGGGAGAGATGGGGATGAAATCTATTGAAGTGGTTCTGTAAAATAGACTTTGTTCAGGTAGTCACTTTGTTTTCATGCTGATAATATCCATTTAGGGAGGGAGATCTCTCTTCCTTTTCTTCTCTGCTCCTCTTCCTCGTCTTGCTCTCCCTGGTTTAGCTCCTGGCCGCGGGATTAGCCGCCAGAGAAAATGCAGGGTAAAATTAGCCTGCGGCTGTCCCCCCGGCCGCGACCATTGATTTTCTGCCACAGATGGAGAAAAAACGCTGGTGCTTAATGTTCTTAATACCACCACATAGAAGGTTTTTTTATTTATTTATTATTCTCTAGGTTTTTGTTTAGCCACTTCTCTTCCCCGTACTTATGGTCTGGAATGGAACTACACCCAGATTGTTTTTATTTTCTATTATTATCACACAATAAACATATATACAGGTATTATTTTCAAAATACAATCATGTCCCATTATAACGATGGTTTACTCCCAAAGAGTCAGTCAAAAGAGTTTTCACATCAGCCTGGTGTCACTGGTTAGGTCTCGGTATATTTGTGGATTTTTGTGGTAAATGTGCTTGATTTGATCTCTGGTATCGGTTGTGTTGATTTCACGTGTCAGATTGTGTTGGTGGTCAGGCGGGGAATCGTACCCTCAGAGGTGTCAGCATCATTTTCTTTAGACAGTTCTTGAACAGCTGCAAAATTGAATATTTGGAAACCACAGCCTCGTTTGAACTCTTTTCAGGAATTCCACCTGATCCATAGCCCTATTAGGATTGTGTCACTTGAAAAACATATAATACACATAATATGATACCCAGGTAAGGATAATATTACACTTGTCCACAGTCAACCGTACCCAGATTCTCCCTCAGCACGCTCTCACACACGTACACACCACCACAACTAGTTTTCTTTCATATTGAGATTATCTCTCCCTTCCATATTCCATACGACTGACCCATGAGAGTTATGTGATGTGGATAATTGCTTTGAGACAAACCATCTGATTGTCTTCTGCCTGGTCTTGGGACTTGTGCGTAAACCAGTGCAGAGGAAGCAGATGTCTGCCGTTTGTATTTGGTTTCTTGCCAGCAGCTTAATTATTCCATTGTTCCGAGTACCTGGTGTATAACTCTGAAAAGAGGTTCCTGCAGCACAGATTGAGAAGCTCCGCTATCGACCACTGATTACCGCGTCTTCAAGGTGTTTAGCTCCTTCCTGCTATAAGAGGTTATTTACGAGGGATGCTTAGCTGCCTCTTCGGTCTCCTGGGCAGCTGTAGAAAACTCACCTGGCCTTCCGGTGTGAATTTGTACGCCTAGCTTGTTGGACGTGTAGTGTGGCTGCCAAGCAGAGGGTCGGTTGAGAGAGCATCTCAGACCTTTAGCATGGATCCCACTGTGGGCTGGACACCTGCCTCTTTATGGTTCGATGAGGCGATGGGCAGCAGACTGCCTCATTTCTTCTGTCCAAAGCAAACGTGAGGGAAAGCACCAGACAGGTTTTCATCCAACTGGAGTGCGTATTTATACCACATGGGAAAACGTTCAGAGAGCTATTTTATCTAATGATAATCAGTGAATCTACTTTATAGTAAGTAATTATGTTTGTCACCGTGGTAAGATACAGAATATGCGACTGGGTGAGACGGGTCTTTTTAATCAGGGAACCTCCGTCACATACGTAACAGTCCACTCAGAAAATGAAACAAAAAGACACTTTCTTTCTTTTGTTCACACAAAGCGATGATGTGAAATGATGCATTTTCCATTAATTTCTCTCTGATATGGATTTTTTATCCAGACCATGAGTAAACAGGAGCATTGTGACCAAAAAAAAAGCAGTGGATTCGTGTCCATTGATTTGAGGCGTGAACACAAATTAAACTAATGTAATTAAAATGGCTCAGAATGGTCTATAGAATCACTCGGGGTGTAAACAACCTGCAGTTGCAGTTGTATTCACGATGCTGAAAAGATATTTATGACCAACATGTGCTCACTTTGAGATTGTAGGACTTGTGAGTGAACCGATGTCTGACACTATTAGATGGACAAACAGATTTCTTGTCTTTCTCCTTCGATGTCAAATTGTTCGACGTTAATTAGACTTTTTGGAATAGTCCATAATTCATTGTAGATTCAGACCAACGGAACGCAAGGACAAAAAAGTAATGAAGGGAAAAAGCATTTCGTTGCATTTCCTTGGGTCTGCATCAAGTTCCTTCAGTGTTATTAGTACGTCCATTAGAAGCGCACTGTATGTAAAACTCTTGTCGGAGTCAGAGAGGTTAGTTTCTTTTCCTTCTCTGTCTTTCAGTTTTTCCACTTTGGATAATCTCTGCTCTTTCTTTCTTTCTCCCCAGCCCTCAGCGTTAGCCGCCTCTCCTCTCGCTCCGGTCGTGTCATCTTGTTCGTTCCCCACCTATCTGTTCGGCTACATCTCCAAGATGCTGTAATTTCCTTGGCCCGGCTTGATGTTTATTGTGAGGCTGAAATTGAAAATGGCCTGTAATGGAGCGAGCCTCGCAGCCCCGGGACCAATTCACAATCTAAATGACTTGCTCCTTTTCAATGGCATCGACTGGAGGGCTCTTTGTGCTGCCTCGTACCTAATCAACCTCTGGTGTGACCCCCGGCTCTCGGGGGCCGCTGTCGGATTAATGATAAAATCATTGGTTCAAACAATTATTCAACCTGAAATGGCTGGCCATTTTATTCTGAAAATTAAAGAATGTGAAATTAATTTTTTTTTTCTGTGCTGTGTTGTAGCAGCGCCACTTATGGCTGAACTCTGCCCCCTTAACTCTTGATTTCATATGAAAGAGTGCTTTTACTTATCTAGTTTCTCTCTTTTCGCTTCTTTTTCACGTCCCTCGTTCTGCGTGTGTTGTTGCAAATAGCCCCCCCGGTGTCAGAGTAGCAAGGCTTCAGCTGTGTGGTGTCATTCGGTCCTTCTATCTACCCGTATGTCTGTAATTTATTTTTATCCGTCTGATAACCAATCTGTCTAATGTCAGGAATAATTATATTTGGTGTTTACTCAAGAAAAATTCTGAAAAAATAATTGTAACTATGGATGAGGATAAATCAAACGTATTCAAGTGAAGGGAATTTTAAATATTTATTTCCCATGATTGACCAGGACAAAAGGAGCCACTCTGAGATACTTCATTTACTGTGTTAGAATTCAGGTAGAGATGGAACCAAAACCTTTAATCTATTAATCTCTCAAAAAGAACAGGAAGTGTTGTTGGTTGTCAGATCTATAGATTATCACCATTAGTGTATTAATCTGCAGAATAGTTTGCGCTTTTCTAAATTAAATTCAGAACTAGAACGCCTGCAGAAAATCTGTAAAAGTAGATTCTCAAACTGGGGGGACCCTCAGGCCTTGTTGGACTTGTTGAAAACACATGTCTGGTCCCATGGGAACATGAAGCAGTGGTGAAGGTTTGAATATCACGATGGACGGTTGAGACTGACTGTAATTGGTCAATCGGCAGAACCTCGATACGACAGCTCCATCCCTCGATATCCTCTGTGCAGACTCTGGCTCCAAATGACGTCATCGGTGCAGGATGGCAGCATCATATCCTGGATATGTTGGCTTCATTTCTGGATATTGGGAGGAAGTGGAGTTGTCCATCTTTATATAGAGTCTCTGACTGTGACGCATACAAATGGCGTTTTGGTGGAAGAACAAAGGCTTGAGAGAGAGACGGTAAATCGAGGATGGTGGAGAAATGGAGGCAACATAAATATGTGTGTGTTTTATTCCCGTGGTTGCCCGAGTGTTACCCTTCCTCTTTCCCAGTGCATTCTGGGATGGTGACCTCGAGCAGGGTAAGAAAGTCTCAGAGATAGATGGATTATAGATCGACTGCCTGTGTGCTGCTATACTCTGATGAGCCCTGCTGTGCACTTGTGTCCGTCAAACACCACTTGATTACCGGGTGTGTATTTATCATCATCATCATCATTATTATCAGTCTGCTCCCCTCTCTTAAGTCTGAGACAATGGGCTCTCCTAAAAGGCTCTTATTGAACTGAAGCTCACTAGCCTTTGCAGCCTCTGCTCGGTCCTGGTCGTCCTCAACAGCCTGCAGTGTGGCTAGGTAATTACCCGGGGATTGATTCCCCTAACAGAGACCATTTCTTCACCTCCTGCAGAATCACTAAGAGGCTTATAATAAGCCCTGCTCACCTCCATAGCTTCCTAGCTAATGTCTCGGCGAGCTAGAGCCTCTATTGACTTGTTGATAGAGATGCTGGAGCTGTGCTAAAGGCGGCGGAGTGAGGGGAGGAGACTCGCTCTTCTCTGCCGAGACCTGATTATTAAAAGGCCATCCAAGTTCTGTTTTCATCACACCTAAGATCATAAATACGTGCCGTGGAGATTTCTCTCAAGAGACATCAATGGAAGGTTTTTCCGGACTTAAAACAATCCCGGACCTTTGGCCCTGTGGCTCAGACGTAGCTTCACGATGCTGGTGATTTCACAAAGTGGGAATTCTGGGTTGTTTGTAAAGTTTTTTGGGGGGGGGGGGGGGGGTATCAGAAGTCAGTCAGGTGACAAGAAAGAAGAGAAAGTTTGGCTTCATTTTGCGCCTTTAAACAAAACCGCCTTCATGGCTTTGCTAATTATCATTCTGAGGACGCAGCAATTTGTTACTTCCAATCTGCCAGTCAGCAGCGGGGCATGAAGAGGGCCGAGAGCCAGGGAGAACAGAGACTTCCATTCATTCAGTGGAAGCAAGAGCCACTGACAGAGGAAAGAGTGTTGCTCTCTCGCTGTGTGTGTGTGTGTGTGTGTCCACTACTTAAAGCTATCTTCATCTGCATCTTCATCACTCATATCAGCCAGTTGTCACTCACTGAACCATTGTAGCAGCTGGAATTAAACGCTGCACCATTATAGATTCTGTATAGATTTGTACAGATTATTTCTGGATTGTTTTGTCAATAAACGCTTCACGCCCATAGTTAGACATGTTCAGAATGCCCGCTTGTCGCGGATGCTTCAAAAACCACAGACAAGTAAAACATTCCAATTTGACTCATTGACTCAACACGACTTGTTTGTGTCATGTAAACTTGTGTTATTTGATTTGAGGAACGCGGACACACAGCAGAGTGTAGATGTACCTGGCAGGTTGGGTTTGGGAGATTTGGTACAAAACTTTTTCAAAGATATAAGGGTTTCAGTCGGATACATTGGCTCAGCAGATTTTATTTTTGTTTACTCTGCATATGTCTGTAATAGGGGAAAGACAATAATAACCATGTGTGTCAGGGACAGGGTAACACATGTGCAAGTGCAGGTTACATTAACTGCATCGGGCTTGGATTGTCGAGTTGAGATACAAAAATCTGAATTCCTGACAGGGTTCGGATCTTGAAAGGATCATTTGGAACCAGAATGATGGGTAAAGTTTTGGCGTTTTACAAAACGGAAGCTGAGTTCAAATGTATTAATTATTCCAGACACTTAATAATTGATTTGATTCAGATCTATTGGTCTTAGATTAACACAAGCAACTCACGACTGAGCAACTGAGATCAGGACAAACAGTTTTTCTGACAAACTCTGTGATAAACACATATTCACCTGTTATTAGTACATACTATTACTTGCTAATGGCAAAATTAAGATATTTGAATTGGTTGTTGAAAAATGCCGCTTCTTGTTATTTCCCTTATTACTTGTAAATGTAAGTCTTTCTTTCTTTTCTCCACTGGATGGAGAAATTCTTTCTCTCTCTCCAAAGCCAAATTTGTGCTGACCTGCATTTCATAAACCTCGTTTACATTGTCGCAAAAACCTCCTTAACTGAGCGTTGTCCCTTTTCAAAATTGAACCTTCATGAATAAGACTTTCATTTAACATCTCGCTGTTAGATTGCTATATGTAAATGTTGGGCACTTCCATACAAGCCTTTCAACCGTGTGCGTTTTCATTCCGGCCTTTGCCGCGCTGCCGTCTCCTGAAAGGGAAACATTTTTTTGCCACCGCTCTCACTTTTTTTGCCACAGTGCAAACTGCTGACTGTCAGTTTGTTTGTGTGTGTTGTGATGAAAATGACTGAGCACAAACATGGGCTCACACAGAAATGAGACTTGTTAACTGCAATAATAGTTTTCCATATTGGTGGGGACTCGCATTTTCATGAGAATTTCTCCCACCAGTGAAAAGTCAACAACCTTTTGTGGACTCTTTAAGCGACAAAATTTGGCAGCAAAGCACTCGGCAGCAATTAGTCATCGAAGTCTCTCAGACGTCCTAACTTTCTTTAACAAGAGCGTCAAAACTCCCCCCTGTGCCCTCTCCCTGTTTTCCTTCGCCGTTTCTCACCCGTCCCACCTTCCCAACTGGGACAAACATTTCCCTAATGAGGGGGTCGGTTGGGAAAGCTGTGGGGAGCGGAGCGTGGACGTGACCTCTGGCATAGTTGGACACTTATTATTCATGGGACAGGACCCTGTTTGTGAAAATGTGTGTTTGAGTGCTTGGAAGTGGGAGTCGAAATCTTTACGTAACGCTCCAGTGTTTGACAAACTGGAATCATATATTCAGTAGGTTTATTAAGGCCTGGTGGTAGGAGTGCTACTCAGCTGTTGTGAAATTCGCTGGTGTGTGTGTGTGTGTGTGTGTGTGTGTGTGTGTGTGTGTGTGTGTGTGTGTGTGTGTGTGTGTGTGTGTGTGTGTGTGTGTGTGTGGAGGGGCCCCCAGTTTCTAAGACTGCTCTGTCTCTCCCTCTGACTGAAGCACATTGTTCCAGATCAAGGGATGGGAATGGGGCCTTTGGCAGCAAGTGGAAGACGAACACACACGCACTCATACAGTATGAACAAGAGGAACAACTCATTGTGACACAACCCAGCATCTATTAATAGTGTGTGACAGTTCAAGTAAGTGCTAGTGTTTGTAGAAAACACTGATTTTCTGACGCACACATTTGAAAGACTCTAAATGCGTCATGGCTCAAGAACACTTGGGCGGATCCCAAAAGTTCCCTCCTGTCCTTCTTTCCTGTCGCCCCCCCCCCCCCCCTTGCTTCTGTTATTCAGACACTGATGAGGAGGTGGTGAGGAGAGCAGTGACTGTATATAAAGATGGACGACCAGCTGCACTTCCTCCCACTATCCAAAAGTATCCTGGATATGAGCATCGCAGTCTTGTGCAGATGAAGTCAAAGTCTGCGGCCAATTGTGAATCAGTCTCAGCTGCCAATCATGGTGCTTTACCTTGTTTTTATAGCATAAAATAACAAAAAAATAAACATCGAACATGCGAATGACAGAAACCATCTTTGACATGTACTTTGACTTTTTACTTAATTCCATGTCCCATATGCTAACTTGGTGGATACAGGACTTATGAACTATACTGCAGCCAGTCACCAGGTGGCGATCAAGATGCTTTGGCTTCACTTTTTGAGAGCTGTCATGTCAACTTTATATACATATAAACATGAATGTAGTTGAGGCCCTGAGGAGGAGAGATCATGCCCCTAAAATCAAATAATGTCTAACGTGTGCTTTTTATTATAAGACAATTTATAAGACATTCAGCGCTAAATAATTTTCTGTAAAAACCCAAACAGGTCAAAATATGTGAACACAACAGACACACACAACTGTGAGTTATGCCAGAGCAATGACACAAAGAAGAAAGTTATGGATGGGCCACTTAAAGATGTTTGGCTCCTGGACCCAAAAGCCTCTCATATCTAAATCATAAAGGTGTAATGATGATGACATTTATTTTTCTTTCATCTATATGGAAAGCAAAGAGCCGGGTCAGAACTGAATCCAAAACTCCGGTAGGCGGGCCTCAGGTGGACGGGCCTCAGGTGGGCGGTCCCCAGGTTGACGGGCCTCAGGTGGACGGGCCTCAGGTGGACGGGCCTCAGGTGGGCGGTCCCCAGGTGGGGTCCCCAGGTGGGCGGTCCCCAGGTTTGCGGTCCCCAGGTTTGCGGTCCCCAGGTGGGCGGTCCCCAGGTTTGCGGTCCCCAGGTGGGCGGTCCCCAGGTTTGCGGTCCCCAGGTTGGCGGTCCCCAGGTTGGAGCGGTCCCCAGGTGGGCGGTCCCCAGTTGGGCGGTCCCCAGGTGGCGGTCCCCAGGTGGGTCCCCGTGGGCGTCCCGGTTGCGGTCCCAGGTGGGGCCAGGTTCGGTCCCCAGGTGGGCGGTCCCCAGGTGGGCGGTCCCCAGGTTGGGCGGTCCCCAGGTGGGCCTGTGGCCACCAACATTTACCTTTTTCTTATAACATTTTCAAGATCAGGCTGGTTTTATTCACTAATTTCTTACATTGACTTTACGTAGACTAGGTCAAACCTCTAAAAACATATATACATCCAGTGGGGTACAGTGAGACCACCTGCCCATTTAGGTGACTTTAACTGTTAAAGTCTGGGACAGGATCATATTATGTTGTTTACACTGTAATCTATACCCATAAACTGCCAAAACGTGTGTAGAAGTTTTTAAAATGTTAAAACGTCTCGTTGAGTGTGACCTTTGATTGTTCAGCTTCTTCCAGTGTTGATGTTTTGTGATGGGATTGATCTGGAATGACTCCCTCGTTCCCCCTTTCACTCTTCCAACACCCAGTTGGACACATTGTGTAGTGAATTGAAACGCAGACATCTTGAGCCAATACCGGCAGGTGCAGTGTTTCTATGCTGTGGACGTCACTGTTGTATTTTGAGAGATTACACGGTTCTTAATCATAGTTTGAAGGTATTTTGGAGTTAACAGTGCAGCGAAGTTGTAGTGTGAGTGTGTGTGTGTTTGTGTGTGTTTGTGGTACCGTGGGACAGCAGAGTGGTTTCGGCCTCCCACCTCGTCACATGGCGGAGGACAGGTCAGTTGTGGGTGGCCTGTGTAAAGGTCAGCTGGCTTAGTGAGCTACCAGAAGGTCTCTGTGTGTTTGTGTGTGTGTGTGTTTGATGAGGCCATTCTGCATGTGTGTGTGTCGGTGTGTGTGTGTGTCAGACTTTGGAACACAGTGCCTCCTTTCTCCTCCTGAAGCTGCAGTGGCTTCTGGGTAAAAGCTGACTCAACTGGGCATCCCAGACACCATTGAATAACACATACGAGCACGCATGCACACGCACGTACACACACTTCCCTTCCAGTAAACCTTCTCCCACAACTACCACGACCACCACCATGGCAGCACATTCACCGTCACCATGGCGATTTGTCTGCGTTTTAATGGCAGGCCAGCTGACCCCTGACATCATCAGGGGATCTGACAGCTGATTGGTTCTCTGGTAACCATGACGCATGATGAGCAGGCCTGCCGTTAACTAGTCGGAGCTGGACTGGGTCAGTAACTGTGGGGATGTCCAAAGTAAACCGGAATGACTGGAGATTATAAAAGTTCAAAGGAAAGAAAGAAAGAAAGAAAGAAAGAAAGAAAGAAAGAAAGAAAGAAAGAAAGAAAGAAAGAAAGAAATCAAGAAATCAAGAGGCCAAGGACACATTCAGCACTTATAATATAAAGTTAATTTACTAAATAGACCAAAAACCTAACTCATTTTATTTAAATATAGTCTATGTATACATTTTATTTATAGAGAGTTGATATTATGAGATTGTTTGATGATGTTTTCAAATTAAAACATAGAACACATACAACCAATAGCAAAAATATTGCAAATAACCAATTTATACAAACATCTCCCCTGTTTTTTTTTTAGAGAAATGTAAATGTTATAATTTTTTCCCACCATTCAAATAATTGCAGGTTATTAAAAGCGCAAGTGGAAGCCATGTCCTATACTGTCATCACAGAAACCCTTATGTAAGGTATAATTATGTTATGTCAATAATTCAGCAGGGGAATGGCCGTGTCTCTTTCTCTGAGCGCTCTTCACTCTGCAGGAGGGATGATTCATAATGTTGATGGACAAACTCAAGAAGAGAGAGCTAAGGGTTGGTGGTGTGACCCAGATGTTATACTTTCACTGAACTGCAGTCAGTTTTAGATAGTATGACCTTTTTAATTTCTCTGCCTTAACTTTTCTTAAAACCAGCCCTGGTTTCATGCCCCTGGATGTTCTTCCTGCTTCAGTTTAGCTGAAGTGGAGGACTATGTTGGGCCTGCTCACCTGAAACCGCAGGATTTTGTTGAAGTTCCAGGATTTTAAGATGGAGAAATGCCAAAATTCAACTTCAGCGTGCTTTTGTATTATAGACAGTTGTGAGGCTGTCGGAGCCGTTCCTGTGTGTGGTTCAAATTTACCTTTAGCGTCCGGGAACAACACTGAAAAGTACTGCAAGTTTTCAAATAATGCAACATGTCCTAGAAAAATGAGGAGCTGCCCTTGAAATGTTTTTAATCTGCAACACCTTCCGGAAAAGTCTGTTGTTTTATTTGTTGCAGAATCACAAGCGAAAACCAAAACAGCTCGCAAGTGACAGTTTGGGTCTTTTTCAGGATTCGTTCAAACTCTTAGTGTTGTGATGTTTTAAAGGTTCATTTAGTCAAAATAACATCCTGGAAAAAAAGAAAACATTTTGTAGGGAGCACATCATCATCCTCACTGCTAATCTTCATCGTCAACATCTCGACCCAAAGCTGATGAACGTGGCTGAAGCTTCTTCTTCTCTCTCTCTGTGCTTCCATTTGTCTGAATCTGCCTGTCTCCCCCGGCCGTGTTGATGGCGACAGGAGACAGTAGCTCTCTGGCAGGTGCATGCCACCAAATTACCATCCACACACATCCACACAAACACATCCACACAAACACATCCACACAAACACACACACACACACACACACACACACACACACACACACACACACACACACACACACACACACACACACACACAAAGCAGGCCTCTCCTGTGCTGAGAAGGCTTCCATTATCATATCAAAGCGTCTCTCACAGAGACGTGGCAGCGCTTCAATTTAAGCAATTAATGCAGAGAGAGACTCTGTCACACAGCCCAGCATCCCCCCCCACAACCCCCCCCCCACACACACACACGCATGGCTCTCTTGTGGTGCTCTGACACAAACAAAGGTGTTGAAAGGAAAGGATCCATATTCTCAAGGTCACCGTGCTGTTTTCCTCTCTCAGTCCTGCCGCCTGTTCTGCCACGAAATGAAACGAACTCGTTTTCACTTTGTGCCGCGTCTCTCCTCAGTTCATCGGCTGAAATTATCAAATATGAGACAGACGACACATTTTGCTCCGTGTTTTCGTGGCTTCCACGTCTCTGTTGTCGAGCCCTTACAGCGGGGGGGTCTTTGGGAAAGCAGCCGACCACGTTTTAGTCTAGGTGACGCAGACGCCCACATTCGCTTCCTGATTGGTTCTGAACAGTCACAACTCGATCACCAGCGCTGAATGCAAAGTGTTGCAAACACTTAATGTCAGTAATACTTCCACCTAATGGTTGCTCCAAAGAAAAATCCCTCCTCTCACTTTTTACTACTGCTTTGTCTTATTCGCAGGTTATAACTATAACCAACTGCAGAGAGACAATCTCTCTTATTAAACATAATATAAAGGAGAAACCTGGTTTCTGTTCTGTGTGAGAAACCAGATATGAGTTCTTCACACTGGGAAACTGTCCCTGTTGCAGCTGTATTGTTGAGGGTCACATAGCAATGTAGTTAAGTGTTTTCTTGCATATGTGTAATGATCATGATGGGATGTGTGGTCCTTTGTTTTTACCAGATGTAGAGTATATAGAATTATATCAAGATATCTCAGATTTGTGATTTATTCATCCTCAAAACTCAACTAAACCATGTCACTGTCCTGCTTTGACAACATTTCACTTCCTGTGATGCAGCTGCTGTTTACATCTCATCCTCCAGACCCTGTGGTCCTGATGCAGGGTGGAAGCAGGGTGGATGCAGGGTGGATGCAGGGTGGATGCAGGGTGGAAGCAGGGTGGAAGCAGGGTGGATGCAGGGTGGAAGCAGGGTGGATGCAGGGTGGATGCAGGGTGGATGTAGGGTGGATGCAGGGTGGATGCAGGGTGGATGCAGGCTGGATGCAGGGTGGATGCAGGGTGGAAGCAGGGTGGAAGCAGGCTGGATGCAGGGTGGATGCAGGGTGGATGCAGGGTGGAGGCAGGGTGGAGGCAGGGTGGATGCAGGGTGGAAGCAGGATGGAAGCAGGCTGGATGCAGGGTGGATGCAGGGTGGATGCAGGGTGGAGGCAGGGTGGATGCAGGGTTGATGCAGGGTGAATGCAGGGTGGAAGCAGGGTGGAAGCAGGGTGGAAGCAGGGTGGAAGCAGGGTGGATGTAGGGATGTAGGGTGGATGCAGGGTGGAGGCAGGGTGGATGCAGGGTGGATGTAGGGATGTAGGGTGGATGCAGGCTGGATGCAGGGTGGATGCAGGGTGGATGCAGGGTGGATGCAGGGTGGATGCAGGGTGGAAGCAGGGTGGATGCAGGGTGGAAGCAGGGTGGATGCAGGGTGGATGCAGGGTGGATGCAGGGTGGATGCAGGGTGGAAGCAGGGTGGAGCAGGGTGGATGCAGGGTGGATGCAGGGTGGAAGCAGGGTGGAAGCAGGGTGGATGCAGGGTGGATGCAGGGTGGATGCAGGGTGGATGCAGGGTGGAGCAGGGTGGATGCAGGGTGGAGCAGGGTGGATGCAGGGTGGATGCAGGGTGGATGCAGGGTGGATGCAGGGTGGATGCAGGGTGGATGCAGGGTGGAAGCAGGGTGGATGCAGGGTGGATGCAGGGTGGAAGCAGGGTGGAAGGAGCAGGGTGGAGCAGAGTGGAGCAGGGTGGACAGGGTGGAGCAGGGTGGAAGCAGGGTGGAAGCAGGGTGGATGCAGGGTGGAGCAGGGTGGAAGCAGGGTGGAAGCAGGGTGGATGCAGGGTGGAAGCAGGGTGGATGTAGAGTGGAAGCAGGGTGGAAGCAGGGTGGATGCAGGGTGGGAGCAGAGTGGGAGCAGGGTGGATACAGGGTGGATGCAGGGTGGAAGCAGGGTGGAAGAGGGTGGAAGCAGGGTGGATGTAGGGTGGATGCAGGGTGGATGCAGGGTGGATGCAGGGTGGATGCAGGGTATCGATCTAAACAGGCTCAGGAGGATCCTCTTTGAGCCAATCAGTCAGCTTTTAAACCTGAGTATCCACCAATCAGTGGGCTCATTGTACCCTTTAGGAGAAATTGGCTCCTGTCATTTAAGCTTTTCAGCAAAATCTCTCCATCATTCATTCCCCCTCTTCCTCCTCTGCTGTCGTTCTCTTCTGTAAAGTACTCAAATTCCCCCCCCTCTCTTTCTCTGAGGCGAGACACTTTATTAGACACAGCTGTTCAACTGAACCCAGCAAGGCCTGGCATCGCTGCCAGGAGCCCCCCCCCCCCCCCTCCCTCTCTCTCTCTCTGTTGGTCTATGGCTCTCGCTCTCTCTGTCAGGTGGGATGTAGAGGGATGAATAGGCAGTGATGGGGAGCAGCTATGTGAGGCGGTTTGCTCTGGATCTCTTGGCTCCGGGCCCCGGGCCTCTGCACAGCAAGCTGACTCCAGAGCCATGAGTTTATCTTCCAGTCTGCGTGGATACAGACAAAGTGTCCGGTCAGATCCTGGTCAGATCCTGGTCCACTCCAGTCCTGGTCCACTCCGGTCCTCTCAAGTCGACACTGTAGAGCTGCGATTCACTTAAATGACAGAGATTCCTCAGATGTGAAAGTATTTCAAACACTAGTTGTTGACATTGACTTTGTCTTTGCTTCAGAGTCAAACTAAATTTCCAGTTCTTTCTTTTTTTGATGTCCACTGATGAACTTTGAGTTTCTTCAGGTCTCCACCTTGTTATATTTTAATATTTATTTTATCCTTTCACTCAGAACGGCTCTCACTGCTCATGATGATGATCCTTTACTTGTTTTCTATTGCAAATAAACTCTAAATATGAAATGACAAATGAACACAGTGTTAACAGAAAGGACAAAAAGGTTTTAATGTATTATTTAAAATCATCCTCCTCTTCCAAACATGAGAGAGAACCTGTGGCAGGCTTCAGTTGTCATAAAACTCAAAAGGAGTTTAGTTTGTCCAGTCTGGGCTACTGTAAAAAACATGGCCGCCCCCTGTAGAGAGGACCAGCTCCCAATGTAAATATAAAGTATTTATATATATAGTATTTAAATATAAAAAGCCCATTTAGATGAAACACACCAGTGAAAACATCTCTAGGATTATTTTATATTCAATTTCACCTAAATCTTACACACTGGACCTTCAAGTAAAAAAAACCCTTAAAAGATAAGAAAATATACCCAAACAAATACTAAATCATAATGAGTGGCATCATGTTTTGATCATTAGCATTTAGGTATAAACCTCATAAACACATGTGTTTCAAAAACAATATGTGATAGATTTAGAAGTAAATGCAAGAACCTGGATTCATGCTTATTGTCCAGCTGCCTTTATATAAACAGCTTTTTGTGTGAATAATCCGAACAAAGCAAAACTGCTGCTCAAGATTAATACACCTGAGTTATTAATACACAATGCAAACACATCTATAAAAAGCTACTGGGATAATAAAGCACTTGTTTCCATTATGAACTGTTATAAGCTCAATAGTCAACGTCCGTCACGTCTGCTTCTCTTTCTCTCGGCGACAGACCCGTCAGGGGCGGACACGCCCCTTGTTGCTCCTGATGACTTGACCTTTCTGACCTCGCCAGCCACTGTTTCTTTATTTTCTTATCGACCACTATTAATTATTTCTCTCTTGATCTCTGTTTTGCTTTGGCCGTCTCCCTTTCCTCTTCACCTGTCTTTCTATTTCCGTCTCTATCTCTCCATAAGTCGCACTCCGGTTGCAACAGCTGCTTGATGCTCGTGACAGGCGGTGCGATAGCGCTGACAGGCTGAAGACGGTTATCAGAGAGGGCTGCCGCCAGAGGCTCCGCCCGGGCTAAATTGAAAATTGCAAATGAAAATCCTGCTCAGCGCGTTTTTTAAATTCATCAGCCATTATGTCAGATGACCTTTTGGGCGTCGTGCTCCGCTGATAAAACTCCAAACGACAACACTCGGCTCTGATCCAATTTTCGACACTGTCCCCTTCCTCTCGTCCTCCACCCCCCCCCCCCCCCCCCCTTCTCCTCCTCCCCCCATCGCCATTCGACCCAATGCCAGTGAAAATGATAGGCTTTCAGGAAAGCCTCCATTGTGCTACAGATGAAGTGGTTTTGTTTGGAGGAGATGGCCCAGCCTTGTGTGTGTCTGTGTGTGTGTGTGATGAGGGGTGTATGAGTTTGGGGGCACCGAGCGTGGCCTGGCCTGGCCCCGTCCTGGTCCCACTGTTGTTGTCCAATCACGGCGGGGATAGAGGCCAGGAACGTGGGAACATTTAGAAATACAGTGGGGCGACGAGGGCAGCAAGAGAGAGTTGTAAGGGTATAATGAACACTAAGAGTAGATGTCACTCTAAATGGCTTTTCCTAGGTGTGTCACTTTGTGCCAGTATTGACAGTTGTGTTTGTGCATGTGTGTGTGTGTGTGTGTGTGTGTTTGTGTGTGTTTGTTCGTATGTATGTATGTGTGTGTGTAAGCCTGTGTATCATCTCAGGAGAGGAAAAAGGGGACGAAGGAACAGAGCTGATCCTCTCAGTCTATCAGAAGCTCTCTCCGTCTGTAATTGAATTTTCTCCCTCTCCCATTGTTGCCGTCTTTGTCTCCGGGGACTGGATGGTCAGATGTGGGTTTTCTCCTCCTCAGGTGCAGCTGTAGTGCAGCTTCTCTGTTCCTGCGGACACATCACAGAAATAGCTCAGCTGCACTTTATCCCATAGAGTATTTTTTCTTTTTGTGTGAGATTGATGCAGAGGTCAAATGGCCTGAATGACCTCCTGCTCCACGATGACACAAAGATGGACTCGGATGTTTTTAAGTCTATTTTAACACCACACGCACGTGGACATCATGTGTCCTCCATATTGGCCATGAAAAGATTCACCCGCTGTAAAACATTTCTGTAATAGCAGGTAGCTTTGTTTTCCCTGGTGGCAAACAATTAAGAGTGGTGCAAGGAAAAGAATAGACATATTATTCATATTACATTTCTTTGTTCACCGCACAAGGCTGTGTGGCTGTGATGTGCAGGGAAACATCCACACCCATCCCTCTGTGAAGAAGCTCGCAGGAGCCATTCATGCAAACATCATTTTTGTTGTCTCCGTGGATAATTGTTGCCAAAGTATCTCAAACTTTTTCACTTGACAGTAGCTTTTAAATGGTTTGTGCACTAGTGCGTGGAAACCTGACCCAAGCCCGTCAGGACCCATTGTCTCAGGCCATGTTCGAACAGACGTTTTAAAATGATGATTGGGTTTGTGTCGGGTTCTGTCGCGTTGGCTACTGGACTTGTTTTGCTGCATGTGCCTGGTATCAGGAATCAGAATGCATGTTGGGTTTTAGCTCGGTGCGAGTTTCCTTTTCTCTCGGGGGGGGTCGGCCGGGTTCGGACAGAGAATTGCAGCTGGAGCATTATTTTATTGTGCACATGCTAATTGTCAGTGCTCTCATCAGTGTATCAGTACAGTGCATCCATATGCATGGGAATCATATGAGAGATGTGTTGGCTCTTTCTCTGTGTACAAGAGTGTCTCAGCGTGTGCCTACATCTGTGTGTGTGTGTGTGTGTGTGTGTGTGTGTGTGTGTGTGTGTGTGTGTGTGTGTGTGTGTGTGTGTGTGTGTGTGTGTGTGTGTGTGTGTGTGTGTGTGTGTGTGTGTGTGCACGCTCAGCTGTCCCAGGTGTGCGTTATTAATCAGTTATCAGGGCAGTTTATTTGCGGGGTGACAAGTTGCAATTTCCCCCCTGATTCGAGGCCTCTTTGTCAGGTGGGAATTACACTGAGAGCAGATGACAAAACACTTCACCTCTCTGCCTCGCTCCCTCGCTCCCTCCCTTTCTCTCCCTCCCTTCACATTCTGCCTCTTCTCTCTCCTCCCCAGCTCCTTCCCCTGTCTCCCCTCCTGATGTCGGTGTCCCGTTGCCTTCTCCGTGTTCCCTCGCCTCAGAATCTCCCACATGTTCACCTTTGTCTCCTCTCCTTCCCTCATATTCTCTCCATCTCTCCTTCGCTCTCCCTCTCTCCCTCTTCTATATTTATTTTTCCTCCCATCAACAACATCATCCTCAGCCCTTGGAGTAAAAAAAGGCGGACTGTATAATTAATCACACAGCTTGGTCTAATTAGAGATGAATACGCGTTGTCCCTCTTGTCTCTCTCTCTCTCTCTCTCACACACACTCACACACACACACACACACACACACACACCACACTCACACTCACACTCACACTCACACTCACACCACACACACACACACACACACACACACACACACACACACACTCACACTCACACTCACACACATGCACACACACGCACACGCTCACCTCTCAGCCTTTTGGGCCTAATAGCAGTTGATGCTGTATTAACGGCAAATGGTGCAATCCCCGCGAGAGCCCCTCTTGCCTTGATGAGTCTGATGAATGTGACAATAATTAGTGAAGACAGATGAGAGGTAAATTACCACTGACAATGTAATGCTATCCTGTCTGCCACCAGAGAGAGAGGGAGAGAGGGAGAGGGAGAGGGAGAGGGAGAGGAGAGGAGAGAGGGAGAGAGAGAGAGAGAGAGAGAGAGGGAGAGGAGAGGAGAGAGGATAGAGGGAGAGAGAGAGAGGAGGGAGGGAGAGGAGAGAGGGTAGAGAGTGTGAAGAGTAATAGAAGAGGAGTGAGGGAGTAGAGAGAGGGAGGGAGGGAGCAACAGACAGTGAGCGACACAGAAAGTAGTTTGGTTTCATGCAAATTATTATTTTCATGCAAATTACGATGCATCGATTTAGCCTAATGGAAACCATAATGGAAAATGTTGTAATTTCTTCAACACTACACAAAATGTCCTTGTAAGTTCACATATATTAAAATACAACAAATTTAATAACCAAAACAAATGAGACAAAATCACTAAACTTTAAAACCCAAATGCAATGTTCACTTGAACAAAACAAATAAACCTGCATCGTCTATTTGGTTAAGTAGCCAATTAAAACCTCTTTATCTAAATGCACTTATAGAGACACTACCGCAGACATTTTTTGTTTCTGGAAAATTGAATTGTCTCAAAATTAATTAATCAGCCGACCGATGGAATCATAATCGGTCTACGGTTAACAAGGATCACGTAACTGCCGGAGACGAGCAAAGTTTTATTCTCTTACATTCGTGTTTTCACTTTCATTAATATTTATTCTTCCTCTTCTGGTTGAGAGGAAAAGATAAAGATAACTTGTTTATATGTAAATGTGTATCTGAGATCATCGGTAGAATAAATAATACTTCATCACTTATTGAGAAGTGGCTTTTCCTGCTTTATTAGTCTGTTATTGTTTAATGTGATGTGATGAATTGTGTTTTAAAAAGATTTCAGTTTCAGATTTTTGGTGACAAATACAATCATTTGACCACGATAACTTTATTCTATGTCTTCCTTATAATCTTCTAGAAATAACCGTACGTGTAATTTCAAACACTTAGGAAAGTTCTTGAAAAGGAGTTCATGTGACTTGATAGTAATTATAGTGTAAATGGTAATTTTCCAATTAATTAATCCCAATCAGTGGGAGTGTATTTTAGTCCCAGAACAGGAGGCCATGCTGTGCTTCAAGCGAGCACACGATTAAACATATATCAAGAATAACCTTTATAATTACGTAGGAAATATTATTATTTATTGAGTATAATTCCACTAGGAAATCAGCAATTTACAAAAAATTCAACACAGCCCACCGAGCTCCCAGAATGGTTTCTACTTTCCGAGGAACTTGTGTGAAATAACATCTTTCACAACTGGGAAATGATGAATCCTTGAAATAAATCCGTTCCCCGTTTTTATCATCTTCGCAAACTTAATTTGCTTTTAACTTTTTTCCTCATATCAGAAGTTTACAAAAAAGATATTCTCCTGATGGCGGGATGACAACAAAAGGGGGAGAAAGACGGATAGTGAGCGTAGCGGCTCCGAAGCCTCAGGACTAATTACTGCTCTCCGCCAAAAGAGAGAGCGAAGGATGATGAGGCAGGAGAGGGAGCGAGGGAGCGAGGGAGCGAGGTGGAGGCGGGAGAGATGGTAATTGTTTTCGTCAGAGGCAGTGGGGAGCTATCAGGGTAATAAAGTTAATTAGCAGAACAAAAAGGGAGAGAGAGAGAGAGAGAGAGAGAGAGAGAGAGAGAGAGAGAGAGAGAGAGAGAGAGAGAGAGAGAGAGAGAGAGGGAAGGAGCAATGGAGAGGAAGAAGAAGAAGGACGGAGGGATAGATTTGATGATGATAAACGGCAGCAGATCTGACACCAGAAGAAAACAGTGAAATCAATTATTCTTATTTTTCCTCCCCGGTGGAGGGAAACACACACAAGAGCCACTGTAGAGCACAAGTGAATGGAACCAATCCTCCTCCTCCTCCTCCTCCTCCTCCTCCTCCTCCTCCTCCTCCTCCTCCTCCTCCCCTCGCTTATCTAGACCTCATTACCCTCCTTACTGTGTGTGTCTGTGTGTGTCTGTTTGTGTGTGTGTGTCAGCTTTCCTGCTCAACTTGTCATATTTGCCATTTGACACATTTATTACTTCTCGGAATCAATGTGATAAACACTGCACACGTGTTTCCTACTGTAAAGCTGAGGTGACGTTGCAGATTTCAGGCTCTGTTTCACTCACTGCTCGGACCAGACACTTTATTTTTGATGACTCGGGATGCAAAGTCTAATTCAGTTACTTTTAATTTCTCTTTTTGGATTGTGGTTCTCAAAATACTCAACTGACTGATTGTGAGGCTCTCACATGTGAACAGAATGTGATTTTCACAAGTGGATCACTGAAGTTATTACAGTTTATCATTAGAGGAGCATGAATATCTGCACACACCTGCATGACCGGTCCATCCCAGGGTTGTTTCTGACATTTAAATGGAAACCAAAAATGTGGAATAAGAAAAAGTCAGAGTTTGACTGAGTCACACACACACACACACACACACACACACACACACACACACAACACAACACACACAACACGCATGTCACATCATGCTGCACAATTTTCGACAGCTAAACCAATCAAGGCCTGGCATTATTGAATCATGTGGATTTCAATGTCTGTCACCATGGCAACAGCAAACAGCACCTGACAGACCATCACCGCGGCGACAGGCCAGGTAATGGAACCTGTGTCACATGCACAGGAAACACTTCATTGTGTGTGTGTGTGTGTGTGTGTGTGTGTGTGTGTGTGTGTGTGTGTGTGTGAGAGACAGAGGACAGCTCTCCACAGTGCTCGCATGTTTTCTCTGCCATGTCTCATTTCCAAGATGCTGTAATTCTGTAATTGTACAAGGCATGCTGTGTGTGTGTGTGTGTGTGTGTGTGTGTGTGTGTGTGTGTGTGTGTGTGTGTGTGTGTGTGTGTGTGTGTGTGTGTGTGTGTGTGTGTGTGTGTGTGTGTACATTTTGGTGTGAATTATTCTCTGCGCTGCTTGTGGACCATGTCGCAGTGACACAACGTTGAGATGTCAGTGAAGGTTCATCTTCAGAAGAGAAGCATTGAAGTACTGCACATCTGTATCCATAACTGTGAAACTAAGTGAATCCAGAGGTGGTTATTAGGATAATTAGTAATGAAGAGCATGAATGTTTTTTGGGGTAAAGCTTTAACACAGAACAGTATGATTTCACTTCTCTTTAGAACCAATGACCCAAACATACGTGGCAATAATAAGCAATAAACTTTTATTAAGCAGATCCAGGAATTGTATTCTTGTGGCCGCTCAGCCTTGGTGGAGGAAGTTCACTTCCAGTTGGTCTGTTTGTGAGCAGGATTACGCAAAGACTACTACACCAGTTTCTACCAGACTTGGTGGAGGAATGAGGTCTGGGAAAAACCCATTACATTTTTTTGTGTGGATGCAGATCAAAAAGTGTTTTATAAGACATACATAATTTGGGTTGTTAGACCACTTCCTGCTTCCTTTCATATTTCTACCACAAACACCGGACAATCCCGAGTAGGACTGTTCAGTAGCTGTTATTCTTGGTGGAGGTACGAGCTCTTGTGGGTGCTGGTGTTCTGGTTTGAGGATTCACATCTAAACTGAAATCTGCTCCTGTTGTGCCTCTGTATGAAACGAGAGGATAGTTGTATGGAAGAACTGACTGTGGGTCTGCTGCACCCCCCTCCTGTGGCTCCTCTGACTGACAACATGAACACATTAGTCCTGAAAATACACTTTCTTATCAGGGACGTTTTCTTTTTTTTGGTAAACCAGTCAAGAATAAAAAGGCTTTTCCTCTTTGCCAGAGTGTTTCAGGGAAATCTATGTATGTGTGTATAATATATATATATATATATATATCGTCAGTTTGGGTTTGTTTGGTTTGTGTTGCCAGGACATCTGGTCTGGGTGTGTTTGATTCGGTTGTCAGGCAGTGCCTTTGGACTGATGTACATTAGAGACCATCACCTGGGACATGTGATAGCTTATCAAAGTCTGAGCAGCCCCTCTTCCTCAATGACACACACACACACACACACACACACACACACACACACACACACACACACACACACCTTTCACCTACTACTAGAGGAGGGTGTGTTTGGGTTTGTATCTACACTATGTGTCTTTCTGAGTGTGTGTGTGAGTGTGTGTGTTACTTCAGTCGTCAAGGGAACCCTGGTTGGAAGGACAGTTTGACGTCTCGCTTGGCATCATGGGATACGGCTGTCACCCGACGATGCTGCCGCCACGGAGATAACCTTCAGGGTGACAGCCGAGACAAAGACACACACGTACACACACACACACTTATAAGAATGTATACGGACAAACACACACTCACATACATGCATGACTGACCATATACACACACGGTAGACCTCACCCGCTGAGCTAAACACTATGGGGTTGATCCTAATTAGTGCTAATCAATATGTTGATTGATAGTTTCAGCTCAAAGGAATCGCCCGTCCTCCAACAAAGAGAGGTCACAACACCCTCTCTAGATTTTGAGAGACGAGAGGACGCAACCTGTGGGAAATGTTTTCATCAGGCTGTCACCTTTCGAATCTGTGAAATCAATCTAACGTGGATCTGATAGTACGGCGTCCTGCTCCCTGATCAGATCTGACTCGCAGCACGCTGGCACGTTGGACTGGTGTTACTTTCTAAGACTGATCTGGTTTTACCTGGACACGGGGTCCAGTGTTTGTTTGACTCTAAGTTCCATGGTTATCCATTATGTGTGTTTTCCAGTTGGGCCGGTAAAGAACACGTTTGCTGCTGTGACATTTTAACTCGTGACATTTCCAATAATAACATGTTAAAAGATCAAATTGCACAGAGTGTAGTTCCTCCAGAATGCTTCACAATATGATTTATTTATAGATTACAGTGCACGATAACACTTTATACAATCCTGACATCTGCAATCAAAACTCCCATGTACAACAAGGATGGTTTCTTGACTGAAGGAAAGATATCGTTAAACCTAAATCCATCAAATCTTCTGCCCTGAAATCAATAAGCCCCTCTTGTTTTCAGGTGTGTGAATATTGATGGAGATTATTACTACTGAATTCTTAATTATCTTTAAATAATTGGTAAAAGCTCTATAAAGCCTGACAAGCACAATAACATACAAGCAGTTTTCAGTCCTGTGGAGGATGTCTGGACAATTGGTTTTTGGACTTTTTCTGAAGTTGACCTTTCACACATGCGACACACAACAACACATTCTGTGCAGGATTCAGGTGACGTGTGGCGCAGCGGACAGAAGAGACGTACTAACTCTGCTGTGGAGATCACGTGATTGTGTTTACAGCACAACGACATCGTGAAAGAAACTCAAAGAAAACAAATACCTCAGCGGTGTCGTACGTGTAGAAGACACGGACAAAGATGTGGAGAGACTTTGTGGTGATCAGATCCACCGCTCACCTGAATACTGCAGTTTGATGCTGTGCAGAAAACCTCCTGCTGTGTTGTGCATGTGTGAAATGTGGAGTTTACCCACAGTTTGCCTTCCACGTGTCTGAAATCTGCGTCGGTATTACCGTCATTTGGATTTCCCCTTCGTGTTGACAGG
Source organism: Reinhardtius hippoglossoides (assembly GCA_006182925.3). Lineage (NCBI taxonomy): Eukaryota > Metazoa > Chordata > Actinopteri > Pleuronectiformes > Pleuronectidae > Reinhardtius > Reinhardtius hippoglossoides. The sequence goes on along the minus strand of CM031683.1, from coordinate 24,153,358 downwards.
TTATCGTTTGATGTTTTTGTTCCAAACTCTGATAATTTCACCTTCCCCCCCCCCCCCGCCTGACAGAGCAGATCAATACAGTGACGCGTCGCTCTAATTAACATACCTGCAGTTTTTTAATAGCTGGGTTTGGTGTGTTTATATGTTTCTGATTCGCCACAGTGGACTAAAGGGATGTTAACAGATTATTTAACAGATTAATCCATAATGAAAATAATCACCAGCCGCTGCCCTAAATAAGACATTAAGTCTCTTTGTATGTTAAGAGGTTTAACAGCTAATATCGTCCTTTTTACAGATGTTAAAGTTTCACCAGGTGCTAATGTCACTGATTTATGCAGCGTTAATCTTAACAGCGAAGCTAGTTAGAATTTTAAATGTATTATTCTTTAGCTAACACACACACACACACACACACTGTGAGAACACTGTCCTGAGGGCTGACAGTAGTCAGGGTTAAGGAAGGCCTGTTGTTTCCCTGCGGAGCATCACTGTCATGTAGATGTGACCCAACGATCATCTCTTCCATTCAGCGCGACGCCTTTTGTTTTTTCGTCCCCCCCGCCCTTTGTGAGCACGTGTGTGAGACAGAGAGAGTGACTCAGCGAGTGTGTGTGTGTGTGTGTGTGTGTGTGTGTGTTGTGTGCGTGTGTGATGCATGTGTGTACGTAATTCAGTAAGTAGCTAAGTATCCCTCCCATCATTTCCTGTCTTATAGAGCTCAGGCGGTGTTAGCCAGGGTTAGTGGAGGCTTTAGCACCTGCTGTCACTGCTGCAGTCCCACTCACTTGTCCAGACACAACGGCTGTAGCTTGGTGATGAGGATTACTGCTACTAATGTAGGTTAAGAGCATTAGCTGGAGCCTCGCTGGTTAATAGATTGTTAGAAAGTAACTGACAATAACCGGGAGCTGCCCGAATTCAATCGAATTGGCAGAAGCAAAAAAAAATAAAAACGATTTAAAGTTTACAAGATAAAACTCAAGAAAACTTTGTCTTTGAGAGTCACATGTGTGTCAGTTACTGTGCATGTTGAATGTTAAAGTCTGAATCGGTGGATTTATCCAGATTATCCAAAATCCGGAAACAGAAATCTGTAACAGACTCTCGCTTTGACTTTGACGCCTATTGTCTCTCTTTAGAAACATGGACACATGTTGCTCCGACATGCGTTTCATCACTTCGTCAGCTTTTTACATATTTTGTTTATTGTGTGTATGTGCGTGTTTGCACTCAGGAAACCCACCGGCTGACGGGAGAGACATGTTCTTCATCGTATAAATATCACACTGTCACTGTTTAGAAGATTCTAAACTGATTAGATATTATCTTACTCTTCACATGACCAAACAAGAGGCTGATGCTGCTGTTATCAGTTTTTCCTGCCAGAGTAAAAAGACAGGATAATACAGCAGGAAGATGTCGGGAGAATTCACAGCGACTGAGTGGATGATGTTTGTCATTTCTAACAAAACGGCGGAGGCAGAAACTAAAATGACTACAAATATCTCAGGAGGAAAAAGAGGGAGCCGTACATGCAGAAAACACAGAAGCTGTCAACTTGGATAGAGGATGATTTGAAGAGCTTTTGGTAATAACAGCCGGTTTCTGTGTGATGTCCTGCCTCCTGCTGCTCTACCCAGACGCCACCTCTCACCTGAACGTTACAGACGTGTTGTTGTTGTGAACGTGTCTGACTCGGACAACCTCCCGCTGCGTTCTTCACGTGTAAAAAGGCAAACTCTGGAGAATCTCCACACCCAATTCTCCAAACATGTTTCTATATATGCTATCTTACCACCATGAGACCAGACCGGATACTCTGGTCGTCCCTAACATCAACTGATTGGTTGGCATTTTAATGAGTGTGGTAGAACATACAAGGGACGTTCTCCATCTTGTCCTCTGCTCTGAAATGGGACAGCTTTGGACGCCGCTGCCTGTGACAGCAGCTGTTCAGTTTAAAAAGGCATAGACGTAAAGTCTGATCTACTGAGGGGCCACATGGCTTTGATGGTGCTGCCACACAAGCCAGTGGCCAGTCAGATTTACCTTCAGCCTCAGCGTAACCCTGGAGTTTCGGCCTGTATCGTTGGTTACGAGGCCGAGGATTGAACCGAGGAAGCATCGACAAACGCTTGAATCTGACTCCGAGCTGAAATCACTTATTCAGAAAGAGTGATTCGTGGCTCGGAGACAGTCGGCAGGTTTACATTTTTTTGTAATTGATGTTGCCCTTTTAATAGCCTTGCTCTTGTCTGTGTATAATTACATCCCTTCTCATATACAGAGGAAGGCCACTGAGAGAAAGTTCTTTAAAGTGATGAGAGTGAAAGAGAGTGTCCATCACCTTGATTTTCAACCTGTGAAAAACTCCATTACCTCCACAAGAACTTTTGGAATTTATTTTTTATTGGACTAGAAATAAGGACGGGAAATTAAATTTTCAACAACTCTTGAGTTACAGAAGTAACATTTTGAACTTTGGACATGTTTTGATTCAAATTAGGTTCAGATATTGGACAGTTTGAATGTTCAAAACGCTTTTGTACGAAGTTAATACCATAAAAGCTGTTGCAGGTAATATATCTTGAGTATCTACAGTTTGCAATATATGACTTGAAGACACAGTAGTACGGTTAATTTGCACAGTTGTATATAACAAAAGTTGTGTGTATATGCAGGATCTGAAACCTGAGTAAACCCCCTAAAAGTCAAGTCACTCCTTTAGCCATTAGATAAGTTTATCTTTTTTTTGTGTGTTACTTAATGCAAAACCAGGGTTTGTAAACAAATTAGGTTGGCTTCATTTTTTACTGTTGGAGGAAGTGGAAAGAGTGTTGTTCATCTTTATTTACACTTTATAATATCAATACAACTATATCTATATCTGGGCTGGAACCTTCTGTACTTTGAATGAAATATCACAGTTCTAAGGACTTCTATAGATATTACTTACTATTAACTTTATAATACTAATTTGCAGCAGTAAATACATTTTGAAATAAGAACTAATTCAGCCCAAACATATGGTGAGGCTGCAACTACATTTTCCTATAAAACACCAGATTGACCTTGACTGTAGCACATGAATGGGAACAGGAAAACTTTGACTCTCAGCGTTGTCTTGAATCACTATCATTTAAAAAATATTTTAAAACAGCATCGTACCGACCAGCCCCCCCTTTCTCCTCCCTCTTCCTCTTCATCTATCTCTTCCTCTTCCTCTCCTCTCTTGTTTGGAGTAGAGTCAAATAGGAGGTGGGGAAAACACTCCTGTTGTGTGTCAGCGGCGTGCCACTCACATTCACCCTGTGGATCCTCACATATGGATGAGCAAGTACACACACACACACACACACACACACACACACACACACACACACACACACACACACACACACACACACACACACACACACCTGCACACAGAGAGAGAGAGAGAGAGTCATATGTTGAGCAACAAGGGAAAACAGCATGAAGGACAGGAACAAACAGCATCAGAGGAAACAGAGGAAACAAATATACATTGAAACATTCAAGGGAATAAATATACAAATTGCATGATAATGCATTTAAGTATTAAATGAAACAAATACTAAATAAATATAAGAGACTTAAATCTCGTGGATCCTCTTGTGTCAGTAAAGCAGAAGAAAAGGATCAAACACCGACTTGGTTGCTCACAGACGTTGTCATAGAAACTCGAGGCAAGAAAGAAGCATCTTAAAGTGTCTGTTGACACAGCAAAGAAAACAAAATTGAAAGTGAAGTCGACGTCTTTATATTCACAGTATCCTCGACTATGTCCTCGTGATGTGTATTTGAGAGGATTCCCCGACCAATCGCAAACTTCTCATTGTAAACATCCTATCACACTGTTGAGTTTGTGCTAATTCTCATTAATTCCCATGAGGAGAACCTGAGAATAACCCATGAAAGTGACTCTCGGAAAACACAATTTGCCACAGAGACCGGAGCGGAGAGAGGAAACACAGGAGGGTTTCCGTGTTTCCTGCTGAACTGCAAAGTGTCTCGGTGTAAAAGACACAAGACTAATCACGCTCATTGTGGCCTATTTCCATGGTAACTCTGCACCGAGCGGTAATTTAGCCTCACCAGCTAACGACACAGAGCGATTCATTATCTTAGCGCCAGGCCAGGGCCTCCTATTTAAAGATTCACACCATGAATGAACAATTAGAGAACAGATTGCCGGCCTGAGAGGGGGGGGGGGGGGACCGGAGGAGACGGAGGGAGAGAGGAGGGGAGGACGGTGTGTGGTCACAGCTCTGTTTGTCCATCCCTCCATCCATCCATCCATCCATCCATCCCTCCATCCATCCCTCCATCCATCCATCCATCCATCCATCCATCCCTCCATCCCTCCATCCATCCCTCCATCCCTCCATCAGTACTGACGAGCTCAGCCAGCAAACTGTTAAAATATGAATCCTGATTCAACAAGAGTGGAATTATTTCACTAAGAAATATTGAAAAATATTAGTATAACACATAGACATTGGTTAAAATGGGGGAAAAAAAACATGTGATAATAATCTGAACAAAAAACAGTTAATGTTATAGAATACAGTTGTTTGAAAATACATAAGTTGAAATGTTGAAACTTTCAAACTAAGCCGATAAGAAGAAGACGGAAGTAATAACACTGGACTTTTTTTTTTATTGTTTTCTATTTTATCTTGATTTCTTGTTGCAGCATTTCTGCTGAGTTGCAATCAAAAGCAGTTGTTTCCGTCTACATCGTCTGAGTTATGAGAGTACAAGTGTTGATTTAGATTTTGGAGACTAATATTGATACTAGGAGGCAAAATACTTCCACACCGATATATCAGCCAATACATTTATTTGTTTTTAATAGCAATGTTTCCAATATGTTGTTATCAAACCCTAATGACAAAGAAATATAACTGAGGCTTAATACATTTTTTTCTATGCACATCTTTTCTGCATTGTTTACTCTGTAAAATATGAGTTTTCATACCAGCAAACATAAACGCAGAAATTGACATATTGACCAGTGGTGGTCCAACAAAACTACGTCCACAAGTCAAGGTGGGATCAGACGTCACACCAGCAGATCAATAAGGGCCCAACCTGAGAGGCATCGGGAGAAATGTGAGTGTGGAACATGTTTGGACTTATACATTATGCAACTCAGGAAATATGATAAACTATAAATGGTCACGTCTCAGTCAAAGTGAGGCAAGAATAGATTTCTCTTAAAGCACCTGGTTGTGTCCAGCCCATAAGCCGCTACAGGCCGGAGGGATTCTGACTGAAGGATGAAGTCGTGGGACGTAGTGGTCAGTTTGGTCTTTTACTGGTTTAGTGTAATATGAAGGATTCACACTTCACTGACATCCTCTAATATCCCTCATATCTTTTTCCTCTTCCTCTCATGTCTTCACCGTTCCTCCATCGCCAACACACACACACACACACACACACACACACACACACACACACACACACACACACACACACACACACACACACACACACACACACACACACACACACACACACACACACACACACAGAGAGCCATCCCAAACCCTCCCCAAGGTCAGTATCTCATTCAAATCTCTCCCTCTCTCCCTCCTCTCTCCCTCTCTCTCCCTCTCCGTCAGGCCTTTTGTGCGTCTCCTTCTAAAGAAGCTGTCAGGCTGCTCTGTTTAAGGGCTCACAGGAGGGACAAAAAGCACACTATGTTTTGTTTTGTTTCCCTGCCGCAGTGTTGGGCTGTGAAGGAGTGAGTGGAATGGAGAGAGAGCGAGAGAGGTGAGGGCGAAAAGAGAGAGAGAGAGAGAGAGAGAGAGAGAGAGAGAGAGAGAGAGAGAGAGAGAGAGAGAGAGAGAGAGAGGAGTGGGGCTAACATGTAATTTACTGTTTGCCTCACTCTACTGTACGTGGCTTTAGTTATGCTAATGATGCTCTTTGTCGGGATGAGGAGATAGCCATCAATCAGCTGTCAATTGGAAGAAAAAGGAGCGGGAGAGGAGAGAGAGAGAGAGAGAGAGAGGGCCCCTGCTCGCCCCCCTCCTCCTCCTCCTCCTCCTCCTCCCTCCTCTTCTTCTCTGCTACCTAGCGGACTTGGGGGTCCTGGGAAAGCCCGGCAGCTGGATCCGGATCCGGATCTGGAGTCCAGGTGGACGTTCTGAGACTTTCTAAAGATGAGCTCGTGGAGTTAGTTTCTGTGTGTTGATGCTGAGCCGTCGGTGTGAGTCCGAGCCTTTGTTTGCTTCCTGTTATTGTTTTTGTCATTGTCAAAAAACAAACATTTTAAAGGAAGCATGTAATTGTAATATGACAGTTGTGCAGCCGCTGTCAGCCGAGGACGAGCCCTTCATTCTGCTAGCTAATGTTAGCGCTAAGATAAGCTAACAGGCCCATTAGTGCCAGTTCATTTAGCTCGTTAGCCGGAGCCTCGGGGATGATGACATTCATTACATATCATTAGTGCACAATTAACATGTCTCACTCTGACACCGTCGCTCCCAATGTTACACGACACTTTTAATCATGTTTTATGAAATGTTTCCGCCGACGTGACATGATTTATGAGTTTTACATGACACGCCGTTCATTACATTAACCAGCTGTAATCACGAAGGCTGCCGCAGACTGATTCCAGGCCCAGTGTCACAATCCTGCACTGTCCTTGTTATGGGAAATTAGAGAAGTGCTCCATTTGAAATCCCATCAATTCATTTGTCATTTTATTGCTTCCGCAGCTTTTCTTTTTTTTTTTTTTTTTCCAGCGATGCACTTCACGTTCCCGCAGCTCATTCTAGAGCAAAGGTAAATTCCCCGAAGCTGACTCAGTTCTCCTGTTTAGAAGATGAGAAGTGCACGACTGCTGGAAACAAACTATATGAGCTGAAGTTGTGTCAGATTTCCACCTTTTGGGTTTTTGTTATAATTCAGACCTTAATTACCAAGTTATTTTATGATTTTACAAAGTTGGATTGAAGACCGTTTGGAAATGATGAGGCAGTCGCCTGCATTCATCACCTGATTGGTTCTTATCAGTCATGACTCCGCTGCCAGTGGTGAAGGCGACATGTAGTGATGGAGATTGACTTGGTACATTTACTCAGGTACTTGACTTAAGAGGTACTTGTACTTTGTTTTGATTTTATACTTCCATGCCATCACATCTCAGAGGGAAATATTGAACAAACCGTTTAGATTAAACTATGAAATTGTTAAGATTAGTTCCAGTTCCACCAGGGACCAGATTAAAATGGTTCTTTGCCATCATAGATTAAAATAAAACTAATTTAACATGAGCTGTGTATTATTTTAGTATTTAATACTTTAATGCTTGTGAGTAATATCTCTATATCTTTACTCACATAACATTTTGAATACATGACCATTTACAGTTTTATGTTTTACACATGTTGCTTATGTGTCTTTGAAGGTTTTTAATTAATTGTACAAAGCACATTATTATTACATATTGTGCAAAGAACATACAACCATTTTGGGTGCTCTAAATCTCTACAATAGAAAATGCAATAATAACAATTAATGAAATTGTTGTTCATTATATTCTGGTGTTTTCAGATGCAATGAATTTAATCAGAAAACGCAAACTTCCATTAAAACGAAATATTGAACATTGTTAGTTTTAATTGTTTTTGTTGTTTTGTAAACTGTAAACATGATATGACCACATGTTAGGGCTCTGGTTAGGAGGTTAATTAAATAATCTGCACTTTATTCTTAATCCTGCAGATTACTGCACGTCTGTTACAGAAGAGGAATTCATAATTTAATCACAAAAAGTTTTTGTTTCGCTGCTCGTTTGAAGTAAAGTTGTCTTCGTGTTACTTTAATGGGTTTCTGTGATACAGAACCTGGAGATATCATTTGTATACAAAGATCTAAGAATGCTTATGTGCCAAGACAATCCAACACTACACACACACACACACACACACACACACACCACACACACACGGACACACACACACAAACAGAAACACACACATGCAGAGGAACAAACAGTACTTTTTTCTTCCCTATCACACTCACCCACCCACTGATCCACACACAGAGAGAGAGCAGTATTGATTTTGCTGTCTCCATGCTCTTGAGAGTGTGTGTACTTGTGTGCGTGTGTGTGTGTGTGTGTGTATAAAAGGGATTAAGGCCCTCGCTCAGCTGAGATACCATCAGCCATCAACCCTTCTAGTCCGCTTCGGGCTTTCCCGGCTGCCGCATTGTCTATTCTGCTCCGCTATGTGAAAAATGTTGAATATCAACAATGGCTTTCAGTGGTGTATTGTTGAGTTTTTGTATGAACTAATCTTGCCTCAGTGAAAGAGACCTAGGGCTTGGACAAAACGTCTAGAGCCACAGCATTCCTAGCTGGCTCTCCCCTTGAACACTGAGCAGAAGGCTGGGGCTGAAGGAGGCAGAGTGGAGGGGAAAGGCAGGCTGGAGAGGGAGAGCCGGGGATGGGGTACAGCAGCTAAGAGGCCGGGGGGTTAGGGGGCCGCAGGCCTGGCGAGGCTGGGGGGCAAAAAGTGAGAAGGTGGCATGGCGGGAGGGCACGGGAGCCTGGCTGAGGTGGGAGTGAGGTGAGGGACATGGAGGCCGCGGTGAAGCTGGGAGAGGGATACGAGGATGAAGAAGGTAGAGGAAGAGGAGGCCAGGTGGACTGGGAGAAAGAGTCAGACATCAGGGTGTCAGGGGCTGAAACAGACAGAGTGTATGTTTCTTCTCCTGTGTAGAAATACTGCTTGAGTGAAGGAAAAGATTTGAAGAAGTCGTCTGAAACCGGTTCAGGTGCAGGAACTAAACCGAGACAGGCAGCGAGAGAATCAGAGAGAAACCAGAGAAAATCACTTTCCAGCTCCAGGAGTCTGTTTTCCTTTTCCTGCCAAGGATGTAACACTGGTTTGGACAGTGGGGCAACGTCCAATCAGACCACAGCACTGGAGGCCCTGTCATAATGACAAGCGTGACATCACTGCAAGGTAAGCTGAGTCAAAGATTGGCTGAGTGATTGACTGACTGGGCGACTGACTGACTGACTGAGTGACAGGGAGCCGTTTGATTGGCTGTCTGAACCTCCTCTCATCCTGTCGCTCCCTCTTCTCTCAGTCTCTCTGATTCGAGCTTTTCCCAAGACAGAATCCAGGTGTGGCTGCAGATGTGGAGCGTGTGTGTGTGTGTGTGTGTGTGTGTGTGTGTGTGTGTGTGTGTGTGTGTGTGTGTGTGTGTGTGTGTGTGTGTGTGAGGAGAATAACTCGAGTGTTTAGGCCTCCCTTGCTGCATGTGCTGGTGTTTTCATGCAGATTTGTATCTGGTAGCAAAACGCCTGCAGTGCCGCTCGGGGTGAGGTTTCTGTCGCTCTGTGTGTCGCCATGGTCTCTCTCTCTCTCTCTCTCTCTCTCTCTCTCTCTCTCTCTCTCTCTCTCTCTCTCTCTCTCTCTCTCTCTCTCTCTCTCTCTCTCTCTCTCGCTCGCTCCGTGTGTCTCCTTCCTGTCCTGCTGTGTCAGATGAGGCTCCTGTAGATAGAGGGGGGAGGTGGGGGAGGGTGAGACAGAGAGGGGGGGGGGGGGGGGGGTAGTCGATACAGGTTTTTCATCCCGTGTTTGAATCCGACTGCTGTCAGACGACATGTGTTCGTCCTGCAGACGTTGCACGGTGACATTTTAATTCAGGTGTTTTATGCAAACTGGGTTTTTGGGTCCGTGTTGCAATTTAGCCAAATTGAAAATGCAATTTTTTTTTACCGTTATCCTGCAAACGCTCACACAGCAACATGAACACATCTTAGCAACATACTATAGTTAACTGTGTATTATAATTGTGTTTGTGTTGATTTCTCAAGTGATCCTGGATTTTTCACCACCAATTGTTTCTCCTCACTTTCCTCTGCACGTCGCATTGATGGGGAATCGTGTAAATCAACAGCAGCACTTAAAATCCTGTATAAACACATTTTTATTCACCTTTTTGACTTTTTTAACATTAACTCCTGATCACAGAGCGAATTCATTAATACAGGTATTAGTAGGACTGCATATCTATGCTTTAAAAGTAAAACTCAGAAGTGCAGGAGACTTTAACGACTCTATGTTAAAGGTAAATTGACCTTATCTTGTGCTGTGGCTGTAAATTAGTCCAATGGCTTCTGGGATCAAACCAAACTTGTTGTGACGTCTCTTCACCTAAAACTTTAAATCATTTCACTTTAAAACCATTAACTATCAACCTGATAAAACATTTAAAAGCTCAAGCAAATTAAAAACTTGTTTCTTTTAAATAGATGACCCTTCAACACAAGTAGTTTGTGCACTGTTCTAATGCTCTTGTGTGAGAAGGGTTCATCGTGGTGTACGTGTGTGGCAGTTTGGGGTCAGTGCCACGGAAACCTGGGATTGAGAGATGGTTGGCTTAACCCTCACCCCAACACACACTCACACACACACACACACACACACACACACACACACACACACACACACACACACACACACACACACACACACACACACACACGTTAACATCGGTGCAGTCTAATCGGCGGCCCCTGGTGATTTGTCCTCTCAGCTTGAAGCCCTGTCATTCCTCCCTGCTCTCCTCACAATTACAGCCCTGAACTGAACTAGAAAATCTGCTCCAATCTAGCAATTAGTCCTGAGGCCACTGGCTGTGTGTGTGAGTGTGTGACTGTGTGTACGTGTGTGAGTGTGTGAGAGTGTGTGTGTGTGTGTGTGTGTGTGTGTATACTCTCTTTTTGTTCCAGTCCTTGTGAGGACCAAACAGGACGAGTGAAACTGAAGCTGGTGACAGGCAAATCACGATTTTTGTTCATCTGTGTTTCTGACGTTGTGTTTCCCTTCTTGTAATTATTGTCAACAAATTAGTCGACGGTGGAGATGATTGTCAGCCTCACACCACTCAGAGTGTTTTTCAAATTTAGGAAGGCATTCAATGTGAGGCTCTGCAGAGGATGCCGTGTTCCTGCCGCTCTTCCTCTGGTCAGACCTGAACTGTCGAAGAGGAGGATCATTGTGAGATATTTTTTTTTTCCAATCATCAGAAACTAGAACGGCCATCCTGAGATGTTTGTGCTGTAAAGCTATTCTGAAATAAGAAGCTGGAAGATGCTGAAGTAGAACGGGTGGAGATTTTTGTTCCTTCCTCATAAGTTGAAATTTCAAATATCACCTATATGTGATCAGTAACTTGGTGTCATTATTACGAACAAGTCTGTGTTTGTTTGGGATGTTTCTATTGACTAATGTCTGTGATCGATCAAATAGGAATTTAAATTTAGATGAGTTGACTCGTCTGAAAGTAAGAAAATAGTCAAAGTGGAGCATCTCGGCCGTCAGCAAAGTTGAGTGGAGGCAACACTCTTCTCTTTTTTACATACATACTTTTTTGTTGTACATTATTGTTTGTTCATTCTTATTGCTGTGAAAGTAATATCGTGAAATTCAAAACTAAAAATGTGTCACTTTGACTTCAACCCTTCAACCAAGCTGCAAAGTACTTTCATAAAAAGTACTCTTGACTTTTCTCATAAAAACGACTTCACAACATGTTTAGTACGACTCACTCGTCGACAGGTCTCACTGGGACTCGAGCGTTGTCATAACCCTATAAGTAAAGAGAATGAACGACAGCTTTAGACTTAATAGGTTTAAAGTAATCCAATGGAAAGTCCTTACAAGAGTAGCAAACGGAAATGAAAGTGTGAGTGTGTGAGGCCCGGCGGAGGAGAGGAGTGCTGCGTGGTCGGAGCGGGGAGGTGGTGCAGGGGAGGTGGGCAGGTTTTCGTGGCCAGGGGGAAGGCAGGCCTGACTGGGCAGCGACAGTGACGCTTAGTGCCGCCTGGCTTCCTCCTAAAGACACGGCCTCCTTTTCCCCCCATGCATCGCGCTCCCGCGTCTCCTCTCTCCGCCACCGCCACTCTCTCCTTCACTTTCCCCTCTCCTCCTTTTGTCCCTTCCCTCCTTCACCCTCCAGTTCCTCCAGCTCGCTCTCCTTTTCTTGCTCCATTCCTCCATTCCTCTCACTTCCTTAATTTTCTTCCCCCCCCTCCACGTCTGGGCCATTACAGACACTCAGCGGCGGGTTGAGAGGCGGGGGCAGTGGAATGGGGAGATAGAAGGGGGTGGGGGGGGGGGGGGGGGGGGGGGGGACAAAAGCCCTGAGATGCCGGTTCGATGAGAGTGGCTGGTTTTGAAAAGAAGCCGGACGGCTTCTTAATGCAGCGAGTGGACGGACAGACCTGGACAGACAGAGCAGACTCAGCCCTTTATCCTCGTCCCTTAGCCGAAGCCTGTTTTGGCCCAAAAAGCACATCATCCGCCTTGTGCCCTTCCCGCTACGCCTGATGTTTTATCAAACACATTAAGATGTGATGGATGGATAGGTGGAGGGAGGGAGGAGGGGGGGGGGGGGGAAAGGGTAATATAGCTGAAGGCCAGACACTTAAGAGGCTGATGGAGAAAAACTTTTTCCGAGAGTGAAGCGAGGCAAACACGTGGACGGGCTGGAAGAGTGCGTACATGCATTTCATTTAGAGGTTACATCTCAGTTATTGTGCATTAAGACATCGTTACTTCTCTGCAGCTGTTTTCAGGATTATAGCACCGGAGAGAATACTGTCAGTGAAATGCTGCTGCATCTTTTATGAAACTGCTTTTGGAAGATGCAGCTCAGCTCATAAACATGCAAACATGATCAAACTTGTTATCGTGATGATGTATTTAGTTGGAAAACATGAAGCTTTTAACGTTGTTGACTATTTTCTTGCAATTAAGAGATTTAATAGAAATAAAGTGAAGTCATTTTATGAATCCATATCTCTTTGTAGCGTCCCCGTGTTTGTGACACACCATCAAGGACAAACAGCACTTTTCTTCAGAAGCGTCGATAGTAAACATTGGGTGGTATTACTTCACTCAGATGTGAGGGGGTTTTTCACATGATATTCTCTGCCTGCGTTTATTTCCTTGCATCGTCTGTCTCTTTGTTGTGGGCGGTGTACGAGTATTATTATGGATTTGGCTCCGAGAGCTTAGCTGGTCTGCGGCTCTGATATCAGCTGGACTCTGATCAAATGCAACAAGCTCTAAATCCGCTTTAATCAGCGCAGCATTTTATTATCGACGAGGAGACTTCACAACAACCTGCGCTTCGCGAGATGTCGGGGGAATAAACAAGGACTTATTGACACGTTTGTATTTATCCCCGGAAAAAAAACTTAAATGAAGCTAGAAACAATTTCACAGATCAATGTTTTAATCTGGATACAAGGGTTTGAATGAGGACGGTCGTGAGAGCCTGATGAACAAGCAGTTATCATTACGGAATTATTAGTTGTTGTACAGTTTTCTTTACGTTAAGTTACATTAACTATTTATCTGACGTATCCTGTTTATTATTTGTGATATCAATCTTATCATTGTTTCTTAAACATTGATATAAACCAGTGACCGGTCCAGTATGTACCGACGCCTCTCACCCACTGTCAGCTGCTTGGCTCCAGTTCCCCCACAACCATCACATTTTGAAGTTGTTGCTGTGGAACTTAACAAATCCAGTTCTTAGCAACTTAGAACTGGATCCAACATGGGACCGGCTGTCAGAACCCATGTGACACCGCTCTGTAGCAGCTCTACTGACTTCGAGTCGCTTCTCGTAATAAACCTGAACTCTAACTATCTGTATCTTGTTGCTGCTGCTGGTGAAATGATTTCTTGCCCAAGCATCATTGAAATCATTGTTTTAATGTCTTGATTTGAAAAGTGATGATGCCGATCGGCCTGCAGTGACGTGCCCTGGAGCGTTAGAACACAATGCGTGTGAATATTAGCAGAAGCACAGATAGCCTGTCGAACAAAGAGGTTATACGAGATGAGAGAGGATGGGTTTATTGCACAACAATAGGTTTATAAGGCTTAAACTGATCTGCAGCATACCTACAACGATGGCCAAGTAACACACACCACACACACACACACACACACACACACACACACACACACACACACACACAGGCAGGCAGGCACATGTATGCATACAGCAACCCAAATCAACCTGAGCATGTGCCAACAAGTTACACACACACACACACACAGTCGGTCAGAGCAGCCAAATCCAGTTATTCCTCTTCTAAGTCCGGCCAAGACCATTGACTACACACACACACACACACACACACACACACTACTCAACAGCCTAAACCCAGTCACTCTCAGGCCAACTCCCCATTTAACACAGACACACACATGTGTAAAATGTGACCACACAGCTTAGCCTCCCAGTAAGACCCACAGAGCCGGCCACAGTGTGTGTGTGTGTGTTCATGGCGGTCAGTACTGAGGCCTTCACCCTGCGGTTGGGGAGTGTGGATGGATGGAGGGATGGAGGGATGGAGAGAGAGACGGCGGGGGGGAGAGAAAGAGGATTAGAGTGATGTGGAGACAAAGAACAACAATAGTTTGTCACATTTTGTCAGAGAGGATTTTGTGGAAAAGCTGATTTGGAGTCTGCCACCAACAAACAGCGATCGGAAATATGGGATTTATTACTAAATCAGTTTGAAGTTTAACAAGGCCTAAGTGTGTGTGATACTTTCTAAATGTGTGCGTGTGCTGTGTGTGTGTGTGTGTGTGTGTGTGTGTGTGTGTGTGTGTGTGTGGTGTGTGTTGTGTGTGTGTGTGTGTGTAGGTTCATGCTAATGTTCAACATCTTAACAGAAGTGGTACGACCTGAAATGAGTAATTTATTTTGTTATATATCTGCAGTGTGTTGGTATTTCTTCCACGTAGGATGCTAAACTAACTAGTTTGCACTAATTATTGTTATTGTGCGCCCGCTCTCGTGTTTGTACGTCACATTATTATCGTTCCCCGCTGTGTAAACATGGGTTTCTATTAACACCTCTTCAGCTACAACACATGAACACGTTCCGCCCTTTTACGCCACAGGTGATGGAAATGACACGAATCTGTCAGGATCAGCAGATGATCAGGAAAGTTCATCACATGAAATCTGGAATCCTGTGTTTAGAGTTTTCTGTGTTTTATTAATCATGAATGAAACAGTCTTTTATTTTGAGGACTCTTCTCTTAAATCACCTCATAGACTGATATTAGTGAAATTTGTATTTTTGGGACATTTGTATTTCTCCAGAAATTAACTGATAAACAAGTTTCAGATTAAAAATGCTATAGATTCAATACATTGTTGCCATAGTGATAATGTTGATTGTATTTGTGTCTGAGGCCTCAACTAAAACCAACCTAGGCCACTAGGCTTTCCCAATCCGAAGGCTCCTCCCATTACGGCCGACAAATGTGTCCTTCCACCCCCGAGAAACGGAGGCTCCGCCGGGTGGATCCGACCCGAGCCCAAAATATCCCACGATTCCCTGCGCTTCAGAGACAAAAATGTTTTTCATATTAGTAAAAAAACATATTTACAACGTTTTGAATCAACCGAAGAACATTTTTCGTCCGTAGCTTTGTTGCTAGGCGGCGGCTTTAAGGGGCGGGACAAGCTGGTGACGCAGTAGGAAGACCAGACTGTCTCACTTCGGTTCGGCCCAGTTCCTCCTAAGTATGCGGCCGCTGAATTGAGAGACAGCTATACTAAAGGAAACCTCACAATTCCCGGGTGGATCAAGGAATTCCTTACATTACGTTCTTTAACATTGTGAGAGTTTTTAACATATAGTTAGCACAGGAGCACTGAAGGTTTATTCCTTAAAAGATCCGACTGTATTCCTGTTTGCCACGAACCTCAGCCTCTAACTGTTTTATATCCATGAACTTGATGAATGCCAGACTTCAAGGGGAAGCACGAGGATCACACGGGTAAATTACTGTGCAGAAACATGTCTTTGAACTCCGCTTGCTTCCCTGTCGTCCTTTAAATGAACCAAATAAACCTTAAAGCATCAGTTGCCCGGACGTTTGCGCATACGTTCAGTTCTGTGTTGCTGTAATTCGTTGCCTCTCCACTCACTAAACGAGGCATCGCCGCGGTGCCACAGCCTCGGAGGTCGGAGCCACTTTCATCCACGGCTGAGTGAAAATGTCGCCGGAGCAGCGGGAGCTTTCAGTCGCCGGCCGTGTGAGAGGGAAACAGCAGGATCGGGTTTGAAGTGAATGAAATGATTTAATGTTTCAGAGTCGGTCTCGCCCCCGGGGGAATGGAACGATATGAGCTCCTAATTGACACCAGGTCAACTG
This sequence comes from Reinhardtius hippoglossoides, assembly GCA_006182925.3. Taxonomy (NCBI): domain Eukaryota; kingdom Metazoa; phylum Chordata; class Actinopteri; order Pleuronectiformes; family Pleuronectidae; genus Reinhardtius; species Reinhardtius hippoglossoides. Next base: position 24,137,099 of record CM031683.1, on the reverse strand, counting down.
CCTCCCTCTCTCTCACACTCGCACACTCACACACACACACACACACACACATTGCTTTCTGTTTCACACTGTTTCTGTTTCAGCTGTCTCACTGTCCTCCACACACACACACACACACACACACACACACACACATTACAGTCTCTCCAGTAGCCCGGCCAGGCCAGTGCCAGACAAACAAAGGTCTGTGCCGTCGGACTATAATGATGGATGACCAGCCGTCTCATATGTTACAGGGATTTCACAGGAGTCGGTCTGTTCCCAGGCCGAGCAACAAGTCAATAGGCTTCTATACCAGCGTCCCCGGAAAGTCTCTAAAAGCATGTTTCCGAATTCTTGGGAGTTTTTTTAAAAAGAGAAATGTTTTGTGATTTTATTAGAGCTTGAATCAGCCATTGATACAGAATCAGTTAATGACAGTGGATGTGATTAGCTGGGGGAGGAATGTTTTATTAGTCATGTATGCGCAGATTGACAGAACCCCAGTGGTTATTTGTGTGTAGACGTGTGTTCTGCACATTGTAATGTGTGTTCTGAGCCTTTAGTGCGGCTGCATTACCATCTGCGTCTGTCTCATCGAGATATGATGTTTTCCTACAACAACAACATGTTGGGATTATTACACTTCAACTTCACAGTCCTTCGCAGTAATTTCATCAACTCGTCCACTCGCTCGCTTGGAGTTTTCCTCTCATGGACTCACGGAGACATTTTCTGGATATTTTACGAGGGGGCGCTGGCAGGGAAAGTTCTGGAAAATGTCAGCAGCAACTGACTCAGAGTCAGACAATTGCGTTCTCATACACAGCTTCTCCAGAAATTCTCAGTAAAATGTCAGCTTGTTAATCTGTGGAGCATCGTGCTGCTGCCAGTGCCGGTGTGGTATCTCTGTGTGTGTGTGTTGACAGTCACAGATCTAATTCCCCTCGGGTCAGGACAGACATCAGGGTCCTGGACTCTTCCTCTGGTCTGTTTGAGACCATGAAACTTTAATGATCTTTACAGAGTTGTTCATTAAATCTGGGCGCTGACCATTGCAGCCGCCGACCAAGTGCTTCGGGTCAAAGGCAGATAACTTTGAGTCACTCCGCACATCTGATGACTCATCACTTCAAGCCAACACCTCCCGTGACCTTGTAAACATTTGTTGAGGAAAGAGGCTTAAAAAAATGAATCTTCCTCTCTCAACCTTCAGCCGCGCAGCCACGCGTCGGCAAACAAAACAAAATCTGCTGAAGTTAAGAGGCCCGCAGATGGAAGCGCTGACACGAGGAGGAAGGGCTGCAGGTGTCAGAGGCGGCGACACCAGATGAACAGCTCCCTCCATGACATTTCCAACCCTCCGATTTATAACGCGCAGCAAGAAAACACGTCTCGCACTTCTGAACAGCGCCGCGGTGACATCTAATCAGATGCCAGAGGAGACGCCGGTGTCAGACCTCAGAGAAAACACGCTGATTCCCCACCGGCTGTATTGTCACTAAATGCCGCTTCTCTCTATGGACTGTAAATGATTTAATTTGAGCGCCAGATGTGGCGTTTAGACTCCGCTAGCTTGTTGAGAGAGAGGGAGAGAGATGGAGGGAGGAAGAGAGAGGGAGAGACAGGGAGGGAGAGAGAATGAGGAAATGACAGGAAGGAGAGAAATAGCTTGGCAGACCGACAGCCAACAGCAGCACAGGCACTTGACAGAGCTCTCAAACATCTCGACTGTGTGTGTGTGTGTGTGTGTGTGTGTGTGTGTGCGCGCGTGTGCGTGCGCGTGTGCGTGTGTGTGTGTTTTCCACTTGTGTATCATGACAGCTGAATGAAAATCAATCTGCTTCTACATCTGCCATCTTGAGTGTCGGGGAGCGCAGATGGGCCTTCCCCGTCACACTGAGCTATCTGGCAGCCGACCAACTCGAGTCTTTCCACCTCTTCTTTTTCCTCTCCTCTTCCTCTCTGCTCCTCTTCTCTTCCTCTCCCTCTCCTCTTCCTCTCCTCTCCTCGTTAATCAGATGCCAGCCACTGAAGAGGAGTTTTTTCTTTTTCCTCTTCCTACCCTGACGTCTCCAAGTCACTCTGACGGCAGATGTTTGGGCCTTTTCGAAAACCGCAATCTGGGCTGTAATCACCCTCATTGACGGCTCCGAGGGCCCCCGTCGCAGCGCTGAATGGCAAATTTTAAGCGTTTTTAGATAACGTTGGTAATTGGCTAAATCGTTTATAAGCCCGGAGATCACACTTTTAATCTGCAGCCTAACATGACGGATCATGAAACCGAGACAGATCTCGTCCATGTGTGTTGTGCGGCGCGTTTCCTTGCCCCTTCGTCCCATTTCTTCTTTTTTTCTGGTTTCCCCTCCTCGTGCGTTACAGGATGTTTGATGCTTCATGAGTCGCCCATCAGATTAACAAACACTAATCGTTCTGTGTGCTGCAGTTTGTCTCAGTGTCAGGATTCCCCGCTGTCCTCGCTCCTCTCTCATCTCCCGAGCCCATCTCATCTCTGGCATTAACTCCATTAGCCTGGTAATTGGCTCTTAAAGCAGCGGCCACAGACTCCGAAGGCCACTTAATGTCCATCTCCCTTGCTCCCTTCTCCTCTCTGCTCTCCAGTCGATCATCTACCTTCCTCAGTAAATAGCATTAACTAGTCCTGCATAGAAATCTGAGGCCATATTAGTGTTATCCTCCCCTCTCAGCCCATTGCCAGGCTTATGAGTCCCGATCGTTGGAGATGATATGGCTAAGTGGATTTTTTTTTTTCTCACATCACTCCAAACTGGGGCTCCAAATAACCCCCCAACTGTCACAGATGAATATGTAAATTCCGAGCGTATGGAGATCTCCCTCCATTTTTTAACCGACCCCGAGAAACTAAATCTATATTTAAAAGATGTGGATGTGAGAATTCAGCTCATCATCACAGGCTGCCCGTGCCCCTATATACCCCGCCACCCGTCCACCGACGTGGGCCGCGCTTTTCATTTCCGGATAGAAGATAAAATCAAATGTGAAGGTATTTTTCTCTCTGCTGTGGAAATTGAGGCTCCGGGGGCAACAGCAAATAGTTTTCATTTGCGATTCCTCTACGTCTTTATGACTTTACTTTAAAGGGGCCCACAATGCAAAAAACCCTCAAGTTAAATTCACTTAACACTAATGTTAATCATGAATCTGTTTTTGGTTTCATACAGTTTCATTCCACTTGATGTTTCACTGTTTGTCTATGTCATGAGGTCGCGGAAAATAGATTTAAAAAATGTTCGTGAATACAGATTCTTTTCGCGGGAATTTGTCCAAATTTGTTGAAATTGCTGAAAACTCAAAGGCGAATGTAACATCAAGAGGTCGCCCAAGCAGTTTCCCTAAAACAATATTTTCAAAGGCTAGAAAATATAAGATTAAAGAAGAAAAATATTAAAAGCAATAGAACAAAAATAAATCCCTTTTCTATTGCATCCTTTGAGTGCAAAAGTTAATTCTTGACCGAATATAAAAACGTTTTTTCAGGTCAAGTCAATGTGCACAACAATCATTTCAAAAGTGTCTTTCTTCATCAAGATCCATGAATTATTCGCTGGGAAAATGTTGAAAAATGCTCCATCTCACAATGTTAAGGAGAGTAAAAAGACAAAGTCCTGGATCCGCCCCCTGATCTGGTTCCACGCCGAACCTTAACGGCTTCTTCGTGGACCCACACCGCATCTTTCCAACAAATCAAATCAACCCACAAACAGACAGGGGTGAAAACACAACCTCCTCTGTAGAGGTAATTAAAAGCTATTTAACTTCTCCGAGCTTTCAGAACATCTCTCCCTCTCAAGTCACGTGACGTGTCTACGAATACACGTTTTCATCCTATTTGTTTGTACTGACGACGTATGAAGATACAGATTTAACTTCCCGGAGCTGAGCTGCTGTGTCTCTGTCAGCATTTGTAGGTTTCTCACTTTGTTTAAGTCATTTAAACACAAGTCTCTGACCAACCCGACCCTCCAGTGTCTGTTGCTGCTCTGTGGTTATTGTTAGATGAAGAAGTTCTTCCCGCAGCATCAGCTCTTCTTCACTGACGGGGAGGATCAGGCCTCATCCCGTCACTTACCGCGTGTGAGATACCACGGCAACTCCGCACAAACATTTCTCCTGTTGTTTACACTCTGTGATGATTCTCTTAATCCTTCAGATTCCTCTCTCGCTTTTCGGCTTTGTGTGTGTGTGTGTGTGTGTGTGTGTGTGTGTGTGTGTGTGTGTGTGTGTGTGTGTGTGTGTTTTTGCAATGCCTCTTTGTGTGTTGTACGAAACCCTGGTGTCTCATCTGAGGGATTTTAGAAACAGAGTAATTAGTTAGCGATAGAGGAGCCGTTGGTGTGAAAATGCAGCCGCCGCCACCACCACCGCCCCTAGAGAGACAAATCAATCAATAACCTGCTGATTTATTTCACGTCCTTATCGTCTAATTTAATTGCTGGGTCTTTTGTATCTGTGGAGTCGTGGGGGGAGGACGTGGCGGTGGTGCTGGTGGTGTTGAGGGGGGGGAGATAAATAAGGCGAGGGTGGAGGGATGTTGCAGAGTTGAAGACGAAAAGAAGCGGCAAGTTTTTGTGTCTGTTCTTTTTGTGTGTGTGTGTGTGTGTGTGTGTGCTTGTGTTGTTTTTTGCGCCCATGCGTGGCGGCGTTCTTGCGAGGAGGCGTTTTTCGAGACACACTCTGTTCGACAGCCTCTGCAGTGTTTTTAAATGTATTTACTGCTGCAACACTGCCTCCATTGGTTTCTAACGCGAGAGGAAGCAAACACACACACACACACACACACACACACACACACACACACACACACACACACACACACACACACACACACACACACAGGAGGAGACACAGAGAGGGAAGAGCAATCCTTCCACAAATTATCAGAAAGAACAAATTTAATTAGCAATATAAATGCCAGGCGGAGTACATTATGTGCAATTGTCTTGCTATCTTTCCAGAAATTAGTCTTTTAAAATGAATTTGCTGTATTAATCATCTCCTGAAATATTTTTTGATCACTGAATTAATAGATTTGCGTTTGCGGGGCTGTGTTTTTTTTTAGGTGTTCATTGACATAGGTGATTGCCTCTTAATTATGACAGCGTCCTCCTCCTATCCGCGCCTATTAATTCCTGTGTTGTGGCGTAGCTGCAGCCCGCTGCCTGGCCCTGTATCTACTAATTACTTCTCTAATTGAATTTGCTCTCTGTTGCCAGGCTGTTTTTTTTAAGTGGCTGTTTGTTGCCGGGCCTCATTGTGTCTTTGTGTGACAGCTAGCTGCTCGCCGCTCTCTCTCTCTCTCTCTCTCGCTCTGTATATTCATGTCTCTCCCTCTATAGCGTAACCTATATCTCCCAGACCTATGTAGTGTTCTCAGTGTAAATAAAGGCAGGAAATTAATTAATGAGAGCCAGTGAAACAATTACAAGCCCCTCCCCGCCCGCCCGCTGCCCGCCGCCCGGCTGTCATTGGCTCAGGTCTCTGTAGGATTGTTGTGACTGCGAGCCCGCCACTCTTCAACCAGCAACTCAGGACGGCGTGTGTTTGGCAGGATGATAAATAACATACAGGCGAGTTTATTTAGCTCCTTTTCCGTCATCGGGCCTCGGCTGCACATAAACTGTATTCACGATTAAATTGAATCCTGTATTTTAAACCTTTTGAAAGTGAAATAGTTTGATGAAATCGGACTATTCTCCTGCTCTTGATTCCAACTTGTTGTTACTACTTAAACTACATTTAAGTTAAGTGATATTATGTGTTAGCATAATTCCTCAACTTTACAGGACGAACTTCAGATTTCAAATCCTGAGTGACGACTGAACTGCAGAGTGTTCGTGTTCCTCCGTTGTCGTGTCTTTAATTTCACACATCGTCGTTTACGTCATCGGAAACTCGTGCTACTTTCAAATAAGCTGCCTCTTTGTTTGTGCTGCCACCTGAACAACCTGCATCCATGAACTTTATCTTCATCTCAACTCAGCTTTCTGAAGCAAAGAGCTTTACTGCACAGAGGAGAGGGAATTAATTGAATTAACTGACAGTTGCTCGTTGAGTATTTTCTGACAGTAACAACAGCTAAAGACCTGGTTTCAAACTCTCACCACTTTGGTTTTCCACCGACTCCGACGTGCAAACAGTGAAAGTCACTTGCTCGACAGCGATTTGTCTCTTTACCGTCCTTGAACAAGGTTTTCTGAGTTAATGGAGAGAGAGGAGGCTTTTTACAGGAATATCCAGATCTGCTACTTCACCACACGCAGCATCGAGAGGTCCTGCTTTTCTCTCTCTGGACATTTTGTCTGAGGAGTTATTAAGGTGACTGCCGGTCGGTATCAGGCCGGGGGTGCATGTTATCTGCGTGCACGATTTAAAACACAACAAACACCACGATTGACAATTGAGTCGAGGTCACTCCAATCCACTATCACAACTTTCTCTGCTGTATTCATGTTCAAGATTTTGTGTCTATAACATTTAACCAAAATAAATTCATATTTCATTTGTCTTCTTGACAAACTCTCTACCTTCATCTGGATGTTTTTCATGAGCCATTCTTACAGCTACTCTCATACAGTTGTACTCATAGCTCATAGTGTTTGCTGACAATGGGAATGAAGCTTCACGGACGTTGAAGCAGCCTGTGATGTCGACCGGGTAGTTTCTAGCTTTTCATGTCTGAGAAAGTGAAGCGATGGGAGATGTGTGGAAGGAGAAAGGTCCGTCATCAGGCCGTCAAAGTTCCGTCTTTCTCTCGTCAATACAAATATTCGGAATAACTTCTGGCTGCAGCTGAACGTAATGTAACATCACTGCTCTCACTGCTGTCAAAACCTTCTTCTCACCCACGTCCCAACTCTCAGCATCCTCCCTCACATCCTCCCTCACATCCTCCCTCACATCCTCCCTCACCATCCTCACCCTCTCAGTTGTCGCTGTGAAAACTTTCTCTCCTCCCGCCTCTCTTGATATTGATCCTCTCTCTCCTTCTCCATCCATCCGTTGCTCTCTCGTCCCTCCTCTCCCCCTCTATTGATCCCTCTCTCTCTCTCCCTCTCCCTCAGCTCGCTGCTATCTGGCTCGGCCTTTGTCTTCTTATCGAGGTTTCAGGGTTTATTCTGGCTGCTGTTATTGACAGGCCTCTCGCTGCACAGCCAACTAATGCATCCCTAATCCCACCTTTGTTACTGTGGAATGTTCTGTCTCTCTCACACACACACAACACACACACACACACACACCCATACACAGGTTATACCACCACATGAGTGTGTGTAAGGTGGAGAGGGGCCACGAGGATGTCGATCCGAGCTTTCTATTTGTTGGGAAAGCCATCTATCAATCAAAAAGGGGCCTGCTGTCTGTGTGTGTTTTTTTTGTATGTGTGTGCGTGCGTGCATGGGAGATTGTGCACGTGGTTGTTGAGTGACAGGCCGAATCGTGGCTGAGGACGTTTGATAAGCTTGTATTGTCGGTCGTCGGTGCCCCCCCCCCCACCACACTCCCCAGCTCCCTCCACACCTCCACCTCGATAAGAAATACATTCGACTAGAGCTGATAACGGTGTCAGGAGCAGCAAAGCCCCACTCTGAAGAGAAACACACACACACAAACACGCAGCACGCCACGGGAGAGGTGTCTTTCTTCAAACACCTTGGCTGTAAATGATACTCTCAACAAACAGGGACGACAACACCACTCAGGAAAGAGACGACTCAGATATCGGTGTGTGTGTGTGTGTGTGAGAGACAGAGGGTGTGTGTTTGTATGATGTGTGATATGGCTGGAGGATATGCTCGGCTTATTGAATAAGGTCTTACTGATAGCACCACTATATGTGTGTGTGTGTGTGTTTGTGTGTGTGTGTTGTGTTTGTGTGTCTGTGTGTTGTGAACAGCACAGAAAGAATACAGTAATAGGCTTAGAGCCGCCGAGGGAAAGTATCAGACTTAACAAACAACACACTCCAAGACTTACTGTGTGTGTGTGTGTGTGTGGTGTGTGTGTGTGTTGTGTGTGTGTGTGTGTGTGTGTGTGTGTGTGTGTGTGTGTGTGTGTGTGTGTGTGTGTGTGTGTGTGGGACGTATGTGCAAGCATACAGTATATGTGTGCACATGAATGTTTCTTGTGTACATGTATGCTCAGATTTGTGCGGTCGTACACCAACAGCCTCTACAATAAGATCTACATCTTTCAAAATCATTCAAATGTCTTTTACTGAAGTTAGAAATGTCCTCATCAAACCCAGGACATTATCAAACATGTAAAAAAGTGTTTTATTGAAATAGAGAGAGAGAGACGACCTCATGGACGTTATCAACATGTGTTGGAATGTCGTCGCTGTGAGTAGAAACTTCCTCAATCTGGTGAGAACCATCGTTGCCTCTGGCAGAAAGGTCATCGCTGTGGGAGCGGAGGCATCGTCACTGGGATCAAAATGTCACCAGCCTCACTGGGAACATCATCGATGACAAATATGTAAATGAGGACGAGATCAGAGACGTTTGATATTCAAAGTGAAACTTGTAAAAACTTGAGCTCTTTACTTTGTAAATGTCTTTTACTAAATTATTGTTTTATTGAGTATCGAGGAGAACAACGTGTAGATTCATATTATTCTGAATGATCCACGTTGTTGTTAGTGTTTAGAACAGCTTTGAGTTTTATGAATCACCGTATGGTTTAAACAAATACTGTTAGTTATCTAACGCTGTGATATTTACATCAGAATCACATTTACATCATCAGTCATATAATGTTCGTACAAATAATGATAAACAAGCACTGGTTGAGAGGAACTTGAGAAAAAAGATTAAGAAATCTGAGGATTAAAAAAAAAAGAAAAATATTTTTTGAAGCTTGATAAATTAGATTTCCAGTAAAAAATACAAATTTAAGATAAATAAAATATTACTTATGAACGAGTTGAGAAATGGGAGGTTGTCAATATGTGGGATGCTCACGTACAGAAAGAAAGAGCAGACCCAGAGAGATGGGGGGGGGGGGGGGGGGGGAGCACGGAACGCAGGTTGCCCAACATAGGACATTTGCACAGGTCATCCATTACTGCAGTGAAAGGACGGTGACCTGTGAAGAAGAGATTTCAGGAACGGGGCCGGTGCCCGACGCAAGAGGAGGAGGACGGAGATAAAGGAGGAGGGAGAGAGAAAGAGAGAAAAGATAAAGAGAGAGTGAAATTACCAGAGGGCAGGAGAAAAGAGGCTTATTGTGTATGTGCATTAACAGGGCGTGTGATGAAGTTAGTTTTTTTTTTTGTGTCGTGTGCAGTGACTAGGGGCTAAGGAGTCAGGAAGACAGAGGGAGGGGGGGGGGGGGGGGAGAAATCAATGGCAAATTACACGCGCTCGGCTTGCCCATTGTACAGTACGGCTGCTATATTCAAAAGAAGGCACTTCCAAGATGATGCAGCCAAATGGTGGATGGACTCCAAGATCATTTTTATTGATTTCGAGGAGCCATCAATAGAAGCAGGGGGGGGGGGGGGGGGGGGGGGGAGTTGGGATGTGTGTCACAGGGTCAATACAATACCCCTGGACCCCGGCTTTTTGTCCCTGTCCACACATTAACAACACCCCCCCCCCCGTCCCCACTGCTTTTCATATACATTAGTGCCTGGATGGGCGAGTGAAGGACACGCACTCACAGAGTTTTCCATTACAGAATTGGTCTGGCAGCAGATGCTGGCATTGTTTGGGTTCGGGAGCCCAGAAACATTCGGTATTGGTGCTGATGATGTGGTGGAGTCCTCCAGTCCTCCGGTTTTCCACTTCGCAGCTCGTAGGTGTGCGGCCGTGATGAAGATTGGATTTCTGGTCCTGTGTGTTCGAGAGGGGGACGGAGCAGAATGGATTTTAGGTGCTTTTGAAATCATTAAAGTTTCCAGAAAGTCGTCCAAAAAAAAGGGAAATCACTGAAATCACTGTGGAGTCAGAGTCAGAATGAATGGATTCATTGTACGGGAACACACACACACACACACACACACACACACACAATTTACACATTAAAATTGATTCATTTTAGAAAAGGATGAAAACAATCACTGATAGTTGGCGGCGAACAATATCTGCAGTTCTATTTAAGTGGCGTCAATATTCATTCACGTTTTAATAGAATTATAAAATAATAAACACGATTAATTTCGCAGTGAAATTGAAGATCAAGCCGCGTTTAAGTTCTGCGATGATTCATATTGGACGACTGTGTGTTCATGACAGGTTTCAGTTGTTATAAAAAAAAAAAAAGTAGCAACTGGTTGGTACACTGGCTGACAGAATAATGAGCTTCTGTGTGTGTGTGTGTGTGTGTGTGTGTGTGTGTGTGTGTGTGTGTGTGTGTGTGTGTGTGTGTGTGTGTGTGTGTGTGTGTTACATGATAAACCGTGGCAGCGTGTGATCATTTGATTCCATTAGGCGGTGTGTGTTTCACAGAGCGACATGGCAGCGCTAAATGCAGCAGATGTTAACCGTAGGAGGCTAAAACATGACAGCTTGGAGCCACACGCACGTGCACACACACACACACAAAACACACACACACAACACACACACACACGCTTTCACACCCATGCATAATCAGTGGAATGCAGTTATGGAATAATACAAGCAAACAGAAGTATGAACATATTTACTATAATGCTGTATCCACTGGTGACTCATGCTTCATGCACAACATTCACACTCGTTTACACAACATAGAGCGAGTGAATGGACATAAATACTCTCACACGTCTTTTAATTAGGATGAAATTCAAAGTACAAGAATATTTACAGACTGGATTTTCTATCCCCTGTAACTAAAAGAGCATTTAACAGCATCTTAGTGCCGTTTCCGACCAAACACAATAAATGAAATCTTTTCATTCGTGTTTTTTCTGGTAGTTAGAGCTGTAATGGATGGTTGTGGTAACATGTGTGGTTACATAGGCATAAATATATTTTTACGTCACCTTTAATCTCATCTTTCCTTACCTTTATGTTCACATATTAAAGGTTTCACAAATTTCAAATACACATCCTAGCCTGTCCATGTGGCTGCCTGTTTCTTCTTACGGTGCTATTTTGAAAAGCACATTCGTTTTCTAATGCATGAGACTATACTTCCAAATGAGTGCTCGTATGAGGCCTCTGACAACACTTTCTTTACCTTTCATACACACACACACACACACACACACACACACACACACACACACACGGAGGTAGGCAAACAGCTTTGATTTATTTTCTCGTGGATCCCAACGTGTTTCTGCGTCCTTTATGAGCTGGTTGTGAAATTCAACAGGTGCTGTTAAAGTAGGATGGGGACGTGTGTGTGCGTCCGTGTGTGTGTTCCGGGAGTGTAAAGTCACGACTCGCTCGGACCACACTGTTTGAGGCGGCTCTGAAACACACACATTATCAGCGAGGTGCCAGATTTCTCAGCCTGAAGATAAACACTCAACATTTACGACTGCTTCACTTTACAGCTTTGTTGACTCTGCGATTGTGACTGTTAGACCTTCTATAGGCCCACACTGTAGGGTGTGTGTGTGTGTGTGTGTGTGTGTGTGTGTGTGTGTGTGTGTGTGTGTGTGTGTGTGTGTGTGTGTGTGTGTGTGTGTGTGTGTGTGCAAGAGAGAGAGAGAGCGAGAGAGTACATGCTGTTGCAAAAAAGCAAATGTATTGTGTGTGTTGGAATGTGTGTGTATTGGAGTCATTAAAGGAAAGTTTACACATTTCTTTCACACACTGGATTTTTAGTATTGATCATAGTCTCATGCACCTGAAGCTTTGTCAAAACATTGTTCCCTCATCGTGATATGGGCTTTGAGGCCTGAATGAAGGTTGATCATTTGATCGAATGTCAAAATCCAAGTTATTCCCTCTTTGATCTTCATTACATGATAAGTAGAAGTCGAAAAACACTGATATTGAGAGACACTAGTACAGTTCAGCTCAACGTTTGTAGTGTTTTTCATGTTCTTTATTAACTTTGGGTGTTTTTCTGGAATCAGGAAAGTCTCTTGAGGAATTTCCCTGTTTCACTTGTTTGGTGTCCTCCTGCTAAAGAGACGAGGACATGGTGGAAACGGAGCGAACCTCAAATATTGACTTGCACGTAAGGAGTGTTAGTTTCTCAAGCTGATGACCTGCAGTAGATATGACACCACACTGTGACAGTAAATACACACACACACACACACACACACACACACACACACACACACACACACACACACACACACACACACACACACAGATGACTGCTGGCAAAGTGGGTTTGGTGAAAGTCTCCAGGTTTTATTTTACTATGTTTTTTGTAGACTGTATTTTTTTTGCTTTTTATCTTTATTGTAGTTTGTTCACATTTCTTCATATTTTGTTTCCTGCAAATTAGAACTGCAATGATTAGTCTGTTCATCAAATAGTTGACAGAAAACTATTTAGATAATTTGTTCCAGTTGAGCAAAATTCAAGTTTCACGGTTTTGGTTTTTCCAGTGTGAGAATCTGCTTTGTTTTTTATCTTAACATTATAGTGAATTTGAAATATTTGGGCTTTGGTCTGTTGGGCGGACAAAATAAAGCATTTGAATCCTTTTGATAAATAATCCATTATGAAAAAGACCATTGCTATTTCAACTTAGATGAATCATATGAATATTACAGCAGATCAGGTTTTTGCAAAGGTGAAAAGTAAAATGTCATAAAGGAGGAAATGACGCTGGATGAAATAATCCTGATCTCAGTTGGTGTCGGAGGATGGTCTTTAAAACTGAAACCTCCCGTTGTTAACCCTTTGTTTGGACTTGCATGCATACCTGTGTGTGTGTGTGTGTGTGTGTGTGTGTGTGTGTGTGTGTGTGTGTGTGTGTGTGTGTGTGTGTGTGTGTGTGTGTGTGTGTGTGTGTGTGTGTGTGTGTGTGTGTGTGTGTGTGTGTGTGTGTGTGAAAAGCCAGGGGAATGTCCTGGTATGTTACCAAAGCAAAGCCATTCCCTTGCTAACCGTCCAAGTCCATCACAGAGGTCTGATCCTGCCATGATCATCTCCTGGATAAAAATCAAACTCCCTCCTCTTCCTCTCCCCTCTCTCTTCCTCTCCTCTCCTCTGACGCCAGGCTCAGTCACTTTGTCAGAAGCAGAGCCAACACACTCTCAGTGTGGACCGCGCTCTCTGTGTGTGTTTCTGCCAAGCTTAAATCTTCCTGCTTCTCCTGTTGCCTCGGTGCCTCTTTGCCCTGGTGACCGTGGCTTATACTCTCCCCCACACACATGCACACTGGTCACTGTGAACACGAGTGTGTGTATTTATTTGCATCGTACACTTTGTCTTAGTGCAGAATTAACGTAATAGCTGGTTTTGTTGATTTTGTCTTTTAGAGAACAGAACTCACACATATCTCTGAGAGGCCGAGCTGAGGTAAATCAATGGTAATAGTTACTTCTATTCACAAGGTCACTGTGCAGAACTAACATGACAACTTCCAACAAATTAATAAAGACATTAAAATGCACAAAATACCCTTAATATCATATGCAAGCTTAAAACAAAATGTACCTTATTGTGCTAAAGGTTCATGGCTCAAGATGTGAATGGTCTATATATTAGTTTTACAAATTAACCACAAATAATTACAAGAAAACAAAATAAAACAGCATGTGAATCAAACTCTGAACGTTTTATTATCAAAGAGCTTAATGCAAAGCCTGGTTTTCATTAGCACTTTGGTTTATAGGGTCAAGATTACAATTAGATTTCCATTAGAAATAAGGTTTTAACCTCTTCAGCTTCACAGAGACTTTAGCACATCTACCGACACAAACAGAACTCGAGTAAATGTATTAGAGAGATATTAGAGATGTTTATTCATGAAATATGAAATGTCTCATCTGAAGTAATGATGTAGTCATTCAAATTCAGTTAGAATTATAATGTCTACACCCCTGATAGTTTCAGTTAGTCTTTCAAACAAGTACATGATGGGGACTGTGGATGGAACAAACGCAGCGATCACTTTTTCTAACTTTGACGCTACTTAAGAGGAAATTTGAGGTCAGGCCCTGAGTTCAAGTGGATCATTCTGTCGCAGTGAGGGATAAATAGTTCGGAAAATAAGTGTCACCAGTCAGTGTCCTCACACGTGTGGTAATGCAAACGTGTGCGTGTGTATCTGTGTGTGTGCAGGCGTGTGTGAAGGTATCATCCCGGCTCGGTAGCAGCTAGCTAGCGGCTAAATGACTCTCCACACTTCATTAGCGGCGACGAGGTGAGCCGCTCATCTCCTCATTGTTAGCTAGCGCTAAGCTGCAGTAATCCCAAACAAAGGGCCGGGGCCTCGCAGCAGCCTGCGCGGATTAGACCGCTTTCTAGAAACATCCGAGAGAGATTCATTCTCATTCAAATTGGCCTGTAAACAAAACCAGCGGTGGCCAGGAGAGAGATGAGTGTAGGATGGAGTGAGTGTGAAACATCTTATATGTCGACATGTGTAATGTAGCTGCAGTGGGTGTGTGTGTTTGTGTGTGTGTGTGTGTGTGTATACTACCGACATACGTGGTAGGTGCTGCAGAAGAAGACTGAGAAAGGGGGATAGAAACTGATAGTATGAAAATGTCGCCTAGTTGCCCGTAGATTTGTCTTAGAAGCTCAGGGTTTTGCGATTTCTGTCTCTAAAACTCGTGACTCCATCCCAGTACGATGTCGACATTGACTGTATATGAAAAATGGACGTAGACTCTGGGACCAGACAAGGAAGCCAATGTGGAAGTGCCTGAAACCTGTCTTCTCCCGCTTGACCAGTAGAGGGCAACTCCACTGGTTCCAAAAAGAAGTCGGTTTCTATAGAAGTCTGAGAAAACACCAATTAACCAATAAATAATAAATTCCTAAGGAGTTAAAATAGTCAAAGTACCAGCTCTCAGTCAGGCTCCACCCCCTGCTCCTCCCAATATGGTTACTTATGGTTTCAAAATAACCAAGATGGCGCCGGACAAAATGGCTTCAAAACGGAAGCTCCCAAACCAAAGGGAGACGTTGGGTTGTCACTTCGGATTTACGTCAATGGAATCAATGGAATTCCTACTTTGGTATTTTAGAAATTAATTTCTCAAGTTGAATTTTTGGAGCTGAGTAGAGTGTCACTCGGGTTATTCAGTTTTTGGGGAATATGTTTTTATCAAAAAAAGCATTTTCTGTAAAAACTGCCACAGTGAGACTCTGTGGATTAAAGAGTTCA
This sequence comes from Reinhardtius hippoglossoides, assembly GCA_006182925.3. Taxonomy (NCBI): domain Eukaryota; kingdom Metazoa; phylum Chordata; class Actinopteri; order Pleuronectiformes; family Pleuronectidae; genus Reinhardtius; species Reinhardtius hippoglossoides. The sequence goes on along the minus strand of CM031683.1, from coordinate 24,121,844 downwards.
GTCTCGCCCCCTGGTGGAAGCTGGGGAAAAAAACGCCTTCATGATTTATTCAGGGGAAATATTTAGCTTTTAGAAAATGTTTGCATTTCAAAATGAATTAGAGTCAAAGACATTTTTCCCAGCAGGTAATTTGACCTGTCATAGCAGGAACAGCACGGGTGGAGCTAATGACATTAATGATGGCTCAGTTCCACTGCAACACAATGCAGCAATTAATAGTGACATTACACATGCACCTGTGTTGAAGGAGTCAAAGTGCCCGCTGTGTAAAAGGTCAAATGAACTTGTCAGCTTCGCTCGACATTTTCCCTCCGGCCATGTTTTCCCCAAACAACCACTTACTTAGGAAACACCTGATTTAGAGTAACAATCGTTTCTGGAAATAAAGCTGCTGAACATTTACCTCCGCCCACAAGGTTCTGTTTTCACCCCTGTCGGTTTTATTGTTAGTTGGTTTGTTTGTTTGTTTGTTTGTTTGTTTGTTTGTTTGTTTGTTTGTAAGCAAGATGACACAAAAACAACTAAACTGATTTTCCCAAAACTCGAAGGATGCAGCTTGACTTTGCAAAGTTATGTTCTCTGCTGCTTCTAATTTAATTCACCTCCTTTGTATTGATGCATGTTTCAGAGTCATACATCTCAAAACCTGGATAAATAAATGACAAAATACACTTTAAACATTTCTTGTGGCTGTCCCTTGAATGTTTATCCTTACCTACACAAGCTTGGGACGTTTTGTGTAGTGTATCCCTGAATTAGTGTGTGTGTGTGTGTGTGTGTGTGTGTGTGTGTGTGTGTGTGTGTGTGTGTGTGTGTGTGTGTGCTTTCAAACGAGGTGTCAATCCATCAAATCATTTCGTTCTTCATCTCTTGTGTCAGGAAGTCGTAAGAAGAAGATTCAGATGTTTTTATTTTCTTGGCAGAGCCGCTCAGCTCTACACTTTTAACAGTCACTCAGATGACGAGCGCCGTCCTTGAAGTCCCTCTGCTAATCTGACTTGATCATTAACAACCATCCATCAGCTCAGTGAACAAGTTATTTTAAAACCGGCTTCCTCATCTGACCGATCTGAGGATCCGATGTCTCGATTAGACTCGTCTCTAATATTCCTCTAAAATGTCATCAACTGGTCCGGGCACATTAGCCTCCAATCAAATGTTCTGATGCTCGGGAACATTTGAAGTAAACGGCTGTTATTGGTTTTGATCGTTTTTAGCCGTCAATCACACAAGTTAGATGTTATTCAAATCATCATCTTAATGTGATGTCAGCTGAATATCCGGACGATCTGATGATCAGCGTCTATCACGTATTCGTGATCCGTGGAAAGATGTTGGTTTTTAAAGTCAGTCATGTAGACGTTAGCATTAGTAACCATCAGTCAACGGTAATCTGATTGTCATGAAATGAGCCTTAAACGGTGCACGTTAGCCTCTAATAGAGAGTTTACATGTTATATAAAAACTATCCATAACCACTAAATCTGCTGAAATGACATTTCCATCATCATCTGTCTGTAGTGGTGACTCCATTTGTCCAATTTCACATCCAGTCTTACTTTGTTTGGATTAGTGATAAATAACCGGTTCTGTAATTGGTGTTTTGGTTTTCAATCTCGACAGAATAACTGAACTCAGAGCTGTGTGTCTTTCTGATAGTTCAGTGTGATGGTACATGAAGTGAAGTGTCTGTACGTCACTGGATGCTGTAAGTCGGTGCCCCCCCCCCCCCCCCCCCCACACACACACACACACACACCTGGGCGTGATTGCTTACTCGCTATAAAAGATGGCTGATGCCGTCCTCGTGTTGCTCTGATGAAGCCTTGTTTGTCGAAATGCAACAGATGCATCTAAACATGTGAAAGTGCAGCAGGATGGTTGAGGCATCGCCGTCGAGCTGCAGCTGTACGTGAAGCAGCTGCGATCAACACGAGTGTAATTCGCCCGTTTCTTGACCAAAATTAGTACAAGATTGTCACAGATTATCCACTTTCACGACAGTTGAGATGATGGTGTTTTGTTGAGGGTTGTGATGCCGAGGCTGAGCAAACAGCAGCACTTTAGAAACAGGATTCACACTCCACAGCAGAGTGGAGCTGCACCATCGACTGTCGCTATAGAGATGGTCGACACGTCTCCGCTTTCGTGTGTCGTACATAGATGAAGCTGAAGTGTGTGGTCGCTGCCATCTTGTGCTGGTGACGTCATTTGGAGCCGAGGTCTGTGCACTAGTGATCGTGAAGTGGAGCCATGGCATCGAGGTCCTGCCGATACACAAGATAACAAGGAACACGTTTGATAACTACCTAAAATTACAGAAACCAACTTTGAGAAAACGTGTGCTTTGACTTTTTAGTTTGTTTCACGTCCCATCCACTAACATGGAGGAGTCCGGTTTTGTGACTGTCCTGCAGCTTACAGGAGGCGACCGGCGGAATCTCAGTGTATTTGCTCAGTGCAAACTGTTCATGTAGCATTCTTCGGTAATGAGATGCCATTGAGGAGTGTTGTTCGGTAAATACCTGACAGCTGTGTCTGCGTGTGTCTTTCTTCCCGCTGCTTCCTGGACAAACAGCTGCATACCGACCGACCGACCACCTCCAGCATCTCAGCGTCTCTGAAGCTCTGATCCTCAACTTCTTCCCACCGTCGGTCCTGCACTTCAACAATCTGACCACGTCCATACACCACACCAAAACTCGTAAAGCAACGTTAACTGGTGTGAAACATCCTCTGGGTTTGTCTCACACTGTTCCAAATGAGCATTTCATTCCTGCACTGCTGCACGAAGAAGCAGTGTCACATTAATAAACCTCTGATATTCAGAGTGGGTAACTCATTGTCTTTCCACCTCGTCTGTTCAGTATACATACATGCATACACATATTTTTTTATTTCTCTGCATTTGGCCCATCCCTTCTTGGGATTACAATACACTTTCTACTTTACAAACAGATATTTATCCTCTTCTGGTGGAATATATACAACACATGTAGAAGAAAGAAACAGGAGGAAACACCGGCAAAAGAAAGAAAACGTCGACGAGGCCATTTCTGACCTGCTACTTTTATCCTGTTGATGCTCCACAACGTGAATTCACCAAATCTAGATGTTGAGAATCTGCTGACGTCCTGCCTGCAGATCAACTGGGAACGTCCCTCATCAAAACCAGTAAAGATAGAGAACTACCTGTAAGAGCCGGAGGGATGGACGAGCGTGAGGAATCACAGACTTTAGATAAAACACATTGATACTTAAAACTCTCTCTGGAAGAGTCTTAAAACAGAGATACTGTTTCTACTCATAGCTGCGTTTGTATGTGTCTGTGTGTGTGTGTGTGTGAGCGAGCAAGTGCATGTGTGCGTGCATGTGGCGAAATGTGTGCGTTTGACGTGATTGACAGTTGGCTGGTGTCCGTGTGTCTGTATCACACACACACACATACACACACACACACACACACATACACACACACAAAGGGAGAAAGGCCCACTGCGAAAACACACAAAACAGATGCAGCAAATGTGTCCACTCTCATGCATATGGAAACGCTAACAAATGTGTATGGTATAAGTGTGTGTGTGTGTGTGTGTGTGTATGTGTGTGTGTGCGTATGCATGTGTGTGTGTGTGTGTGTGTGTGAGAGTGAATGGACAGCTTCAATGTAAAATGCATTAGCATTCAGTGATGATGATGCTGGTCTTTCTAAAGGCCCTCATGGTGCCACTGGACTCTCTCGCTCTCTCTCACTCTCTCACTCTCACTCTCTCTCTCTCTCTCTCTTTCTTTCTCTCTCTCCCCCTCTCTCTCTCTCCCTCCCTCCCTCCCTCCCCACATTTTTCCAACATGCTATCATCACACTCCGCGGCCTCTGTGGATGGGTTTATAATTAAAAGTGCTCCGGCTCTCTAATATGAGTGGTGTGACTGTGGTGTAGACTACATGGCACAGATTGATCAGATAAAGAGCCAGTCATATTTCTTTACTGCTAAGCCTATTCACACTGAGAGCACTGATCCCCCTCTCCTCTCTCTCTCTCTCTCTCTCTCTCTCTCTCTCTCTCTGCCTGTCTCTCTGTCCCCCGTCCCCCTCGTCTCTTCTCTGCTTCTGTTTGTCTCCAAGTCTTTAAATCTTCCTAAAGCTCTTATATTCTGCTGCTCTCTCTTTCCTCCCTTTTCCCCCCTCCATGTTCTCTGCTGTGTCTCCGCACCACGGAGAAGTCACCTGTTAGCAGCTCTGCGCCTTCGGGCGGTTTCATGTGAATCGTGTAGTTCCCTTTTAAACTCAGTGATGGTTTGGAGGACACACATGCACGGTGTCCAGGGTCATTTCCCCTGTGGATTCTCTGCTGTTGTTTTTGTAGGTGTCGCTGTTTTGATTTGCTGTTCAGATATCTGCCGTCATGCACCAAGAAGCTTGAGAACTGTAATTTATACAGTATTTATGTTGTATTTTGTCATCGCAAGGACATGGAGAGAAACTCATTTCGTGGAAACTCGTGTGAAAGAGCTTTTCCTCTTGAATCAAAGCTTTTTCACGAAGCAGTACTTTCAACAAGCATTCATCAGAGAAAAGGGGAAAGCTGCACGTTGTTAAAAAGTTGTTCTGACCACGGTGCTTAAATGCTAATTCACATTTTTGTCACATTATCTCCACATTTTTCAACAAGTTTTTTACATCTGAAGAAATGTGTGAAGTTTATCTTTTTTTATGTGAAGTGGTTTTGTCCACAGACATCTGTGACTGATGTGATGGGGCTGTTGAAAGGGGCTCGGCCTTCTGCTTATCCAGTGTATTCAATACTTTAGTTTCCATGTGTTTGTACGACGCTGAACCTGGAGGATAACGGTAACAGAAGGAAACTGAGTCGGTGTTGTGCTGAAATTATTCTAAGTTGAATCGGGACTCTCTCTCTCTCTCTCTCTCTCCTCTCTCTCTCTCTCTCTCTCTCTCTCTCTTCCCTTCATCTTTCCGTTACTTTGCACTTCTCTCCCTTCCCTGTATCCATGTCTCTATCTCTTCCTCCTCACCCATCATCCCCTTGATCTATTGCCCCTTACTAACCTCCTCACCTCACCCCACACCCCCTCACCCCCCCCCCCCCCCCCCCCCCCCCCCCCCCCCCCCCCCCCTCCCCCACTCGCCACCCCTGTGATAGACAGGGTGTCCTCGCCTTGTAACGATCACTGACATCCAATATGTTTGGCTTGGGATCATCCCCTGTGTGTCCATTGTGCTTCCTGTTAAACGCTTTATTGATTAGCCATGAGTTAATTACAAATTACATCAACCGACTGAGGTGGCTGCTATACGTGGCTGCAGGAGCCATCCTGGAGGAGCTGGTGCATGTTGACTGCACACACACACCTGCAGGCGTGCATCTCAACCTGAGCAGGGTTACATTAGCAGCACCTGATTCCTGCCACTATTAACACCCGTGCATTTATGACATTTCACAGCAGCTTATCAACGCTTTGGGGCCGTGCAATATTTCCTGGGCGATTGTAGTGAAAAGGGTAGAATTAGAAACAGGAGGTTTCTGCGAGACGCCAAGGATATGCCCTGAATACTTAATTTTATCAAGCACAACTTGACTCACCCGATGCAAAAATTATTATGAGACTGTGCCAAATCCACAGCAGACCTTTGGAGGCTAATGTATTCTGGATTTAAGCTCCATTGTAAAACCCATAACACGCCTGCACCTGACCTGCTCGGCTGCAGCCCCCACAACAACCCCTCACCTCTGACTTTTGCACAAAGTTACGAATGCAAATACTAGTCAGATTATAACAATAACAATAATAATAATAGTAATTAGCAATAATAATTAATAGTCGTTGGAACTTGCAGCAAGCCTGCACTTTTTCAAGCCTTTCCTTTTCATACCGTGTCAGTTTCTCTTTGACATTGCCATGTACTTTGTGCAAAAGCAAAAAGGAGCGGAGAAAAAATCTTTATCAAATCCCCATTCTGAGGCTTTCAATAAGGCAGGCCATTACCTCACTGGCGCTTTTGTTCGGCCTATACAAGAGAGAACAAAATGGTTATTCAGGAGGACGCTTTAGATTTTTATTGTGGGCTCGCTATTCACAAAGAGCACCGTTATTGTATTAAAAAGAACCATCTGTGGCAGAAACAATGGCTTCAAATTATCTGTGAATACCCAGTGAACAAAATATAAAGCTTTTTCCTGCTCATTATGTGGGCTAAGCTAGGGGGTGGAAGATAGGAGAGGAGAGGCATAGACTTTGCTATAACTGACTTTTGTTGTTCTTGCTTGCATTCTTCTTTTTAAATCGGCCCCCTTTTCACATTGTGTGTCGCCATAAACGGCTTTTCTTGTTGCAGGGCGAGCGGAGAGAAGACAGCGGAGCTCCAGACAGACAGCGGGGCACCGCGGCGCCGCGCGGCCGCCACAGCGCGCCGGCTGCCGGATCCAAAACGCGCGGACTACCGCGGGGGCTGGCGGAGGAGAGGACGGAGGAGGGTGGGACTGTTTCGCGGCCGGCGCACGGAGCTCCGCGCCCCGGGCGGACTGAGCCTGGTTCACCGGGGGGGAGGAAGCGACGGGGAGATGTGGAGGATTGAAGGAAAACGGCTTCTTGTTTTATTTCAACACGAGAGGAAGACAACTCCCAAACTGGCAGTAAGTTGGAGAGCAGTGGAGATGGGTGTGTGTGTGTGTGTGTGTGTGTGTGTGTGTGTCTCAGTGTGTATGTTAGTGTGAGTCTCTCTGTAGGCTGTGTGTGTATACGTGTGTGTGTATGTGTGTGTAAATCACGCAGTGTTGTGGAATGACACCTCATGGCATCATGAGCTTGACTGAGCTGCTGCGGCCCGGTTTGGTTTTTCTCCTCAACACACACACACACACAACATTTGTGCTTCAGGCCTTTGGCATCATCGCATCTGACATTTACTGTCATTTAATATCATTTATAAACTTTAATTATTCCTCTATGTATTTTTAAAAAAACGTTAATTTGTGACGTTTGAATTAGAAATCAAACAGATCGCACTGAGTTTGCTTTGATTGATTCGCCTTTATGAGACTATTCAACTTTTATTATATTACACTTCAGTATTAAGTTATAGATTTAATCTTCTCTACTTATTATAAAAATAGTGTATAATTTCATTTATTATAGTCCAATAGCTGGACGACACATTTGTCACTTTTACAGCGTCATGCTATCATCTGACTCGTTTTTGTTCAACAAAAAATAAATATTCTCCACATCTATTATGGAAAGAATTTTTTATTTTTTTAACCATTTTTAAAAATATATATAAGTGAAATATCTGTCTATGTTTTCTTCTCAAATTTATAATAATTGTAAAATTGAAAATACACTTGTTTATTTGTCCACATTTTATTTGCACACAGTTCTTGTCACAGTGTTGTCTTGGTGTCCAGCCCCCGGCACGGCCCCTAGTGGCAAGAACACACAAGTTTATTCTCATTTCACCTGAACTCTCTTCTACTTACAATTATCATTCACTCGTCGCTTGCACGGGATTAGTCCCTTTTATGGATGTTGCGTAAATTTAAATTCCCTCTGGATGATTCTGACGTGAGCCAGAATCACCGCGATCAGCTCAGACTTAGTTTTTATTTCATTTAAAATGCTTAAACTTTTGTCACGAGAGTTTCGAGGAGGAGGTTTTCATGTGCGCGGCTGCTGTTGGAATAATATCTCACTTTTTTTTGAATTTTTTTTTTGTATTATTGTTGCTCTCCGTTGTGGCTTGTTTTTGCAGAGATCCCATTACCTAAAATTGTGTAACCACACAACAGTATTTTGATATCTCAGCGTGCTGCACTCTCTGTATTTGTTGTCTCCATCCCAACCTGGTGTAGCGGGGGGCTTACAAGTGGTCCGAGGGAACCGCCCCGCCGGTTCCTCCTGGGTTTTGTCAAGCAGCGGCTTTAATTCAGGATGATTGTGGATGCAGGGCCATTCCCGGCTGGATGGGGCCTGCTTTCAGGGAGCTGCAGGGCCCCGCTGTTCCTTTATTATCATAAGCAGATTAGAGGTAGCGGGGAACACACTCAGATGCAGATAACAGCCGAGCGGCCCATTTCAACCTTGCATTATAATGGACCGAGCTGCATGTGTCGCCTCTCGCAGCCTATTACGCACAAGATGAATCTTATGTAAGGTTGCCGGGGCCGGAATAATGAGAGCACGGGGGCTGCTCTCCCTCCGTTTATTATCAAATGACTAAAACAAAATAATAAGGCTTGATCCATTCACTTTCAATTATGATTTAATCTAGGGACACGCATTTAAATTGAATTATTCCAGGTGTGTGTACTCGATCTATCTTTAATTATTGGAGGTGCACAGGTAACAGCTGTGGTGCGTGCGGCTTGTGACGAAACACTCGTTTTCTTTCTGTTATTTCCTTTTAAATAAATACAATTTGAAGAATATTTTTTAGCAGTTCTCATATCTTTCAGCCGAACTTCTAAAAACAGCCACCACCAATTCCTCCTCTCTGCTTGGAGAACCCCCCCCCAGTCTCTGTGTAGCTGCAGTTCTCCCTGTGTCCAGTAGGCGGCGCTGGTGTCACGCAGCAGGACGCCTTGCCCTCGGATGGAGATTCAGGGGAAAAGCAAAACAAGTGTCAGCAACACTTCGAAACTCAAATAATAATCAAACCCTGAGCTCTTTTATACATTCAACACCAAATTTAAACATATATCATAATAATAGTGATAACAGTGATAATAATAATAATAATAATAACGGTGAGTTTGATCCATAGTCAGGTGGAGCAGGTGGAGGCCGCTTCTCCTTCACACTAATTGGCTGACACGCTTGTTCAGGCTGATACGAACGAGCTGCGCCTTTTGTGCCAATAACGCGCACTTTATCTTAAAATATTCCTCACCTTTATTTCTCCTCCCCTCGCGCGGCCCGGTGTCCTCCTCACCCTCCTCACCCTCCTCACCCTCCCTCCCTCCTCCTCACCCCCATCACCCCTCAAAGCACCGGCAACAACAGCAGCGCTGTGGCGGTGGAAGTGGAGTGGAGTTGGGTCTTTGTCCGGACAGATGTAGCGACAACATCCCAAACAAAACCCGCTTATTTGCGCTGAGATGAGCCCGTCTGCCTTCTGTGTGTTGGCATTCAACTTCACTAAACAAAGGGAGCAGGGGGAAACATCTTGGATTACCTTTCCTCTTTTCAACGCTAAAAACCAGCAGTGTTTCCCCCCCCCCCCACACTCTCTCTCTCTCTCTCTCTCTCTCTCTCTGTCTCTCTCTCTCTCACACACACACACACACACACACACACACACGCCACCGCCATTCAGCGCTTTGAGTGAACTAACAAAGTTTATCTAAGTGTTGTTATGTTATTGGCGCCATAAGTGGGGGAATTAGTGACTTTTTGATTTTGAACAAGAGAAGCGTGACTCGGTGTCAGGACGAGGCTGAGCACATGACACCATTAATGTCAATAAGCATTTGAATAACAAACGAATTTTTTATTTCAAACATTCGTTTAACTTTTGGTTGTATTTAAATCCGAGGCCTGGATTTATCTCCATAATTTAATCTGCACATTAAAAACAGAAAAAAACCCGGTTTATTAACAATTAAAGTAAAGTCTGTATTCTGCATTTATTTGCAAACTTTTTACTCCTGTTTTTGCAGCAAAGTTTTCCAAAGCAGCTCAAACTCATTTAAAAAAAAAAATCTTCTTCCTCCTCTTCCTCAGCTTGACGCTATAAACTGTCCACGAAGAGGCAGCATGTGTACGTCCCCGGAGAAATGTGTCCATAAGCCTGGAAATAGTAAATATGTAGTGTTGGCTCATATGTGCAGCCTGTGCGTGTTTGCGTGTGTGTGCGTGTGTGTGTGTTTCTCGGGGCGGGGGAGGCCCCTCCTCTTTATGCTAATTGTGGTCTCCCATTGGTGTGTCAGGGGAGCAGGCCCGCTCTGATTGGCCAGGTCGAAGCCATTTATTCGCTGTCGGCCCCGTCACATGAATGGTTGTCTATTAACTTGTTCAAAAACTATCTGGAGTTGTCAAGGCTCAGAAGGACGCAGGCGAAAAAGTACAGTGTGTTGATGCTTTTTGGGAGAAGCGACGGGAGAAGTTTTGTGGACACTACATAGCAGGAGCCCACCGGGAGAAGACTCACACTCACAGACACGCACGCAGAGAGACTCCACTGAGAGGGAGAGTGTGGGAGACGCGGCTCGGTGCTTGTTGTTTTTGTCCAGAGAAAAAGTTCCAGAGAGAAATCGACAGGTAACTTGTGGCAGCAGCAGCAGCAGCAGCAGCAGCTCCTCATCCTCCTCTTCCTCCTCATCCTCAGCGTCCTGCCTCTGGCGTGTGGAGTTGGTCTCTGTGTGGGTTGTTTCTTTCCTCCGCACGGGAGCTCCACCTGAAAAGCTGTTCCTGATGTATAACATGATGGAGACTGAACTGAAGCCCCCTGCTCCCCAGACCAACACGGGGGGCACGGGCAACACCAACACGTCCGGCACTGGCCCCAACCAGAAAAACAGTCCGGAGCGCGTAAAGAGACCCATGAACGCGTTCATGGTGTGGTCCCGAGGCCAGAGGAGGAAGATGGCCCAGGAGAACCCCAAAATGCACAACTCGGAGATAAGCAAGAGGCTGGGCGCCGAGTGGAAACTTCTGTCTGAGAGCGAGAAGAGACCTTTCATCGACGAAGCCAAGAGGCTGCGGGCCCTGCACATGAAGGAGCATCCGGATTACAAATACCGGCCCCGGAGGAAAACCAAGACCCTCATGAAGAAGGACAAGTACACCTTGCCCGGCGGGCTGCTGGCTCCGGGAGGCAACGGGATGGGGTCTGGGGTCGGTGTCGGGGTGGGCTCGGGTCTGGGCGGCGGTGTGAACCAGCGGATGGACAGCTACGCGGCGCACATGAACGGCTGGACCAACGGGGGCTACGGCATGATGCAGGACCAGCTGAGCTACCAGCACCCGGGGCTGAACGCGCACAACGCGGGCCAGATGCAGTCCATGCACCGCTACGACATGAGCGCCCTGCAGTACAACACCATGGCGAGCTCCCAGAGCTACATGAACGGCTCCCCGACCTACTCCATGTCCTACTCCCAGCAGTCCACGCCGGGGATGACCGCCCTGGGCTCCATGGGGCCCTCCTCGGTGGTGAAGTCCGAGTCCAGCAGCTCCAGCCCGCCCGTCGTCACCTCGTCGTCCCACCGGGCCGCTCCGGGCTGCCAAGGCGGGGACCTGAGGGACATGATCAGCATGTACCTGCCCGGGGCGGAGGTCAGCGAGCAGACCGCCCAGACCCGGCTACACATGTCCGGGCACTACCAGAGCGCCGTGCCCGGGACGACGATCAACGGCACGCTGCCGTTAACACACATGTAAGAGACACAGCCCAGAGAGAAGCGAGAGAGAGAGAGAGAGAGAGAAAGAGAGAGAGAGATAGAGAGAGAGAAGAGAGAGAGAGAGAGAGAGAGAGAAAGAGAGAGAGAGAGAGAGAGAGAAATGAACTTTTATAAGAGAAACTGTGGACTACTTAACGTTGGACTATTTTTGTACAGAAAAATTTCGGGGTGGGAAAAAGTTGTATAGAAGTTCTCCGGGAAAAAAAGGACACACGACTCTTTTTTTTTCTTGCATTTGATTGAGAGGAAGCTCCAGAGGAGAAAATCCCCCTGTTCGCTGGTGGATGAAGTTTGGAGAGACGAGACAGTGGGAGTCGCAATCAAATGTTTTATTATTGCAATCACCTTTTGTACAGTATTTATCAAAGACACATTACAATCAGATGAAATTGTTTGTTAAAACTGCAAGAGGTTGCATTTTTCCTTTTCTGTTTTTTTATATATATATTTATATATATATATTATATTTATATATATATATATTATATATATAAAATCAACAGCCGTTCTGCAGAAAAATATGAAACGTGAAAAATGTCAGAGCTGGAAACACATGGGAGCGATCAGTTATGCTTCTGTATTACTGAAAAACATTGGAAAGAAAAGGGACGAAGCAGGTAACACTGTTTTTATTTTTCATTTAAGGTCAATGTTACTAAACATTTTAATTTCTTTATAAAAAAAAAAGATAAGACACTTTTTTCTCTCATACAGCTTAAAATCTAGGTTGTTAATTTATATTTCCGTCTCCCACTTTTCATCTGTTAGAGGTATGACGCTTGTGCTCTTTATTTCCTAATTGATTTGTACAATTTCTGTATATTTACTGTGATATTTTAAGTTTTTATTTCAAAATTCATTCCCGTAGTTGTATTTTAAAAATTGTGGCCTGTACGCAGACGCCAACCACTCCATGTATATATACCGGAACTAATACCATCCTTATAACAGTTACACTTTCAGCTGAGTATATTTTTTTTTTCAATATGCAGTTTGAAATGAATAAATTTTGGAAATTTGGATACTTGAAATTGTTTGAGTTTTGATTTTGTTTCTCACACGTCGAGTTGTCATCAGTTATTTTTTTTCTGCAGTTGTGTTTCATCATTATTATTTTGTTTTTACTGTAAATTCAAACTATGACTCTTTTACTTATTTAAGAGAACAACGTATTATATATTTTTTTAAATTTACATTTACATTAATTTATAGTAGGAACTGATAATAATAATAATTCCCACTTGTTCATCAGGTTAACCACGTTTCTGTTTTCCCAGTTCCTGCGGCTGGCCCCATCGAGACAAACTTTGTTGCCTGTTTCCTAAAAAGGGGGAAGATTTTACCCAACGTCCCCAGGTATAGAGTCATTTCTCCTCTTCTATAATCTATCATAACATAGATTTAAAAAAAACAAAAACAAGTTCACATTTTAATACATCTATTTTAATACATCTCTTTTGTTTTTTAAATTAATTCAAAAAAATGCATTATGTATTATTTGCAGTGTCTATTCGGCCTGTGTTTGAAATGAGGACAGAAATAATCCCACAGCACTAATAACAGCAGCGTTAATTAGATTTACACTTGTTTTAAATTTGTGTAAACTAACTGACAATTCGTGTCATTGGGGGATTTTTCTATTTTTCTACTGACTCAGGACTGTGGCAGCAGCATAGCTGGATATCTGAGTATTTACAGCAGTAAATAAATACAATGAGCTCAGGCCTGAAACGCTTCTGCAGCATTTTCTCTTCGTATTTAGTTTTATTTAATAAGATATTCGTGGTTATTTTCGGAAACACTCTCTGTTCTGTTCCTCCACATCAGCCTCAGATCGAGGGCGAGTGGGTTTGAAAGCAGCAGCCAGCTGCAGCGGGACTCTCGTGTGATAACCCCGCGTACACCGTGTCGAGGGAGGCCGCTTTAATTTAATGTGTGATTTAAACGGACCCCGCTGTTTCCCGTTAACCCCGGTTGTCACGGTTCACGCTCTCCGGTGACTCCCGGTGCTCGCTCCTCCTGCGTCTGAACGGAACGGATCCGGTTCCAGAAAACGTTCCCATGCGTCTCTCTCTGCTTTTCCCAACTTCACCCTCCTGTAGTAATAATAATAATAATAATTATTATTATAATAATAATAACAACAGTAAGAATAATATTAATATTATTATTATTAATAATAATAATAATCACAATTATAATAAATAATAATGATTATAATAATCCTTATGATGGGCGAACAGCTTTGTCTAACGGTTTTTTAAATCTGAGTCTGGTGGGAGTGTGTGAGTGTCTGTGTGTGTGTGTGTGTTATCTCTCTCTGTGTGTGTGTGTGTGTGTGTGTGTGTGTGTGTGTGTGTGTGTGTGTGTGTGTGTGTGTACAGAGATAGATTAGGGCCGTTGTGTCTTGCAGGCCTGGTCCCCGGGGAGCACAGCTCACATTAACCGGTGGATGAATATTTGAAGAGGCCCCTCGGTATTTATCGGTCCCCCCCCACCCACCCACCCACCCCTCTTTCCCTCTCTCTCTCTCTCTCTCTCTCTCTCTCTCCTCTCTCTCCATCTCTCTCTCTTTCCCTCTCCCTCTCCCTCCCCCCCCCCTCTCTCTCTCTCTTTCAAGAGGTCAGGGGATCGTTGGTTGCGCCATTAATTATTGATCGGAGCAGCTCAATTGGTTGTAATAGCCGAGGACACCGGTGATAAACACGTTGTTTTTGAAAGGTCGGACGAGTACAGACGCATTAAAGTCCCTTTTCCCCTCTTGTTCGCGAGCACCGGGCCCCTGCAGGCCCCGAGGCCCCGAGAAAATTATTACATTTTCCCCCGACTGCAGCAGCTTTGATGTGTTGAGGGGGGGGGGGGAGGTTTTTTGAATGGATGCACAGAATAAGCAGTGTATCTTCTGTGGAGTGTCATTAAAAGCTGCAGCTTATTTGTAACGCCTGTAAAGATGGATTCGCCACTAAAGGCCCAAACTGCTTTTTTTTTTAGAAATAAAACCATAAAACCATTCACACCTTTTTCTTTTTCTTTCTCCTGCTGGGTTTCAAACTGATGTTCCTTCTCTGCATATTCGAAATTTGTATTTATCTGTATGTTCTTGTCAAAGCTGTTTTTAAATAAATAAGGAACAGGATTAAGAATAGTCCCTTTCCCATGTGCGTGGGGCCAGAACTAGGCCACGGTGAACGCTCACTCGGAAAACACTGATATCGCGCTATCTCCGTGGAATAATATTAGCCCACATTTTGCCCCTGTGCTTTTTCCAAAATGTGATTTAATCTCGGAGGCGCTTTAAGCTCCTGTTCAAACATTAAATAAAGGAGCTGCGGCAGCACGGCCCCGGTGATCCAGGGAATCAAGTGTCCCCAGCCTTGCACCTCTTTTACGCACATAATGCGCACGGGGATACTTGGTGGTGTGAAATAAAAGTGTGTCTGGTTGTTTGTAGGAACAAGGTGTGTTCTGTGGGATGTATGGAGGCTCCATCCATCCATCCATCCATCCATCCATGCATCCATCTATTCATCCATCCATCCATCCATCCATCCCTCTGTTGCTCGCGTGCAGAGTCTGGCTGTCGCAGCTCCAGGATATTTGGACTGCAACAGGTGGTAAGCGCGCGCCTCTGCTTTTTTATTTTGCCCCCGGTTAGAAAAAGAGAGAGAGAGAGAGAGAGAGAGAAACCTCCCAGATGTTATCTATGAGTGTGTGTGTGCGTGTGTGTGTGTGTGTGTGTGTGTCTTTATCACAACATTGAAGTGTTTCATTACATAGGTGTAAAAATGATTGGCTGCTGTTTGTGACGTGATTCAGCCTCAGCAGGTCACGGACCATTTTAAAAGGCCTCGGATGTAGAGATGTGAAGTTAGATAAATAAATTATGGCAAACAACTTTAATCATTTCAATTAAACAACTAAATACCAGCTACCCACAGTTTATAGGCTACTGGTCGTTTTTTCCAAATCCTATAGTTTGTTGTGGAGATTATATGGTTTTCTTAAAATTAGGTCAAATGACCCCCCTCACGCACACACACACACACACACATAAACAAAACGAGCTTAGTGTCCCTGTAATCCTACGAGAGCCACTTTCCTTTTTCACCACGTTGCGGATAATAAGGAGGAGGGGACACGATGACGTCACCCACAGACGAAGCGGTCCCCTGCTCCTTCAACGTGTTTCCGTTCACTTCCGTCTCGAGGCCGACGTGTTGTCTATCTACATTTTATAAAGTTAAACGTTTTTTTCAACATTAAAAAAAAAAAGCCTCCTTGAAGTCTGCTGGTAAAAGTTAGAATAGCCCATAATAGCTCCATTGGCCTTTAATAACTTTTACAACAATGTTTTAAAAATAAACTACAAACTTTTATTGAAGCTTTTCAACTCAGTTTACTTTATTTAGTGTCATTTCAGACGTGAGGATAAATATTTGAATTACTGTAGCTACAGCGTAAAAATGCTTTTTAATGCTATTTTCCAAATGGTGTTTTGATGGAACAACTAATACATAAAAAACATATTTACAGAATCAAAAGATGAATCCGATTAAACTTATTTTTTAAAGTTTTCCACGTGTTTTTATTTTGTGGAAAAGACTCATGTCAGATTTTTAAAAGAAGAAGAAGAAGCAGATTGGGCCTTTTAACCTGAGTCTTGTTCCTATAATGGAAGTAGAGTCATAGGGCAGCTCTGCAGTTACAGATATGAAGTTATTAGTTATTAGTGAAGTGAAATCTCTGTGTCGGGCTGAAGCTGGAGAATTAAAGAGAGAGAAAGAAATGAACCTCCGTGTTTTAGGTTCCTCTCTTCTTCTTCTTCTTCTCTCATTACTCTGCAGCCCAGGAGATTTTTTTAAGGTTCAACAACATCTCTGCGAGAACGGTTGAATAGCAAAACTGTCAGAGCAGAGAGCTGTCGTGTGTGTGTTTCAGTGTGTGTGGTGTGTGTGTGTGTGTGTTACAGTGTGTGGGTGTGTGTGTGTGGGGAGCATAGAGGGACTGAATGGCAGCCAGTAGCCTGCTGATCAAGCGCAGGTGCAGGGAAGGGAAGCGGGCTGTGTGTGAGAGAGAGAGAGAGAGAGTGTGTGTCTCTCTCTCTCTCTCACACACACACACACACACACACACACTCACCCACCACACACACACCACTCACTCACTCACACAAACACACACTCTCTCTTCCATTGAATAGGACCACACACTGACTCAGACCAGCATGCCATCAGCCTCGCGCTGCTCTTTGCCTGCATTCTCAGAGGCTCGAGGCCTCTGCGACCCCCCCCCCCCCCTCCCTCACACACATACACACACACACCATCCTCCCACCACCTCCCACCTCCTACACCCCCCCCCCCCCCCCTCCTCTCCCGTCCCCACCACGTCACCATACAGCAGCAGCTCGGCCTCCGTTTATCATTTCTGCTCATTGATGCTGACAGCTTTATAGAGCGCCATCATTACAGGAATGCAGCAGAGAAAAAAACAAAAACACTTGTGTGGCTCGTTGTTTTTTAGTGTAACTGTATCTCACTGATGGACAGAATGTCAGTAAGTAACAGAGTACACGTACTCAGATAGCCTGGGATCATTTCTGTTATGTACTGGCCTGTGCTTCCCATCATAGCTTTGTGTAAAATGAGATGAATGAGGCTCATATGCAACGTGGACTCAGCTCCACCTGCAGCAGCTACACCATTAGAATGCTGGTTTAAAATAATCTAATACATGTTTATCTACTTCTATGCTTTTATTTATAGATGTGGTCCTTGGTTTGCATCGCATTTTTCATCTCATTATTGATTACTTCTGCTGATTATTTCTAATTATTGCAAAAATGTAGTGGATTAGAAAGTACAGATATTTGCTGATGTATGTAGAGGAGTAAAAGAATAAACCTACTTAAGTACAGATGCATTAAAAAGTATGAAGTAAATGTACTTGGTCACATCCCGCCCCTGCAAATATCCCTGCACCTTGTTTAGCTTGTTTACTATTATGGTTCCCATATTTTTTTTAAGAAAAAGCAAAATCCTACAAAAGTAATTTTATAACACACTGCAGTTTATAAAACTGTGTCTGTGTGGCGTGAAGATCAATAACTCTTAAAAAACAACTTGTCTCAAGTTCCAACAGAGCTTATTGATTGAATCGTGCATCTGGGGAAGAGGAGCACATGCAGGCAGGAGAAAGTGCACGAGAGGGCAGGAGGAGGAGGAGGAGGAGGAGGAGGAGGAGAGGAGGGAGGAGGAGGGTTCCGTGAGAAGAGCAGACAAACAACAATATGAGGCCTTTTGTACTGAAGCCTGTGAGGGAAATCCTCCAGCTCTGCACCAACACTGATCTGAGATCTGACACAAGAGAACAGATCTCTAATAAATCCACTCAGGAGCTCATTACTCGTTATTTATCACATTAACCCCCAACTTTGCTTCTTATTGATCTATAAACTCTTGGGCCTGTAATTAGGCTACTTCAGCATTTTGACTAATCAATTTGAATCTGACATTGACATATTATAATAATCCAAGTGACCCACATATTTCACAAATATTTGATTATAGACTTTTTTATCATTTGATCATTATCACTTTTGTTTCGTTTCTATTAAATGATGTATTGAGTGTTTGTGCTGAGCACCGAGTGAAACCCCTCGTGTTCATTAGAGCTATTACCGCCGCTGTTATTTCAACATACATTCAGACTAATGTTCCCTATAGTCGAAGATACAAAAAAAGGGGGAAAATGCAAGTGTCAATGTGCACATTGTCTTATAACTAATTGAGTTAATACAGCCATAATGACAGGATAACGGCGCTAATTGGCCTTTTTTCCTGCACAACAATGCTCCCAGATCAGCATCTCTTTATTATTTAATAACGTCAAACGCTTGGCTGGCTGTGCTGGCTGCTGAGCCCGCTGCAGGCTGCCGTGCCCGGGGAGGAGGAGGAGGATCCGGGACACAGTCAGGAGCTGTACGGTCAGCGAGGAGGAGGAGGAGGAGGAGGAGGAGGAGGAGGAGGAGGAGGAGGAGGAGGAGGAGGAGGAGGAGGAGGAGGAGGAGGAGGAGGATAATGCAGAGGAAGGACACATGCGATTGAGTTTGAAACAAGCAGAGAATAAATGTCCAATTAAAACGTCTTTACATTGAATACATATACAAATAATATAAGGTACAATTTCACCAACAGCAACATATTAAATTGAATTCTTTAAATGTAATGCCCGTGTTTTCTTTATCGGATATTTGTGCCTGTTTAGTTGATTGAAGCCACAGGTGACTGGGAGCAGAGCCACCAGTGAAAGTGCTGCACGGTCGGCTGCTCCTCTGTTGTCCGGACATTTGGAGACAGTGTGTGTTTACTGATGTTCTTCCTCAGGCGAGGAGGAGGAGGAGGAGGAGGAGGAGGAGGAGGAGGAGGAGGAGGAGGAAGAGGAGGAGGAGGAGGAGGGGGGGGGGGGAAGTACTGCGGTGTTATTTGTGGGTTAGGGTTTTTATTGTCTGAAAAACCTCTGAATTTCAAACTTTAATTTCAAAAACTAACTCCAGCAGAAAGTGGGGCCAGAAACTAAAAAAACAGCACAAGCATATAAAAGTTACATATAATACAACACAGTGTGTTTTTTCTACTTTTTCACCATAATTCATAATATTTCTCTGGACTTTGAAGCGATTCCCTGCAGCGCGTCGCTCGACCGGAACAGTGTGAGCAGGTTTCCCGGCTGACTGCCGCCCATGAGCAGCTCAACAGCCGGGCAAAGCCCCGGGATGTGGATGGGGAGTCGGGGGAGGAAGGGAGGGGAGCCCGGGTGGGATCCCCCGTAGAGAGAGAGAGAGAGGAGATGGTCGCTGATGGTCTGAAAATGTGCAGCAGTGACTGGGCCTTTTTATTTTAAAGGCTCTGTAGGTTTTCCGGCATCGACACTTGTTGCACGACGTTTAAACAAATAGTTAATCAAACTTTTAGTTGCGCAACACAGTCTTCAAACGAAAGTGTGGTCAGATAAAAGCTATAACACTTTATTATTGTTTTACACGTTGAAAGAAGTGGGAAAATATTCCTTTACTGATTATATTTGACAACATTAAGATAGAGCACAAGACAGTTTTCTATTTATTAACTTAACTGGTCGATTTTAGAGCAAATCTATACCAAAGTAATTTGTGATTTCTCATTTGTATCCAATGATTTAAATATGTGCACATAGGACTCCTGATCTGAAGTCCGTTGTATAATGATGATAACTTGTCACATGTGCAGTTGAATGTGTGTGTGTGTGTCTGTGGTGCTGGTCCCAGTTTGTGGACATTCAGAGGGTCCAGGCTGCTGAGCTGCTGGGACTGAATCATCATTAACAAGCCAACAGACACAGGAGCCCTCCCTCCTCTGCTCTCGTTTCCCAGCACAGACACTAACCTCTTTCTCTCTGTCATCCCTCTCTCTCTCTCTCTCCCTCCACCGACTCCAGCGCACAACAGCACCCTCCATTGTTCCCTGTGTGCCCCCCCCCCCCCCCCCCCCCCCCCCCATCCTCCCCTCCATCCCTCTGCCTGGCCCCCCGACCAAACTGTTGACCAACAACTCCACTCGCACATTAAACTGGGAGAAGAGGGAGGGTAGGAGGGGGGGGGGGGGGGGGGGTTGTCCTAATTTAGAATCTGACACATCCACAAATGCACGTTGAGGGAAAGTGGGGCCGAAGTGGGTGAAGTAACTCCCATCATGGTTTTATGGTCTGTTCTAATGGGAAAATAAAACAGTTTTGAAAGTATTAAAAATATAACCAAAAGAATAAATCATTTGATATCATATTTCTACAGGCCTGTGTTGTTGATGCACTTTGACGGAGCAGCTACAGTTTGTTCGCCTGTGCTGAGAGGGTTGCCTTTCAAAATAAAAGTATTAGAAATAGTGGTGGTGGTCTAGGGTGGTGGGGGGGCATGCACAAGCCTTCTGAATGGATGCAGGCAAAAAAATGAATGTGTGTTTGTCAGTGTATGTCTGTGCTACAGTGTGTTGTGTGCATATCTATCATGTTCATGGCCAATTTCCTTAAAATTACAAAATAAAAAATGTATAAGTCAGTATAAAGTATTTTACTGGAGCTGTTATTGAGATCCGCTGGTCTCCAGGACCCCACGCAGATTGTTGGGGTTAATATCTAAGGTTGGACCGGAGTGTGTTGTGGTATCAACTGTGTAAAGTGGAGTAAAGTGCCTACAACATCAGCTGTAGCCTATAGACTGCTAATATCCTGCATTAGCATCGGTGTGGAATCGGAAGCATCGGTGTGAGAGGAGTTTACATCTCCACGTGTCAGAGGTCGACACCAGATAGTTTGGGTGTGTGTGTTTTAAAGAGATCTCCAGGACAAGGTGGGAATGTGTTTTTAAAGGTATAGGTTTAAATTACAGAGTGTCACAGAGATAATGTAGTCGTTCAAAGGCTTTGTCAGTGACATCGACATGACAGCTCAGCTACACACACACACACACACACACAAATACACATGAACACACACTAAACTTAACCTTTAAACATATATTCACATCTTAAAATTGAATTATTGTTACATCTTTACATTTTTATGTCCCAACAACATGAGTAATACTTCAAATACACACACACACACACACACACACACACACACACACACACACACACACACACAGACAGACACACACACACACAGACACACGTACACATTGATTTACACAGAAAGCCCAAAGTAAGACACACACAATGTCACAGGTCACTTTTGGAGACATTATGTACACTTGTATTAATTTCCTGGATTTATACCTTAAACTTAACCTGGATTTTTAATTTAACTTGACCCCAAAATCTACTTTTTCTCAATTAGGGAAACATATTTTGTCCCAATTTGTCCCCAATTAACGGCTCACTCTCCGGACACACCATCCAGACCCCACTTGTGTTCCCTCCATCTTTCCTCCTCACATCAGATTAATGGCGTCCTTGCTCAGTGGATGAAAACATCCTCTTAATTTCCCAAATGTGTTTTGTGTCGACGGCCTCGGCAGCAGACACAAGCCGACGGATTGAAACCTTCAGTGCAGAGATACCGGCGCTGTTATAACAAATCACATTGACACACGGGACGCCGTCACCGTGCAGATTACATTTCTCCATGTGGAAATGCCATATCTCTTTCAGCGGTGAATTATTCATCCGACCCGTCAACCTCTGCTGGTTTACTTACACTGTATCCTACCTGCTGACTAAATGACTCACCATTCCCAACTTTCTCTCTGTCCGACCGTGTTCGGCTCATAACCTCAAATGGAAAGTAGAGCTGTGCATGTTTCCCTACTCGACTTCACCTTTGTTCTCAAAACAAAACAGATTAAACTTGCGACTGTTTTCAGACGTGAACTCTGGAAATTGAGTCCTGGACACTTTCCAGACTTTGTCTCTCACATATGAAGAAAGCAGCAGGAGATAGTCGGGGTCAGACTTGTTCACCACAAGAGGACTATTCCTGCGTTTGTCACATTCAGGCGAGGGGGGGGGGGGGGGGGGGGGGTGGGGGGGCCTGGTTAGAGCAGCAGGAGGCAGGACATGACGTATAAATTCTGCTTCGGCAATCGCATGTTGTTGTTTTTTATCAACACTGGCTTTTGCCCCCAAAAACACTTGAATCTCATTGTTGACATCTTCATCTGCCTCCTCCTCCTCCTCCTCTTTGTTCAACCTGAGATCTTTGTATTCTTCCACTTTTGCATCCGTCACATTTAAGAAGCGTCAGCAGCAACACGCCCACTCAGCCGCTCTGAATTTTCCAGAAATCTTCTTGCGATATTCTCACATCTGGTCACTGTGACATTTTCCGGACATTTTCCAAGAGGGTTCTGGAAAATATGTGGAGTGACTCACATGCAGCCCCGGACTTCAGCGCATGTCTGAAAGTGTGTCCTTCATTAGGAAGTGCATTCCGCTGTATGAGTGTACTGTAAATAAAAATCTGTCCTCCTAAACCACACCTTCAAATTGCCAGTCCTACTTAATTATTAACTGCAGCAGCTCATAAAGGCTGTAAAATGGCTGCTTTACCGGCCCTGTTAATCTTTAAGATGACAATAATGTCACAATAACATAATTACCAGCGTAATGGAATCAGACGGCTTGTCATCCTACAGATTTACACCGTATCTCCCATCTGTGATCTACAGCACGGAGCTCATTGAGACATATCTGCACATCAGCTTGTTTTGACTCTGCAGTGGCTGACATGAGTCAAACTCTTGTGTTTCATGTTTGGATATAGTTGTTTGTTCATATATATATAATCTGCTCCTCGCCCACCGTCGCTCTCCTGAGAGGCAGCTGCCGGATGTTTCACGGCTGAAACGTGTTCGGTTTCAATATAATCTGCTTTTCTGAAAACATTGCATGGACCCTTCTCCTCTTAACATTTCAGCATTTGTTCAGCCGCTACTGTAAGAAGAGCAATTTTCTTTTATTGTGCGTAAAACCTCGTTCCCAGTCGCCGGTATCGACTGCAGTGTAGATTTCGATTGATTGCATCATTCACTATCGGGCTATTCTGGAGCTGGTGACTCTGAGGTCTCCCCCTCTCTCCCTCTCCCTCTCCAGTCTCTCTGACAGAAGCTGTTGTTGAATGGAAGAGTGGCCTCTTTCAGTGTGGGTGTCCCCCCGGGGCCAACTGGGAGAGATAATCAGACAGGACAGTTACAGACAGACAGACAGACAGACAGTTACAGACAGACAGACAGGCAGGCAGATGCAAGTTGTTTCTCCCTGAGTCAGACCACGGCACAAACGGGCGTTCGTGATTCTCCACCAGATTCTTCTGTGAAATAAAATCTATTCCTCCACTTCTTCCTCCAATGTAAGTCAATAATCGAGGGTATTAAATCCTAACTGCTGTTTAATCGACGCAGAGCAGTGAGTGAACCTTTGCATAATCATCACTATCATCTTTAGAGTGGATTAGATTAGATTAGATAAGATAAGAAGGAGTCTCAGGATACATCCACACGAAGACCTGTTAGTTTTAAAACGCACCAGTGATGCTAAGAAAACTCTGAGGTTGTGTCTTCGTTTCCTAATTCTTTTTTATTGGGTCATATCAGTCGTGACTCAAGTACAACACCAGGGCTGTTTCTCAAAGTATTTTCTGCGACTAAACAAACAACTGCAAATAAAGTAAATTAGTAAGTGAATAGTCGACGTCCTGTTTACAGCAGCTTGTCCGGTGTATGTAAATGGTCAAGTGTTTGTTTTCAGGTGTGTTTGTATGGACGGAGATGGAAGTAAAACATTTGTCTAAATGGATATTGTCCTCGTTTTAAAAACAGATTCAAACCCCATAGATATGAGTGTGTATGTGGCCTCAATGGTCCCTGTGAGGAAACTGGGCTCTTGCCAAATAGAAGCAAACTTGATTTACACATTGTTGTAAAAGGATAAAGTTTGTTGTAGCCACCAAGTTTTTCAACCACTAAAAAATCAGCAGACATGGATATCTGTGTAATGGACATGTGGGTGTGACTGTACTCACAGATATTAATAATATCTTAAATTCACATAAGGTTCTACAATGTGTTGATTTATAAAATCTCCCAGATCATCTTTAAACATAGTCTCATGTCTCCCGCTGTCACTCGAACTTCCTCTGAATGAACTGAGTCCCGAGGAATTGTTCCCCTCGTCTCCCGGCGGCGCAGACCCGCGTCACGTGACCACACCACACCGATGCTCTGGTAAAGGGCCTATAGATTGAAACAGTATCATGTCATATCAGATGTTGAGCAGGGTTTTCTTCCTGTGGACAACAAGCTACGGCTGTTTCAGTGTTGTGTTTCATGATCATAACAGGCTCAACCTCTGGAAGTTTCCATCGCAGAGTTCACCTGTGTGTGTGTGTGCGTGTGTGTGTGTGTGTGTGTCTGTGTGTGTGTGTGTGTGTGTGGTGTGTGTTAGGGAGGGAGAGAGAGAGAGAGAGACATGGCAATATAATATATAGGGCAGAGCGAGAGGGAGACAGGTCTGGCCTGGGTTGGGTTGGGCAGGTCAGTGCAGCAGCATTTGATTGTAAATAAGAGGAGTCAGTTCACACGCCGATCAAGTGACGGCGAGGAACAAGCGAGCCATTTGAACCAGGTGGCTATCTCCCTATCTGAGAGATCAGAGCCCTGTCACCCCCCCACCACCACCCGCCCCCCCCCTCCCTCTGCTCTCGTCGCTGTGTGTTGCGCAGTAAGGGACACACACACACACACACACACACACACACACACACACACAAGTGAAGTGACATGTCCCTCCCTGCTGGCTACAAGGGCAGGCAGAGTGGCTGGATGAGATTTCACTGTCTCACGTTAGGAGAGAAGAGGAGAGTAAGGAAAGGAGACGAGGAGAGGGAAGGAAGGAAGTAGCCCCTGTGGTACTTTATCGTCCTGAAACTATCAATTAATCTATGTTTTCATTTATTGTTTCATACGTTTAAAGGAACATCACAAATCCCAGAGTCCCAAGTCCGACGCCCCGAAACCCTGAAGCTGCACAACGAGCTGTTCACCTGTTTATTCAGATTCCGGTGGGAACGCAAAACCCTGAACTGGAGAATCAGTTGTCGTTGCCATTGTCATTGCCTGAATTAATATAGATTATTAACAATTAATCAAGAAATCAATAGGTTCTCACTTTAATGTGTAAGAAATGACTTTAATATATTAACGGCTGAAGTAACTGCTACGCCCCTTTATTTTGACCATAACACAATAAGAGACCAGATGCTCTTAACCTGCATTTTAACAGTCCATGAAAAGTGGATCAAATAGAACATGAAAGCTGACACACACACACACACACACACACACACACCCACATACACACTCACACTCACACACACACACACACACCCACATACACACTCACACTCACACGCCTACACACCCACATACACACACACATACACACACACACTCACATGTTTTCTTTTTCCATATTGCGTCTTGACAATGGCCCCCAGGGGAGACGATGATGTGTGTCAGCTGCTGCCTGTTCATATTGATTAAATGACAGCCAGGATCACTTACCGATTTACCGACTGACGGAGCTCGAACACGCCACACGGCCCCGAGGGAGGTTTAAGGACCGTTAGCCGCGCTCAGCCCACGGCGCAAGTTCACAGCCGCCGCGTTAACGTGAACATCCTCTCCGTCCCACTGGGACCCCACGGGACACACGTTATAGATTACCCTGTTCATTTCTGACGTCTGGACAATCAGTACAATAACTTGTAACGTAAATAAAAATATATGTATGTATCCATATTTCTGTACCAAATAAATGAGAAATGAAACGTAATTTTAGGACATAATTTCTGTCAGTTAAAACACCACACGTTTTTAAAACAGCTTTTTCTTTAAAAAATACATCAAATTAGAACATTTCAACATTTCAACACAAAATCACATTCGAACAGAGCAAAATGAAATTGATTTGAAAAGACAGAATAAAACACACCAGGGTGAAACCAGACAGTGTTTTTATAAAAACAGAATGAACTAGATAAACTTATAAAGACATTAAATACCTCACACTGTAAGAAAGGATTATAGGTCAGTACAGGTTGTAAAAAATTAAAACTGCAGCACAAAATATGCGAGAACAAGAGTCAGAGGTCAATGATTCCCGTTCACATAACAGATTTTATTCAGCTAAGTCCACACAGAAAATACCCTGTTAAAGAATGTGAAATATTAAAAGCTGCCCTCGCCAATGTTTTTGAATAGGGCGACGAGAAGTTAGGTTTCAAAAAGAATATTGGAATTGATTTTCTGCTCTTTAGGCCACCGCGGCTGCCTGTGGGGTCTCAGGTCTCTTCTTAATGGAGTTGAATATTTATAAAGGTTTCTATTAACATCCGTCCTTTTTAAAGCACAATTTATATTCTGCCGGTTTGTACATTGTTTGCACACAGGGAAGGAATTGTACAGAAATTATTTATCAGGACTAGAAACCAAAGTAAATCAAGACAAGTCAGTTAATTCCATCTAAGGACGAGAAAACAGGGACAAGGTGATACGGGATGAGACGAGAGGAACCGTACCTGTAACTGGACATGGCGAGACAAAGAACAAGCAAGACCATTTGTACGATCAGGACGAGTAGAGGTGGTTACGATGGGACAGAGCTAGAAGAGGACAGTGAAAGACAAAGCAGGGCACGACACAGCGAGACAGATGAAAGATACAGTATGGACAGGACTGAGTGGTACGAGATGTAGGATAAGATCTCTACAAGATTGGTAAACAGGGAGTGTAGGAGAGGACAGGCAGAATGACACGGGACATATTCGAAAAGGGACAGGAGATGACGGGACTGGACAAGATGTTACAGACAAGACGGAGCAGGACACAGTATCATAGGATGAAATGGGATTTAGAACAGGTCTGACTGGGCAGGACAGGAAATGAATAAAGCAGAATGAGAGGACATGTCAGAAATGGACAGCACAAGAGATGACAGATGAAGAAACGAGCACTGGACATAACAAATGGGTTTATAGGACAGGGAAGGACAAGTGACTAGAAAGAGAGAAGCAGCATGAGGGAGGACATTTCAGAAGAGGACAGATGAAACGTAAAGAAAGGACGACACTGGACATATTAGGGTGAGATGAGACGGAACAGGACAGGGCGAGATAGGACAAAGTGGGATTGTAGGACAGGACTGGACGTTATTTAACTGGATGTAAAGGAAGGGACGGCGCAGACGGGACCTTTGGCAACATCAACTGCTGCCGACAGTCCCGGCTCGGAGAGGGCTGGCTCCTCCTGATAGGGTGTGTGGCCTTGGGAACGAGCCAGGTGAAGCTGTCGAGCGCAGATTAAAGCTGAGATTGATCAATCACTCCAGTCCTCGGGGCCGGTGAGCGACAGCGTGGCCCCGGGACACAAACACGGACACTATTGATTGGGAGTCGTCTTCTATCAGATCTCCGCGAGCTGCTCCTCTCGAGTCAACACTGTCACACAATGATGGTAAACCCTGTTTCTTCAGCCCCGTCTGTCTTTCTGTCCGTCCACGTCTAAGTCACTCAGTGGAGTTGACAGGACTCTTGCTGTGTGTGAATCTTAGCAGGAATGAGCCTCTGGCCACGTTTACTAACAGGCCTACAGGATATTTAGCGGCAAGGAGGGAGGTTTGGACGACACTTAAAGGAAGCTGTCAACCATAAAGCGTCATATACTAAGTAGTTTACAGCTCGTGAAGAAGAGCAGCCTGAAGGACATCATGATGTAAATGATCTTATTACCATCACGCTCAAACTGAAGTGGGGAAGGAAAGCTCCCGAAACTCCCATCTTTGTTCCCTAGAAGGTTTTCTCATCAGTCAGTTTGGTGGCAAATTGAATCGTGACAATTATAAATACATTTTAAAAATACTGCCGTAAAGTTCTCAAAATTCTTCTCCACATGAATATGGCGGTGACAGATCTGATGAATCTAGAGGGTCTGTTATTTTTCCGAAAATAGTTTTATCTCCTTTAACCCTGATCAGATATTTTCTGATCACCCGGCTTCACATCTCTTGTAGTGATAATATAATCGGAACACTTTTATGTCTATAATCTTTGGATGTTCTCCAACTGTTTGTCACTTCATTTCTGTCCGTGCAGGTTTTTTAACTTCTGCGTCCCCGGAAGCCCCAAATAACGTTTTCCCCACTTTGCAGCTTCATTGTGAACCAGTAGTAGAAAGGACACAATGTGCACTGAATAGAAGTTTAATGTGTTCTGTGTATGAGGAGAGGAAAAAACGAAAATCACCTACAAACAAATAAACACAAAAAGCCTGAGTGTGGCTGTGATGGGAGGGGAAGTCTGTATTGGGAGCAGTGGCCTAATAAGGCTAAATACCAGACTGTGAATAATCTCCCAGTAAACTGTCCACTCATGAAAAAACACAGAGATGCAACAGCAGCAACTCTCGCTTTCTGCCTGGCTGCCCTCCCCCCCCCCTCTCTCTCCCTCTCTCTGTCCACACCGTTCTCTCCCTCTCTCCCTCCTCGTTCCTGCTCTCCTCCTCCTCCTCACCCTCCTCCTCCTCACCCTCCTGCTCCTCGCTCCTCGTCTCGTCTCAGTAAGTAGGATAAGGCTTGGAGAGCTCTGTCGTCGTGGTAACTGCCAGAAGTATTCAGTTTGAAGTTTGAGGAGGTCAGTTTGCGGGTCAGAGTACCCCCCCCACCCCACCCCCCACCACCCCACACTCACTCACCCACCTCCCCCCAACACACACACACACACACACAGGAGAGAGAGTGGGGTGTTGAGGGGGACCCCCATATGGGCCCGGGGCCCTTATACATGAGGGGATAGATGTTTTGGTCGGGGCAGGGGCCACAGCGCAGCCCTGCATCCAAAACAGCCGTGGTACCAGAACCGTCTCAATCTCTGGGATTGAAATTAAGATGATTATGAGCAAAATCTGACCTGGATTTACTCTTTGTTATAATTGGATTTTTTTCAGTTCGGTTACTCTGGTGTTCATTTCCATTCTTTTAGTTTGATGATCAGCAGATAAACCTCGACGACTGATGCTTCCATGCTCATATTCGTTCTGTTTCAAAGAATCCAGAAAAACTATACAGCTTTCGAGAGTAGATGAATAAATACCTCAATTTCAAATACTTTAAAATATACTTACAAGTATTCTATTCTATAAAATAAGTCAGATTTACTTTCATGAAAGTTTCTCAAGTACTATTTAGTTGGTTTTACTCCTACAAAGCATCTTATTTAACTATTAAATGAATAAATGAAAGTTGCAATGACGCAGTGTTAAAGTCACAGACATTTTTATTCAAAAATAGTATTAAAAAACTAAATTGAGGAGGAGTATGTGTGGAAAAGAGTGATGTAAGATGGAATAGCTGGAATGGCACTCATGACCCAACAGTAACAATCAAGCTGCACCAAATTACACACACTCATAGATCAGTCTCCTAAATATGTCTGATAACATTTTCATCAAGATCCATTATTTATTTTCTCAGTGAATCAGTGCAAATGTTCCTCCCTGACCTTTAACGTATCCTTCCACCAAGTTACATCATAATATGTTCAGTTTTTGTGTAATCTTGATTGCAAACATACAAACCAACCAACAAACAATCTCTTGGCAGAAATATAAATATATATTTGTACATCTGAAACTGGAGCCTGAGCCACAATCCTCCGACGGTTGAAACCATCAGAATCGAGAACAGTTGTGCTTTCTGAGAGTGAGCGACACAGAGGCCGGTTCAGGACACCCCCCAAAAAACAAAAACATAAATTCTGGCCCAGCCGAGGTCCAACGGTCACCAAACCTTTTGTGTTGTTGTCAATGAAACGTTGTTGTTGCCCTGACTGTCGGCCAAACACTCCCCTGTGCACACAAACAGCTCTGACTGTGTGTGTGTGTGTGTGGGGACTCACACACCTTGCACAACGCTCCCTGGCTCGGGGGGGAATATAGTTTGAGCTCATCAGCCCCAGACAACGGCAGAAGACCCCCACTGCCACCGCCCTGCCCCTGCAGGTGCAGCCCCCCCAAACCCACATGCTGTAAAACACGTGTGAGGAGACGGGTCTGTGGAACAACAGGCAGCTGGAACCTTCCTCTGTCCTGCAAAAACTGCAAAGTTAGGACGTTTTTCCAGCGTTTTCTGTGGTTCTGGGGGCAACTGGTCGTAAATCACGTTTCAGCTCCACAGTTATTTGAGTTTAAAGGCCAGTGAGGCTTCATCTTAAGTTCCTCGGCAACAGGAAGAGGAAATGAGGTCATCTGAGCAGCAGCGGCGACTCTGACGTTTCCAATATTTGGAACAAACTTTCTTTCTTTCCTTAACTTCCGCTCTCTCATGGTTTCTCTCTGTCTCTGTCTGTCTCTATCCTGGGTGGTTTCTGATGTAAATGTTTTCAGTCAGTTGGCGGCTGAGTCTCAGCAGGTGGTCCACCAAATCCACCGTAACCCCCGGCAACCCCTGTCCAGCCAATCCAAACGCTGGCCTGCCCGCCACTCCGCTTAGTTAGCCCTGACAGGACCCTCTGTGTGTGTGTGTGTGGTGTGTGTGTGTGTGTGTGTGTGTGTGTGTGTGTGGTGTGTGTGTGTGTGTGTGTGTGTGTGTGTAACGAAAAGAGAGAGAGAGAGAGAGAAGCATTTGAAAAGTAGTACTCGTAGGACAGGGTGTGTTCTTGGAGTGGTCATTAAAAGTTTATTAAAAACTTTTCAACCGTTGGGAAAATGGGTTTGAGTGTCAGTGAGCAGTGTGAATGTGTGTGTGTGTGTGTGTGTGTGTGTGTGTGTGGTGTGTGTGTGTGTGTGTGTGTGTGTGGGGTTTGTGTGGTGTGGGGTTGTGTGTGTTAGCTCAAAACTACAGCTACTTCCTCAGAATCATAATCAGTTTCTCACCTTTTATGTTTTTTTTAAAGAACTGATTCTCCTTCTGTCATCGTGTCGTCAGTTCTGTGTTTTTCACTCTGCTGCTGAATTCAAACATGTCAGGCCCATTGTCTGCTGGTTGCTGTGAAGCATTCTGGGAAATGTGTCCTCCTGAGGTATAATGGATGAACTTTGAGGGATAGCAGGTGCACCAGCAAAAGTAATTTTCACTTCTTTTACCAACGCTTAAATAACTATTTAGTAATAATTGTTCTAATAATGATAATAATACTGAAAAGAACTGTGAACTGATGACTCTATAATTACGTATTTGTAGAAAATGTTTTGTTCTTTATTTTTCTTTGCGTTTACATCCTGTTAGATCTCATCCTCAAGATTTTATCATAGATTTATTTTAGATCGAATCTTTTTATTTTTATTTTATTATTTTAATTCCTTGAAAATCACCAAGACAGTTTCCAAACTACATTTGATAATACAAATTATGCAGAGGTGGTTTTTAGCTTGATTGCTCTCTGCTAAGACAACCAGTGAACTGAAAGATAAAACACCACAGTTCTTACTCATCGTTCAGTTCTCAGATACATTTAAAAACCAGCCTCAGTTTCTTCTAAAGTCTTAAAAAAAAAAACCTGATTCATTCACCTGACGCACGCAGGATAATACAAACTCATCTTCTCTCACCTGTAAACACAGACCTTGAAGTAAGAGGCCTCGCTGACAGACCTGAAAACACTTTGGTGAACACATTTTTCCTGAACACATTTTCCTGGAGCACAAGAGAGTGAAATTATTGGGCGACAACAAAACAAATCGACTCAGAGGTAATCTGAGTCAAGTCGATTAATGGCACTTGGGTTTACAATCATTCATTTCAAGCTGTTTGAGCCTGGAGAGTAATTTAAAGCAGAGTGTCGACTGAGCTCAACAAACAGCCGAAACACAGACGAGTGTTAAAAAGACAGTTTCAGGAGTCACTGACCCGTGTGGAGAAAGTCATGTACTGCACAATAAATGCACTGTAAGTAGGTGTAAGTGACAACAATCACAGTTTCATGTTTCCACAGATGAACACACACCAGGTTCAACAGCTGCCTCCTTCACATTAGAGGGATTTGATTGGCTGGTGCCGCAGTTAAACTTCTGCTGCACCCAGTGTGAAAACCGTGACGCAACAGAAGCACAAAGCAGTTGGGCAAGGCATGACGTCAACCCGTTCACAGTGAATGGGCAGCGGTTTGGTTTAAGACACCGATGCATGTGATTCCAGCTTTACACTTGAGGATGAAGTTTAAAGAATCCGTACTGTTCCTGTGCGCTACATTAAGCAGTAAACACGTTTCTGTCAGATAATGTCTGAAAACAGTTTTTCCTCCTTTTTATTTTGTATTTTTGTCCCATCGACGGTCGTTTCACTGACTCGTTGTGAATTATTCTCTCTCCTCATCTGTGTCATGTTCAAATCCTCTCGGAGCTCAGGTTGCACGTCCCTGCCGTTTTCTTTCCCGTCTACATTTGCTCTCTCCCTCTTTTCCTTTCCCCGCTCCTGGGAGTGAAATGGTAACGATAATGGCGATCACCTGAAGACACACATTTTTTAGAAAATGTTTGTGTGCACGTGAGAGGGGAGAGATGCAGGGGATGGGTGGTGTAAATGTCTGAGCTATCATCAGCTTTGATTGGCTTTGAGTGGCTCTGAGTGCCGGGTCCATCCCATCCGCTCTCCTGGGTCCTTAGGAGCAGTGTGTGTGTGTGTCTGTGTGTGTGTGTCTGTGTGTGTGTGTGCATGTGTGTGCCTGTTTTTTGTATGAGGAGTGAGGGTTTGTTTGTGTGCACATGTGCCTCTCTGACCATATTAAGTCCCCGTTTGCCCTGTAAACTCTGAAACCATATCAGGACCTCAGAGGAGCTGAGTGTTTTTTAGAGACTGTGATTCACACAGAGACTGAAGGTGGAAACCATGTCAGCAAGCAAGTGCCCCACTGAAGTGTCTCTGATATCAGAACTCAATTTCATCACAGAGCTAAAACTACATTTGTACAACAGTAATGATAGAGATAGTAGAAATAACAGCTGAGTTTCTGAGGCCTGATCGGTTGAATCCTTCACCGTTTTCTTTCAGTCGGTCAATCTCCGCTAATTCAAGTCCAGATTTTGGTTGTTTTGAGTATGTTTTGTTTTCTGTGTTCTCTTCTTTTCCGATACCAACAGCACAATTTGAATCCCCTCCATGTTTACTGTTTACTTCGTTGTGTAATCTTGAGCGTCACCACCGCCTGGTGTACTGGAGTGGAACATCTCTTCCTAGTTTCCGGTTGTTCTTCTGGAAGCTTTTAGGTCCTTGAAAAAAAGGTTCTTACTTTTGGTCGGCTGATGTGTTTCCTCAATTTCAAAGAATGCTTTACATGCTATAGCTGCTTCATACGTGTATATACAGTCTGAGAGCTGTTGAATGTCCTCATTGACCTCCTCGGAAACCTTTGTATCCTCTCAACACTGTCGCTCATGAAGAAGTTCATCAGTGAGAAAGGACGGCAAAGCTCTCGATTCTCTATTTGCAGCCAATAAAGAGTTCAGTGATTAAAATAAAAATGACCACCCATTTCCTGTGGACTTGTTAAGAGGAGGTGTCGTCAACTCGATTACCACCTCCAGCTCCATGCATACCAAAGACAGCACTGCAGGCCAGAGAAAGGCTCCGAGCTAATGGTTAACCAGGCTATGTAAAGACAGTCAGATAGCTGAGCTTATTAGCAAATAGTGTGTGTGTGTGTGTGTGTGTGTGTGTGTGTGTGTGTGTGTGTGTGTGTGTGTGTGTGTGTGTGTGTGTGTGTGTGTGTGTGTGTGTGTGTGTGTGTGTGTGTGTGTGTGTGTTTGGGACAACAATACGATTGATGGCCAACATGTATTGAAATACTGCAGCTCTGCACAGCCTCATATGGACATGTTACCAGGATGGGAATTATGATGTCATACATATATATGTGTATGTTAACGGTTCATCCCTTGATGAGTGTGTGTGTGTGTGTGTGTGTGTGTGTGTGTGTGTGTGTGTGTGTGTGTGTGTGTGTGTGTGTGTGTGTGTGTGTGTGTGTGTGTGTGTGTGCGAGCGAGCGAGTGCATACATGCCAACATGGATGTCTGCATGTGTGTTAAAAACGAGAAAGCTCTTTTTTTGGCCAAGTTGGCATAACTTGTAGCGTGTGTGTGTGTGTGTGTGTGTGTGTGTGTGTGTGTGTGTGTGTGTGTTAGGTCGTCTGTGCATATGTGTGTTGGTGTTTTGTATAGAAAGTGCTGTGTGCAGTAGAACAGGGGATTTGTTGCCATTAGCACGGTGATGTCAGCACACAGAGACAAACAAAGCCAGAATCCAAAACCCTCTCCCGGCTACCCACAATCCCCCTGGACAGTGTGGGGGGCCCTGCCTGGGGGCCCTCTGCTGCTAACACACATGCATCCAGGTTAACACCAGCTCTCTCTCTCTCTCTTTCTCTCTCTCGCACAGAAAGTAACACACATGTGTTTACAAGGTCGGTAAACACACACACATCCAGTGCGTACACACAACATACACACATATTTAATAAACTGTCACTCAAACTCACTTCCACTGTACATACATGAGCTCAATTACATATTCACATCCACTCACATGTGTGATGCTGTCAGTGCGCTCATGCGGGGTGACTCTACCCGTCCAGTCACCATGTGCGTATGCAGAAATCCTCCCTCATGTGCATTTACACTGGATTAAACCCGGATTATTTGGCTCACACAAGTGCTCCACCGTGGAGAGTGAAGCCATCTGTAAACTAAAGTGCTTGTGAGGGATGTTAAATTGACTATGAACTAATTTCAGGAAACTAAAACAACTGTAAATTGCGCAACAGCAATCGGAAAACCAACTGTAGGACACTGTAGGTACGACTCCGATGGAAATACAGTGTTTAGGAGAGTGAACCCAAACAGTGAGATACGGCTGTGAAACCTCAATTCAGGAAAGTAAAACTCAGTTCCTACTTTGTTTAAAGCGCCGCCGCGCCGTGTGTGAGTGAGAAGTCAAATCAGAAACACACCTCTGTTTGCTTTGGCCCTCCGCCGCAGCCACAGGCCTCGCAACTGGGGAACGACTTTACTGTTACTGCTTTGTTGGTGGAGTTCAGATGAATAAACTGGGACTGAACCGAGGAGGAAGATTATATAGATATGACGGGTTTAGTTGACTTAACACAGGCCGTTATCTGAAGGGACTGGGGAAGGCCGGTCAACGTTCTCTCCAGGTTTTCCAATATTATCCTTGTTCAGACCTGATATCAACATCTGTACTAAGTGATCTGATCACAAGCAAATCACTCGTACTTTTTGGACTTTTTGCTCATGCATGATGTGTGAATACAGTTAATTTAAGAACATCTATTTAATCTAATAACTTTCCGTATATATCAAACCAAGAATTTATTTTCCGGTTCCAAAGAGAAACACAGAACTGTAGCAGAGGACCCACAATAGAAAGACTCAATGAAATCAGTGTCTTGATCCATGAATTGGAGTCAAACCCCAGGGTGTCAGCTGGACGGTGAGACGACGAGTGTGACGCCGCCGTCTCCTCATTGAACTGTTACACAACAATTAGCAACTGTTGCTGCCTTTCTCTTTAAATGCCCTTCTGTTCAAAACAGTAAGAGCCAGACGAGGGCTGGTAGAGTGTGTGTGAGTGTGTGGGTGTGTCAGTGTGTGTGCGTGCTTATTTTTTGCATGCGTATTTGTTTGTGTTTCTTGTTTTGGGCAGGGAGATCAGGGTAACTGGGCGTACTTTACCCAAACAGGTCCTCATTGTGCTGGAGAAGGAAGAGCAGGGTCGTACTGCACCCTATTCAGCCAAGTTTGGGTGCAGGGGGGGGGACGGAACACTATGCATGTTTGTTTGTATGTGTGTGTGTGTGTGTGTTTGTGTACAGTAGTATACAATGAAGGCTGGGAGATTTGGATGCATACATCCACTGTGCGTGTTGAGGGGGATGGATTTTATCAGAGTTCTACCCTCATCCCTCCTCCAAATCCTCTCTGTGTGTGTGTGTGTGTGTGTGTGTGTGTGTGTGTGTGTGTGTGTGTGTGTGTGTGTGTGTGTGTGTGTGTGTGTGTGTGTGTGTGCACGTGGAGGGGGCCAACAATAGCTTCCTTTGACCCTTATAATGAGGGGGTTCTTCAGATGGCTGCTACGT
This sequence comes from Reinhardtius hippoglossoides, assembly GCA_006182925.3. Taxonomy (NCBI): domain Eukaryota; kingdom Metazoa; phylum Chordata; class Actinopteri; order Pleuronectiformes; family Pleuronectidae; genus Reinhardtius; species Reinhardtius hippoglossoides. The sequence goes on along the minus strand of CM031683.1, from coordinate 24,085,759 downwards.
AGTAGATTTGCTGTTACATTAGTTTTATCCAAACCACTTCGAGCAGCTAAACTTTATCACGGCGCAAAAAATGAGTCACCTGAACTGCAGCTACTTGTTGCCTGGTAACACCACTTTGCATCTGGCAGCGTCGGGAATGGGAACTGTGGTGTGTGTGTGTGTACGACCTTTTAGTCTCAACAGCTTTTCACCGAGGACGAGTGTTTTTGTGAATCTGCTTCCCATGAATCCAACCGCACCAGTTAAACTAAAAATAAATCGAAGAGACTATGTTATTTCTGTGGTGTTTCCCCTAAAGCTCTGATCAATGAAGTGTGAGTCGAGGGCAGGTGTCGTCCACGCAGATGTTCCTCGAAATACTGCAGAACAAATCAGCAAAATTAAGAAATAATTAAGGAATCAGCAGCAGTTCAGTGTAAAAACCTAATTCACTGATTATTAGTTTGTGTCGTTTGATTATTAGTTATTAAATATATTTGTTCTGTCGTGTTTTCTCAGTGATGTAACAGAGAGAGAAGATGGAATCAAGAGACCAGGACGATGGATGAACGGGATGGCAAGTGGGGACTGGTAGGTTTAGGGAACACACACACACACACACACACACACACACACACACACACACACACACACACACACACACACACACACACACACACACACACACACACACACACACACACACACACACACTCACACTCACACTCACACTCACACACTCACACTGAGTCCCATAGAGAGACCCAGCAATGCCCTGGAGGGTGCCAGTCATGCCCAGCTTCCGCTGCGCTCCAAATTGAGCGTGGCACAGAGTGTATGAAGTCAGCCGTCTGGAAGAGAGCCAAGCATTGTTCCTCCAAGCAGCTGGATGGTAATTACTAGAGAGAGAGAGAGAGAGGGGGAAGGGGCTCGGGGGGGCTCTGCCACCTCACTACTGTTGCTTCTGTTTCCTCTCCCGGTGCATGGATCGTACAGGAAACTGATTTATATGGTAGAATAACAAGGGCTGCAAGTCAGACAACATGAAACACGCTCCTTACATGTAGAGCCGGCGGTGAAGGGATCTGAAGGAGATGGAACGTTGGCTCCAGGCCCAAGTGTCATAATGAATTTAAATAAAGTTTATTATATTATTATATAATGAAGGATAAGGAGTTTTTTCTTCAAGTTAAAACCACATAAAGATGATGGCTGGCTGATTCACCATATGGCAAACACATGTATTGAGATCAGATCCATCCAGATCATTATTATCCAGGTCCGGACTCTTGGGTACAGACTTTCCCTGGAGTTTGTCTTTCGAGGATGGAGAAGGCAGGAAGTGACGTGGCTGCGGAGAGATCAAATGTTTTAACAGCACATCGACAACAAGCTTTTGAATCCTGTTCTCTTTTCCAAGTTGTCATCTTTGTCTGCATCCTCTACGTTTACGGCTCCTCCTTTTCTTACTTATATTCTTTTCTTTTTGCGTCCATCGTTAGAAACATCATCAACAAGCTCACTTGCTCGCGGTGAATCCTCCGGACAACTTCCTGCTGTATTCTCACATGGGCAGAGTTTTTACTAGAGGGTTTGGTAGGAAAAACTCAGGAGATTGTCACATTCAGCCCCTCTGGATAATTTCAGGGAAAGTATCTCGAGTTCAGTGCAGGTCTGGAAGCAGCTTTCCTCAACATCAGTATTTACTTTGAACGTCCCTCCACCAGGTGAACTCTCCGTGTGTTTCTTCTGTACATTTACTGTGTCTGATCAAAAAAAGACGACTGATGGACATAACGTGGTGAATTTGATGCTTCGGGCCGACGGAAGGAGAGAGAGAGAGCAGGAGGTGGGAGGTGGAGGGAGCTTCGCGTCAGTCCGAGCCTGAGGAATGTGTCAGCTCGCTGTCAGCTCTCTGCTGCTTTGTCACGAGGCCGCAGAGCACTGGAAACGCGTAAAGTAAAGTTGCCATTTTCACACCTTGGACTCCTCCCGTCCCTCCTTCCTCCACCTCCCCTCTCCTACACACACACTCTCTCACACAGTGGCAGCAGTAGCCCGGCCAGCGCTGGTGCAGCTGTGACCAGAACAATAGCATTCCTCAGGTTTTAAACGCCTGGCACTTAGATTCCTAACAGTCAAATTCCTGGCGGGGAGAAGCTGGGGGTTGCTATAGGACGCCGAGAGCCGTAAGACGCCGTGTAAGGAGACGTACAGCTGTAAAGCTCTGTGTGATTTGGGTTTTTTATGAGAGGGATGGATGGGTTCAGGAGGACGGGGGGGGGGGGGGCTCTGTTGTTCCTCCTCAGATGTGACATTTTCCACACTGCAATTTTAGCAGTTTAGGTCGAGAGGCGTCCCGCTGCTTTGTCGGGGGCACCATGTGTCGACGGAGGCACCTGTTATGTCAACACGTGTGTCTCGTAACTGGTTGTTGGCACATGTGGTGCCGAGAGCTGCACAGATGTGTTGAAAGCGACACATTAGTTTTAAGAGTGTTAAATTAGGCGTTAACACAGGAGACAAACAAGGATATGATGTGTGTGTGTGTGACAGGTCACGTGTTTTCAAAGAAATGATGCGGAAATCATCGAAACGTGTCTGCGGACCAGTTTTGAATTTCATCCGTCAAAAAGCAACCTTTCAAAACATTAAACCGGACACATTGAAACTTAGACTCTAAATTGTATTTGTTTTGTTCCACACAGAAAAGGGTTTTTAATTTAATCCCTTCAAAATGTTTCTTCAGGGGGTCTTACTGACAATTAGTTCATCTGTTTGCTGACTTTATTTTGAAATCCCCTCCGTCGGTTTTAAAAAGAGAAACGAGAAAGCCCAAATTCTGTGTGCCTCCTCCGGTGGCTCCGGTTCACACAGCACCGAGCCGCCCAGCTCTATCAGCACCATCTGAAATAACCCCCAAAAATAACGATTCTCTCATTAACCACGCCTGTTTCACAATTTAAATATAAATGAATCTAATTTAGAAAACCTCGGCCCCCGATGAAGGAGACTCATTTAGAGCCAATCTAAAATTAATGAGGGCATCTGGAGAGAGAGGGAGAGCGGAGAGGGGCCCGGCGTGGCTTAACAGATACCGCGGTTAACAAGCTACTGTACTTTAAACACTGGAAAATCCCTATTAATTTTAAAGTTAACGCACTACTGTACTTGGAATGGCGGAGAAGCTCTTTAATGTTCGGTTCAAACACTTAACGGTGACATGTGCAGACTGACTCTTGGCCTGTCGCTGTCAAAACCTCCTTTCTGCTGTCAGACGCCAGCGTTTATCAGACGCCGCCTGCTCGCGCAGAATTAGAATTTTCTGGACATTTTTTTTTTAACACAATGACGTTTGAATATGTCCAATGCGTGTTTGCAGGTTTCAACCCAGAGACCCCGATGCTGTCAGATTTGCTCCTTCACAGTTCTCGTCCTCCGTAGTGTGACCTAAAGAAAACGGCTTCAGTGGAAACAGAATCTCCTCCTGGGGCTTTTTAACTATTCTCACAACTGCATCACAGACAGTTTGCATTTAAATTAGCTTCAAGATTCAAGAGATCTTAATTGTTACATCACAAGTATAAATATATATATATATATATATAGACTAAGGTCTGTGTATAATAAAGTGTCCTGGCTCACTGACAGCGCTTTGTGTATAAATCAATCCTGGTTTTAAAGTTTGATCTTCTTCTAAACACACATTTTACTGCCGTGCCGTCCTTTACGTTTTCTTTTTGTTTTGTGTGGCCTCCGCAGCCACTCGAGAGGCTCCAGCAGATGCCAGCCATCTCCCACAGTGACTGTTTGGTTTTGCAGGTTTAATTCCCGATGGGTTTGGGTCCAGAGTGATTAGGCTGTGCCCTAAAGGCCAGCGGGCTTGTCAGGTGTCTCCACACATTAACGTTGTTCTGCTTGCACCCTGAGCCGACAGCACAGCGAGGCGGAGGGCTGGAGGAGAAACGCTGATCTGGCATGGTGGGAGGCACAAGGGATCCCAGTGTTTAATTGTATTCTTCATACGCCAAATAATCTTTGAAAATATGTTTTAATTCAATTTTTTTATTAAGAGCGAGGGGACTTATCTGACATTTAATAAACTCAGTGGGTTATCTGTGAAATTTAAAAGGTTGTATATTGGTTCTTTTGTCCGCTTATGTGAGAAAACTTTCTGAAACTCCTTCATTTAAAGTCTTAAAAGAGGTTTTCTTCTAAATAATCTAAAAAAATCCAGCCACTGGGATTAGAATAAACTAGATTTTTAGTGTCGTACAATTTGTACGGTCTGATTGTGAAAAAACACAACAACGGGATAAACATTTAAATTGAATTCTCTCTGTGTGTATAAAGAAATAAGGTTTCATTTCCATGACTGAGGCCCTTTTCCTTTCTATAGTCTTCTCCCCTCTGTTTGTAAAAGCAGCGCTAATGGATGCCACCTCAACATTTTTTCGTCTTTAGCCTTTAACCCTAAAGCCGGCGGAGAGATAACACAGCCGACTCTTCTCCGCTGGATTCAAATAAACTTGCATTGTGTCTGCGCACAAACAACTTCCTGCACGCAGACATTCAGCTTGCTAACGGGGGCGGGCAAAACAACAAAACAAAAAAAACTCAGGCTCTTCCTGCTTTTGACCTCCAACCCCGTCCACACCCCCCCGCATACACAGCAGGGCGCAGCTATAGGGGGGAGGTGGTGCTGAGGAGATGGCGTTAGGCTTTAGTGCGTGTCTGTGTAGGCAGAGGAGGTGATGTTAGGCTTTTACAGGGGGGGGGGGGGGCTCGTGTCCTGTTCTGAAGTATGGGAGGAATAAAGTGGAGGAGGTGGAGGGGGGGGATGAGGAGACCTGCTGAGAGGGCAGCCTATATGCACTCCTCCTCCTTCCTGCTATACCTCTCCCTCCATCCCTCGCCTCTTTTCACCCTCCTCCTCTTCCTCCCTCTCTGTCTCCAGCCGTGGGGGCAAAGTACATTACATGCTTGCTAATCAAACCTCCATTACAAGTTTGGAGGGAATGAAGCAAGAGTTCTGAGGAGTCTTCTTCTTCTCCTTCTTCTTCTTCCCTCTTTCTACTCACTTCAGTGTGTCTCCTTCACCTTCCTTCTTCTCCTCCATCTCCTCCGAAAGCCTCTTAACTTTTGAACGGTGTGTAATACGCTGGAGGTTTTCCACCGACATGGTCACATGCGATGCCAGAATCCTTTTCACAAACAAAACACCACAAATATACTTCAGAATGCTAAAAACACAGGAAGCAGGAATGGTTTTCTTATGTCGCCTCAATGCCGACTGGTATAAAACACTGAAATCAATGTGGATTTCGTTATTAAAGAAGGTTTTACAGCCGCTGCCATGATGTCACACTGCAGCAACAAGTCTTGCAATTTCTTTAGTTATAAAAGTACAAATTTGAACAACTTGACGGACGCATGAAAATTGTAAACTGAATTTCGGAGCCTGTCATAAAACTGGCTGCAGGTCACAAGCTAAATGTCGTGGAATCCCTGTGGAAGTCAGAATACAGAGAAGGAAACATGAAATGTGACGTCTGATGAAACGTCAAACAACACGGCTCAAAGCACAGGATTGTTAGAAGTTTAAAAATAATATCTGCTCACGAGTTTCTTGTTTCCCTGTTGTCTAAGTTTTCATCTGAACCAGAAAGTAGTGGCAGACATGTTTCTCCTTCTGGTTTGCGTGTTCTCCAGCTCCTGCAAAGCATTTCAATGTGAAGCAAATTTTAAGACAACGTGTTGATTAGAATTTGAGATCGTTTGTTGATGCAACACACTTTGGTTGAGTGGTGTCACAAAAGAGAGGTTGAACTGGGAAGAGTTTATCCTCTGGGGAGCATGAGTGCTCTCATTTATTTACACTGATCAGCCACAAGATTGAACCTGGTTACTGGGTTTAAGTCTGAAATACAATTAGCCACAAAATTAAAACAATGCAAAAAATTCCCAGAGGGGCTGAGAACACGAATGTCAGGGTCGGTCAAATCAGACATTTCCCGGGAACTTTTCCTGCCAGACTCAGGAAAAAATTATATATATATAAACTAATATCTCAGGACATATGTCCTACACGTAATAAATTGGAGGAAAAGAAACAGATTGAAGAGCGTTGATGTGCTCTGAACAAGAACTGTCCGACCCGGACAATCTCCTGCTGCTTTCTTCACATGTGTGAAAGGCAACCTGGAAGATTTAAGACCCAATTTTGTGGACATTTCCCAGAGTTCCTGTCTGAAAACGGCTTTAGACTCATCTTCTGGGAGTCGTGGATAACGACGAGCGAGTCCGGCTTGTTGGGTCTAGTTCACCAGAACCAGAACGTCACCTATCAGCGGAGTTTAAGTTCTGGATTCATTACAGTTGGAGATAAAAAAAATGGTCGGATTCTACTCTTGTCTAGTTTCAAACTGCATTAAAATCCATTGTAAACTAAACTAACAGCTCACTGGGAAACAGTGGGCTGATTTGAATAAGCTGCGGAAGCCCCCTCGGAGCTCTGTGGTCTGCCAGCCGTACAGGGGATCAGAGGATGAGGTCCTCACAATACCACAGTGACACACACACTGGATCTACTGTACACAATATCTGGACTTACATATTGAAAGCGATACACACAGCAGCACAAAAGACATAGCGGAGACAGTCTTACAGGGGTAATTAGCCATGCACCCAACCGAAGCTCAATTAGCATAAGAGCACAAGCTCTCCCGACACAAACAGGCAGCTCCGTTGCTTTTCATGTGGTGCTCTGTAAAAACACAGAGAAGCTGTCATACAAGAGCAGAAAGTCCATTTATTCTCATGTATTAATACACGTTAGTAGATTTAAATTCCAAGTCTGATCAAAGTGTAGATATCCTGCTAATATTTTCTTCAGCTCAGTTTCTATGTGCACTCGTTTAATCTCCACTTTCTCCCGACACAGTGACACACACACACACTTGTGTTATTTACAAACTGAGAAAAGAACAGGTTGAACTTAACTGATACTTATAATAATAATTTATCACGCTGCTTCCTCCCTTTCTGTTGGTAATTGGATTTAGTGAACACCTGTATAAGTGTAGATTGTTCAGGGGATTATGGTCAGGGAAGCCTTGAGTCACCACTAATTACCATCACACACACACACACACACACACACACACAGAGAGAGAGAGAGAGAGAGCGAGACACAGAGTGTTCTCATATTTCCTCCTGCACCAAACTCCAGAGAGTTAATTGATATTTTGAGGTCGTTGTGGCTTTAGCTTTCGCCGGTGGACATCATAGTAGAGATTTACTGGTTTTCAGGTCGTTACTATTCGAGGTTTCTCACTTTCTTTTGGCTCCACGATGAGTTTCCGGTGGACGTGTTCCCTCAGGCGTTTTGTGTTTTTCGAGCATTTGGCTTTAACTTGTTTTTGTGTGGAGAAGTTTAAATTCAGCCCCAATGGTTACTACAGTTTTTGATTGTGATAAAACGCTCGAGAAAGGTTCTGTGAGGTTGCTCTAAAGTCTGATTAGAGCTGCTTTCAAACCTGCACTGAACTCAGGATATTCTCCAGAAATTATCGGGAAAGGCTGAACACCAATGTCAGAGTCAGTTGCTGCATGCGTACAATTTCTACAATTTAAAACTCTGGATGATGCTCGATTCAGCCCATGTGAGAACACAGCAGGAGAGTGTTTAATGAAGAATACAAATTAAATCAGAGGTCAAACATGTAGAAGACGCCGAAGACACTGATGTCGATTTGGAAAGACAACGAGATCCAAGAGCTTTTTGAGATAAGAACCGATGCTGGTGTCAATGTCCTGTCTGCTGCTCCCACCTGAACGCTCCGGAGATGTTCTTGTTGTTGTGAACGCGTCCGACCCAGAGAATCTCCTGCTGCGTCGTTCATATGTGAAAGGAAAAGTTCGGAGAAAGTCCGGACCCGATTGTTTGGACTTTCTCCGAAACTCATATCAATCTCAATGTTTCGAAACACAATTTAATGAAGTGATACACGAATGAGAACAGTGTTCACGTCTGTGTTTGATCCTTGACATGCAAAACACCAACCAGAGAGAGAGAGAGAGAGAGAGAGAGAGATGTGAGTCCCACACTGAAATATGAGATAGCAGTGTAGCTGTTGACTGAGAGAGAGAGAGAGAGAGAGAGTGTGTGTGTGGTGTGTATATGTGTGCGTGTGCTTGTGCGTGTGTGCTTGTGTGTGTGTGTGTGTTTAGATAAGCGATGAACAGACAACGCTTGTCCTCAAGTCAAAGAGCTCCAGTGGCTAAAACCCATCAGGCACCATCACACACACACACACACATTCTCACACGGACAGGTGATACATCATGGATGTGAAAAGGAGGAGGGGGGAGAAGGTAAGGATGGACAGATGAGAAGGAGGTGAAGTGGGGGGGAATTGGGGGGGGGGGGGTAAGGAGGAACCCAGCGGGCGACAGTTACTCCACTTTATTCACGTGTGTAAGAAACGGTGAAACTGACGAGATCATCACAGAGATGATGTCGTCTGGTGTCTCTACTGATTTAACTTTTTAACTTTTAAACAAATCAGGACCAGTGAAGTTGTTTCTCTCAACTTTCTGTCGATCGATGGGAAACGGTTCAAACTCAACGTTAAAGAGGCCGAGAGGCAGTTTGTCTCGCTGACATGTTAAATGCACAATAAACACAGACGGTTGAATATGAAAACATGATCAATTACATCAAACATACAATAAAAATAGTTGAAACAAAAGCTTAAATTAGCCACAAAATCATCATCATCCTCCATCGATCTTACATCATCACTCCACTCACTGTAAGCTTGTTAAAATGATGATGACGTCACGATGAGATGAAGAAACACGGGGAGCAGAGGTTGTGTTTCCTCACTGTGTCGTTTGTTTGTTGTTTGTTACCAAGATTGTGCAAAAATTACCAAACAGATTTCCACAAAACTTGGGGGAAGTGTGAAAAATTTGGTGCAGAAGAAAAAATCTGGATCTAGTGAGTTTAAATGTGGTTTTATAAACTGTTTATAAACTGTAGGATCTGGTCAGAGCTATGTGCTCCACATGAGAGACATTCTAGGAAGAGAGGTCATCTTTCCAGTTGGAAGCAGCCAGTGTTGGATGATAACAACAACAACAACTATCTAATAATCTACTTAGTGCTCATTGGCAATGAGAATTAACTGTTTCTATTTCAACAACATGATGGAGCTCTCACTTAATGTCCTGCACTTCAATTCATGTGTGAATATCCCGACGGTTCAAGCCCCAAATAAAACTGATCAGTTCAAATATCTCCGACTGTAAAAACCTGAGTTTAGAGGCAGATGCTCTGTGACGCTGAACCACTCTTGGATTTAGAGTTAGACTCTTATTTAAAGCTGTGTAACTTTAAATTCTTGGGATGGCGAGATGAGAGCGCGGAGGAAGGGAGTGATGGACAGCTCGAGGGAGGGAAAGAGAGAAGGGCGGAGGGGGGGGGGGGGTGGAGGGAGGTGTATAGTGCAGCAGAAACTTCCCATGCTGGCCTCCCAGTGTGGCTACGTAATGAGGGCAAGGGACACAGACACACACACACACTCACGCACACACAGACACACACTCGGGGCCGAGCATGGCCCCACGGCTGATTAGCGGCGCACAAAGGCCCCAAACAGAAGTAGCAGAGGACACACAATGGGAGCAGGGCCTCAAGGCGTGGTTTACTTCTGCCCTGAGGGAGGGGGCGAGAGAGGTAGAGAGACAGTGAGAGACGGGGAGAGAGAGAGAGAGAGAGGGTCCCACTGAGCAGGACGGGCAACCGAAGGGTGGAGGGAGGTGTGGAGGGGAGGAGGGGGAGGTGGGGGGAGAGTTCGCCGGGGTTAGAAAAGTGACAGAAGCAGAGAGGAGTTTTGTTTTTGTCCTGATAGAGACGTGCTGCTTCTCGACCGGGTTCTGCTCGCAGGTGAACGGGTCGACGTCACGGCCGCGTCACCCCCAAGTCCGCCGGTGAACTGACCCCCTCGTATTAAATACAGAAATATCATTCAAATCAGAACATGCATTGTTGCATTAGTATATGAATAAACTTATTCACTACCTATAAAACTATGGAGTCAATTGTGATCGTCATCATGAAGCAGGCGAGTGGAGACACTTGTGGCCCCGGGTCCTAATCCCTCAGATGAGGATTGAACGAGTTCTCTCTCCCTCAGTTGACGTCGAGAGCTTCGACATCACCCCAGCGGCTCTTTGCATAGATTAATACACATCTACACATTTCTCAGAATGAATATTATACCACAACGACTAATGAGCACGGCCTTCTTTTCACAGAGGAGCAGTAATCTCCACTGTTCAATTAGCTGCGGGAACCAGGACCACGCCACCTACACGCCATGATCCTCCCTCGCTTTCCTGGACAAACGTCTGACCCGCACAGGAATCTAAACCAAGACAAACCACTTCATCATATAAATGAGCTTTAAGTATGAATTTTGTGGAATATTCACCAAGAGGCAACGGAGGAAAAGAAATGACGGGGGGGAGGGGGGGGGGGGGTGTGGAGTTTAAATCTACAGAGACAATTTAGCTTTTCCTGTTTTTCCAATTACTCAATGCTATTTAAATACACTAGAGCTGACACACACACACACACACAAACACACACACACACACACACACACACACACACACACACACACACACACACACACACACACACACACACACACACACACACACACACACACACACACACACACACACATTAATGGTCCTCAGCCACGGAGAGGCTCCTGAAATAAGTCACGCACTAATTGTATTTGATAAATCATAAAGGGAGCCCATCAGAGGAAAGCTAGCTGTAATAAAATGATAAAATTGACAATTATGAAAAAAATCCCCGGCCTTTAATTTCCTAAACACACTCCGGAGAGCGAGAGAGAGAGAGAGAGAGAGAGAGAGAGGAGAGAGAGAGAGGAGAGAGAGAGAGAGAGAGAGAGAGAGAGAGAGAGAGAGAGAGAGAGAGAGGCCGCTTAAGCCGCCGCGATTTGACGCGATGCTCAACACGTTGAATTACTCCACAGGCCTGAGAAGAGGTCGTAACTCCAGATTCAGGCTGCTCCTCTTGATTCAGGCTGCTCCTCTTATTCAGGCTGCTCCTCTTGTTTCAGGCTGCTCCTCTTGTTTCAGGCTGCTCCTCTTGATTCAGGCTGCTCCTCTTGTTTCAGGCTGCTCCTCTTGATTCAGGCTGCTCCTCTTGATTCAGGCTGCTCCTCTGGATTCAGGCTGCTCCTCTTGATTCAGGCTGCTCCTCTTGATTCAGGCTGCTCCTCTTGATTCAGGCTGCTCCTCTTGATTCAGGCTGCTCCTCTTGTTTCAGGCTGCTCCTCTTGATTCAGGCTGCTCCTCTTTATTCAGGCTGCTCCTCTTGTTTCAGGCTGCTCCTCTTGTTTCAGGCTGCTCCTCTTGATTCAGGCTGCTCCTCTTGTTTCAGGCTGCTCCTCTTGATTCAGGCTGTCCTCTATCAGGCTGCTCTCTGGATTCAGGCTGCTCCTCTTGATTCAGGCTGCTCCTCTTGATTCAGGCTGCTCCTCTTGATTCAGGCTGCCTCTTGATTCAGGCTGCTCCTCTTGTTCAGGCTGCTCCTCTTGATTCAGGCTGCTCCTCTTGTTTCAGGCTGCTCCTCTTGTTTCAGGCTGCTCCTCTTGTTTCAGGCTGCTCCTCTTGATTCAGGCTGCTCCTCTTGATTCAGGCTGCTCCTCTTGATTCAGGCTGCTCCTCTTGTTTCAGGCTGCTCCTCTGGATTCAGGCTGCTCCTCTTGATTCAGGCTGCTCCTCTTGATCCAGGCTGCTCCTCTTGATTCAGGCTGCTCCTCTTGTTTCATGCTGCTCCTCTTGATTCAGGCTGCTCCTCTTGTTTCATGCTGCTCCTCTTGATTCAGGCTGCTCCTCTTGATTCAGGCTGCTCCTCTTGATTCAGGCTGCTCCTCTTGATTCAGGCTGCTCCTCCAGATTCAGGCTGCTCCTCCAGATTCAGGCTGCTCCTCTTGATTCAGGCTGCTCCTCTTGATTCAGGCTGCTCCTCCAGATTCAGGCTGCTCCTCCAGATTCAGGCTGCTCCTCTTGATTCAGGCTGCTCCTCCAGATTCAGGCTGCTCCTCTTGATTCAGGCTGCTCCTCTTGATTCAGGCTGCTCCTCTTGATTCAGGCTGCTCCTCTTGATTCAGACTGCTCCTCTTGATTCAGGCTGCTCCTCTTGATTCAGGCTGCTCCTCTTGATTCAGGCTGCTCCTCTTGATTCAGGCTGCTCCTCTTGATCCAGGCTGCTCCTCTTGATTCAGGCTGCTCCTCCAGATTCAGGCTGCTCCTCCAGATTCAGGCTGCTCCTCTTGATTCAGGCTGCTCCTCCAGATTCAGGCTGCTCCTCTTCATTCAGGCTGCTCCTCTTGATTCAGGCTGCTCCTCTTGATTCAGGCTGCTCCTCCAGATTCAGGCTGCTCCTCTTGATTCAGGCTGCTCCTCTTGATTCAGGCTGCTCCTCTTGTTTCAGGCTGCTCCTCTTGATTCAGGCTGCTCCTCTTGATTCAGGCTGCTCCTCCAGATTCAGGCTGCTCCTCCAGATTCAGGCTGCTCCTCCAGATTCAGGCTGCTCCTCTTGATTCAGGCTGCTCCTCTTGATTCAGGCTGCTCCTCTTGTTTCAGGCTGCTCCTCTTGATTCAGGCTGCTCCTCTTGATTCAGGCTGCTCCTCTTGATTCAGGCTGCTCCTCTTGATTCAGGCTGCTCCTCTTGATTCAGGCTGCTCCTCTTGATTCAGGCTGCTCCTCTTGATTCAGGCTGCTCCTCTTGATTCAGGCTGCTCCTCTTGATATGTTCCCTCAGGACTCGGGACTGTAAACATCACATATATGAAAATGACAGAGCAAGATGGCGGCGTTTGTATACAACATGTTTCGGCTTCATCTTCTGGATAGTGGGAGAATGTGGATACACGTCATCAGTTTCATCTCTTTCTAGTTTCTGTATAATAGTGATAATGTGTGTGATCTCTACTCTTTGTGTGTTTTAAAAACCTTATGAGCACGAGTGTCATGTTACCGTGAAACCGAGCCCACGGTGTGTACGAGTGGGTTAATGTTCACTAGGAGCCCAACACGTCCCACTTGGGCTGTGGTTACAATTGTGATTAAGTTACGTTTGAATCTTTCTTGTAAAATAACAACTGTGTGTGTGGTGTGTGGTGGTTTGGTTTGTGTGGCAGCACCGATTCACAAAGTTCATCTGCACATTCAAAGATGGCTGCAGCTCCAGTGCTGCAAAGCTTCATGGACAGATCAGCAATCGTGTCTAAATGACAATAAATGATCTGACTGTACTTGTGCATATTATATTAAACCTGCGGTAACGCTCATTAAAACATCCATGTAGCTGCCAAACAGTAATTTAGAAGTGTGTATTATTTGTACAGGCCTCTGTTGGCAGTCAGGAAACATGACGACACAAACCCATCCCTCTATTGTCAGGGTCACATTAGCTCTTTGAGGCTCACGTGTAATTTTTTTTCACGGTCGTATAAAGAAAAGAAGAAAAAAAACATTCCTCACCGAGACTCCTCTGGCATGACGGCGTGAGATCTGCACCGTAAAGAGCTAAAGAATCAGATCTTTGGGCTCCTCATGTAAATGCGGTGTGTGTGTGTGTGTGTGTGTGTGTGTGTGTGTGTGTGTGTGTGTGTGTGTGTGTGTGTGTGTGTGTGTGTGTGTGTGTGTGTGTGTGTGTGTGTGTGTAAAATAACATGGAAAAGGTGATTTTCCACTATAGTGAGGTTTCCACAGTGTGTTTCCCTCAGGCAGCGGCAGAGACATGATTGAATTTGTGTGTGTGTGTGTGTGTGTGTGTGTGTGTGTGTGTGTGTGTGTGTGTGTGTGTGTGTGTGTGTGTGTGTGTGTGTGTGTGTGTGAGAACAGTGCTTTGACTGAGATGCCTCGTCCCTCTGCTTCATCTCCACCTTCTCTTCATTGGCTGAATTAGACACACATTAGTTTCCTTTAAACCAAATACAACCACATTCCTGTTTTTACTGACATTTGTTTTGTTTTGCCGCAATATTCAAATAAAAAGCCTCATTTTGTCTCCATTATTCCTGAAAAGCCGACGTCCTGGAGACGTGTGGTTCCCGTGTTACAGCAGCGTGATACACGGGGGGGGGGTTAATACATGAACAACCTGAGTGTGTGTGTGTGTCTCCTGTTCACCAACCCTGCTCCTCTGTCTCCCTGTAGGTGATCGTGATGGTGGAACGTCCAACCAGGAGGAACACGAGAGCTGGAGAAGATGCTGATGCTGTGACTTCATACACACACACACACACACACACACACACACACACACACACACACACACACACACACACACACAGGCTGTAGTATGAACCGGTTCCAGGTGAATCAAGCTGAATTGAAGTGAGCTGATCTGAACCTGAATGGTTCCAGTTGGACGGGACACAGGACACTTGACTCTACCTGCTGTTCTTGGCTCTTTATGTTTTATTTTCCCCGTCGGGCCTCACAACCGCTTGTTCTTCTCGTGTCTGTGTGGGTTTTATCCAGCTGACACCGGGTCATCGGAGGACTGACCCCCGGCTCGTCTAGGCCACTTGCCAAACTGTCCTGGGGCAAGATAGTGAACCCCAAACAGACTGAGGGCTGTGTGTTAATCTGCAGTTGTATTAATCTGTTCAGAGCCGGAAGAAGCTGCGACATGTTTCTGTTTTGTTCTTTTTTTTAAAAGCTGGAAAATAAAGCTTTTGTTTGTTTTGTTCTTTTATACATATTTAATAAAGATGAAATAAAACCAGACAAACGTTCATATGATCTGACTGTTCCCAATGGGTCTTTATTTCTTTACATCTGCAATGTAAAGGAAAAGTTTCTGTTCGTCTTCAGCGAGCGACACAAGCGAGTCTGAAACCACACACACACACACACACACACACACACACACACACACACACACACACACACACACACACACACACACAGAAACGATAGCCACTGGCTATCTGCAGCAGTAAGTGTAAATGATCGCATAGCTGTGGTCATAACTCACAGTCATACAGGCTACTGATGAAAGCTGACACCCAATGTCTCAGTATGTGTGTGTGTGTGTGTGTGTCACCCTCTGTATGTATGTGTGTGTGTGTGTGTGTGTGTGTGTGTGTGTGTGTGTGTGTGTGTCACTTTAGACTCTTCATGTCGCTTCCCTTCCCTTCTGTCTCTTCTCGACTTCCTCCTCCTCCTCGATGCCTCGGGTGATGAAACTGACTCTGTTAAATTAGACCAATACCCCCCCCCCCCCCCCAACCCCCACCCCCCCATCATCTTTTCCTCCACCCATCTACACTCACACACTCACAGACACACACCTCACACACTCTTCCCTCACACACTCTTGTTTGCCCAGGCTCTAGAAGCACATTAGTGTGTTTAACCTCATCGATTGGGTCGAGTCTATTGATAGAAAGCAGAGTGATCGCTGATATCTGTGTTTACAGGGCGGAGGTGAGTCGATGGTGATGGACGACAGGTTGATCACATTCTGAAGTGAAGAGACACACACGGGGACAATGGCTTCACTGAATAATTACTAATAAAGAAAACTCCTGAAAGGTTTGATACACAGACTTTTCCTTCAGAGGATTAATGCACTTTTGATGAACTCTGTGAAACACATTCAAACACGTGAACAACAAACAACCTGTGGATGACGAGGAAAGACAGGAAATACAATCAAAGCAGGTTTTTGCACAAACAATTACACGTTTATGTTTAGTTATAGTATAATAGTCAATAAGAGAAGGATTAAAGAAATCAATGCTCTTACATTATAACTCTGAAATATGTTTGACTGGTGTTGTCCACACCAACCGATGATATCAAACTTTTCATGAAAGAAATTCTGATAAATTTCCCTTCAGAGGCAACAATTTTGAAAATGTGAAATCTTTTATTAACTCTGCAAATATCGAGAATGTCCGTCCGAGCTCGTTCCAAATCATCATTACATCGTGTCAAATAATAAAAACTCAAACTGCACGTGATGCTTGTTCTGTGTCAATAAAAGAGAAAATTCAAGCTTTTTCATGTTTAATTATTTTCACTTCACTCACTGAACAGTGGATCTGATGTTTGGTGTGTGTGTGTGTGTGTGTGTGTTGTCCAGAGCATCCTTTGTGTTGCTGGAAATAACTATGACTTGCCACATTGAACCGGCTGCTCACCTTCAACCTCATTCAGGAACCATCCCCTGTGTGTGTTTGTGTGTGTGTGTGTGAGAGAGAGAGTGTGTGTGTGTGTGTGGTGAGAGAGAGAGAGAGACAAACGGAGGCAAAACCATTGTTCCTGATGGAAAAACACAAATTCACCTTCACTAACACAAACACACTAAACCTTCAGCGGAGAAACTGTGCGGCCACTAGTGTTGTGGAGGTGTAATTGCAGAGCACAACGCTGAATGCTCTCAACGGGGAAGGTTTGGATTCAGCGAGAGTTCATGGCTCAGGTGAAAACTCGTCCTTTGTCACAGTCACAGTAACAAGCACAAAGATAATGTCTCACAGTCGTCGCTATGGTGATAAGGACAAACGTTGACGATCGCTTTGAAACAGGATGCAAATACAATTTGATTCGTACAGCACGACATACGTGATGTCAAGGCACTTTACATATGAAGGTCGAGACCTGAAGATTTAAACAGAATCAGTTCCAACACTTGGTGATTGTGCAGATAAAACACGTCTCAGTCTCCATAAAGCATCTGATTTTCCATCATGTCCGACCTGGTGACACAGAACGAGAAACACAGTGAAGCTGCTGGGATCTGCTGGGATCTGCTGAGATCTGCTGGGATCTGCTGTCCATACTGGTCACTCTGACGTGTCTCATCTCATGTGGAGAAAACAAAAACAGTGTTTTATGTGAAAAGGTTCTGTGAAGGGCAGCGAGTGGCAGAGAGGTAAAGGTGGTTCAGAGGTTTGTCACAGAGCATGTGAGCGCACACACACACACACACACACACACACCACACACACCACACACACACACACACTGTAATTGAAAACCTACCCCTTTAACATTGTGAAATGCCCTTAAGCCCTCTGGAATACTCTCATCTCTCTCATTCTCTCCCTCTCTCTCTCTCCATCACACACACACACACACACACACACACACACACACACACACAGAGTAGAAAGGGAAAGCAGGAGAGAAATGGTTGAACATTATTACAGTTCAGGTAGAAGGTCAGAGAGAAGGCACCTGTCTCTCTCTCTCTCTCTCTCTCTCTCTCTCTCTCTCTCTCTCTCTCTCTCTCTCTCTCTCTCTCTCTCTCTCTCTCTCTCTCTCTCCTCACTGCTTCTCTTTGTCTCGCTGCCAAAGCATAAAATTAAACATTTGATTTCATCCTTGAAGGAGACGACTCCTAATTATCTTTTGGACTGAGAGGAGGAAGACGAGCAGAGAGACAGACAGACAGACAGACAGACAGACAGACAGACAGATCAGCAGGTAAACAGGCAGGTTACAGAGTCTCTATTCTGCAGACGGATTCAGACACTAAACCTTTGTCTGCACTGAAGTCTGTTCTCTTTATATTTGAACTCAAATTCATCATAATAACGTCGTGTATAGTTTGTCAACGCTGTGAAACACAAGCTTTTAATAACTGAGTTAAATATTCAAACACAAGCTGCTATGTTGTGTTAGTCTGAACAAAATCATCAATCAAAAAAAGAATCAGATATTGATGTGTAATCCTTTTCTGTCATTTTCATATTTGACCTGCACACTATCGGGCGACTGGCAGATTGTTATGTTTTAAGAGCTGTTCAACATTTAGTCCTTCGACCTCAATAACGAAGGAAAGTTTCCACGTCATGAAAAAGCTCCACAACAACAACAACAACAACAACAACATGCACCGAGCAGCAAAGAGTTTGATCCGGCTTCTGCGTCGTAATCTGAAAACCAATAGTCGTCAAGCAAAATAAGATTGCGTAACCCCGCCCCCTCGCTGCCGCGGACACGCCCCGGCGGTCGGAGAGCGATGACGTGGTGTCACAGACTCTCTCGGCCTCCAGCTCCCAGGTCACATGACCGCGTCGGCACACAGTGATGACACGCAGCTCTCGTCTCGCTGTCTTTATACATAAACATTTGAGGTATTGATAAAGGCAAATTATCAAAACTTGAACTTGAACTGATTCAATCTGAGAGCGTCAGACAGAATGAACTGGACGAGCAGCAGCACCGAGTCCTAATGAAGTGCAGACAGTGACTGGAGTTGATGGCATTGATCCGCACACACACACACACACACACACACACACACACACACACACACACACACACACACACACACACACACACACACACACACAATACAGTCTCAGTGTGAGAGACAACAGCACACAAGACTCTTTTCTCCTCATCACAACAGGAAAAGAATTCACAGACCGTCTGCGTTTCTCCTCCCATCGCCCTCCATCTCCAGCCTCTGGCCTTTTCCTCTGAAGTCACACTCATTATCTGTTTCCCCCTCACACACACCACACACACACACACACACACACACACACACACACACACACACACACACACACACACACACACACACACACACACACACACACACACACACAGGGCTTCTTATTGTGAGGGATTTTATTTCTTGCATCCTTGTGATAATTAGACTTTAAAAACACTCGACTGTAGTTCGGCTGAACTGTGACGATCAGCGTCGGCAGCTGGAAACATAATAATGTTGATAATCTGCTTTTCGCTGCCAATTCTTTAGAGTAAGGACGAGCGTGTGAATCCTTCAAATATATTATATATTATATCCATTCATCCAGTTTCTGTATATCTTGATGATCACTGGAGTGATGGAGTCATCTCATTCCGCTTCACATTATAAATATAAACCCTGTTTTGCGGGAAGTTAACCCAGAGAAGACCCCGGCCGAACCAGGATTCGAACCAGGAACCTTCTGACTTTAACATATATATAAGCTGAGACATGTTGCTGAGCTGTTTACAAATCACATTTCACCTTACTAATACATCATATCTGATTCATTTCTGTCTTATCTGTTTGTCTTGTCTTAGCTAAATGATAATGAGATGTTAAGATGGAAGAAAATAGGGAAGAAGATAAACCGATTGGACGGCAGAGAGTCACAGGACGACCGGAACCCGGAGCACGGCCGAGAAGCCCGAGTGGGAAAAAGCAGATTCTCACAAATCTGCCTCGATGTTGTTTCCGGCCGTGAAGAATTTATTGTGATTTAAAAGCACATTTATCCATTAAAAGCTATCAGCTGATGTGTGACCAGGCTGAGACGAGAGCTGCTGTCGCCGCACAGCGACCTGTGTGTGTGTGTGGTGGTGTCACAGCTCAGCGGGGGGGGGGGGGGCGCCGTGTGAAAAATCAAATGGCTTCACTGCAAATATTTGTGAGTGCGTCGACGCTGTAGTTTGTCAAAATGGATGCGAGGCGCTGCCAAAAGAATCAAACACATCATTTTTTTTGTGGGTGCCGTGTCGCCTTGGCAACGGATACCACACGAGCCACTTAGAAACGGGCGGGAAGGCGAACAGCATCCTCCGTGTCATCACCAAGGTGAGACGACCCACATCCCAAAAATGAGACTCATTGGTTGGACTCAAAAGAGACGCTGCTGAAAACCAAACACAGTTTTATGAGTAGAGATCCAGAGCAGCCGAGCAAACAGACACATCCTCGTCTGCTCTCGGGGGAAACAGCCAGAGAGCTGCTCCGGCCTCGACCTGCAGCTGGACCTGCACGTTTACGTGAGGACACTCGTCTCTGGGCCTTTTGTCACAAGTCACCCTCTTTGTTTTACAACTCTGTGATATGAACGTGGCGTAAAGTCTCTGTTGTCCTGAAGACGAGGCTCAATCACCTTGAACGGGATCTCCTCTGCCATTGATCACTGACTGTCTCTCTCTCTCTCTCTCTCTCTCTCTCTCTCTCTCTCTCTCTCTGTGTGTGTGTGTGTGTGTGTGTGTGTGTGTGTGTGTGTGTGTGTGTGTGTGTGTGTGTGTGTGTGTTGCCCGATCATTTGGAGCATGAAGAACAGAAAGAGTTTGTAGATTAAGGGAAGCTCAGGGGATTAAGGTCATTTCCTGTGTGTAAACTGTAAATTAGCCCTGCGGTACCACAGGGGAAAAGCAGACCCAGTTCAGACCAGACCTGCTGAACTCCACGTACGTGAGTGTCTCATCCGCGAGCATCAACACGGGCTCCTTCACGTCCCCGTACGCCAACACCGAGCCTGACACACTAGAAACCTGCAGCCGGTACTTTAAATCCACCACACCAACGGAGAGTTGTTGTTTTGAGAATAGTTTTTTGTGTCAGTCAGATTCAAAGAGTAAAAGGTGTTCACGTAAAAACTCAATGAGGCAACGCAACAGATGCACAGAATGAAAGTTCACGTCATTCGCTTCACTCGCTCTCGTTTAAATATTTGAACTCATGTGAAAAATCCACGTGATGCGATTTCCACAAAGCCAATCAGTGTCGAGGATGAAACTCTCATCCACCCTCTTCTCTCTTCTGGGGGAGATCGGGCGAATAGCTGCGGGTTGTGTTTACTCACGTTGTTTTGCGTTTGGCGTGAACACGACACGAGAGCGTGTGCAGAAACAGACGAGGAGGATCTGGTTGTGTTTCATCAGGAGCTCAGAGCAGAAGAGTTAACACACAACAACAATGTGTGTTGTAGGTGCAACTATTGTGACATCTCCACAACCCTCTGTCATACACACCCTCCCTACTTTAAGCTACAGAGATTTCCCATCTCTCCCTTTGCTGTCGCTGCCTCCGCTGCCCTGCGTCAGTTTAGCTGCCTCTGGGTTCAGCCCCCCCCCCCTCACCAGTATCCACCTGCAGGGAGGGGGGGGTGGGGGGTTAAAGATGTCCGCTCCCTGTTATCTTTGGGTCATCGTATGTAGGGAAGTGATGAGGTCGGAGTCTCGACGTCAAACTCTCACTGCGTTCTGCTGCTGGAATCAACCTTTCAAACAAGTTGAATGAATGTTCTTCAACGTGAAAGATGTTTTAAGTTTTAAATGATGTTGTTGGTTTGCATGTGGACAGAACACACAGGTCCACGTGGTACAAGTACAACCACTGCATCGTCCAGCAGGTGAAACTCCACAGGATCACATGACTCCTCTTCTTCTTACTTTAACAGCTAATTGACAAGTACGTGACACAATTGAGCAAATTATTTACTGTAACTGCTTCGTAACCGTGAGAATACCGTTCGTACAACTGCTCACTGTACACATGCAAATACAAAGAGGAAGTACAAAGCGTGGTTTACTCTTCATCATGACTCTCCTCATCTTCAACCTCGTATCTATTCATTCACCTTCTTTGTCTCAGTTTAACCTTTTTCTGCAGCATTTTATCTCCGTTTATCTGCTCTGTTCTCTCTTTCTCCTCTTCTCTCTATTCCACAAGCTCTTTGTTAGGTGATTAGTGGCTCTTTTGAATACGCACACACACAGACACACACTAACGCACACACACACACACACACACACACAGTCGATGGACTTTGTTGGTTGTGCAGAGTATTTTTAGCACAGCACAGACTGGCAACATTGTACTGAGGAGGTTTTGACAACAGCGGTTGTATTTAGTGTGTGCGTGTTGTGTGTGTGTGTTTGTGTGTGTGTGTGTGTGTGTGTGTGTGTGTGTGTGTGTGTGTGTGTGTGTGTGTGTGTGTGTGTGTGTGTGTGTTTGTGTGTGTGTGTGTGTGTGTGTGTGTGTGTGTGTGTGTGTGTGTGTTGTGTGTGGCGGTGTGTGCCTTTGTATTGTGTTGAGCTTCTACATTCACCATCGTTTGCCAAAACCAGAATAACCCCCAGTGTATTTTTTGAGAATTCAATAACCACCACTCCGTAACGTCCCCATGATTCACTGACACTGACACACACACACACACACACACCACCACACACCACACACACACACACACACACACACACACACACACACACACACACACACACACACACACACACACACACACACACACACTGTGAGCAGAGTGTGACACAAACAACACAACTACATTTCTAATAAATGCAGAATACATCACTTTCATTTGGAGTTTTGGCAAAGATTCCTTCTGATGTTCAAAGGGGATGTAGCTGAGAGGAAGACGCAGGTCAGAGGGTTGAATCCCCAGTGTTTCCACTTTGGAAATAATTATCTCATCTTATCTTATAACAATCTTCATACATAACATCTGACAGCAATAGAGAAGTTGTGAGGAAGTGACACTGATCCCTGAGCTCGTCTTCTGCTCAGGCTTGTGAACAAGTTGAAGGTTAAACTATTTTCAGGCAACAAATGGAACAACACAACACAGTGATTGTGCAGTTTGACACCGACCAACCTGAAGTGATGCTTCCCTGTTTAGAAGGTGAACTGATTCATCTGGTTTGTGTTTTCACTTCATCAGCGTCGGGCCTCGTAGCTGCAGCCGAAGAGTTTCATTTTCAAACAGTAACTTTGACGAGAGGGCGAAGGGAGGGAAACAGAATAGTTCCAATTTACTGCAGAGAGTGTGTGAATATGAGCAACGCTACACTACCAGCCTGTGACCTCTCTGTGCCACACACACACACCACACACACACACACACACACACACACACACAGAAGTGTCTCAGTGTCCCTCAGACTGAACCACAGTCCCGTCTCTGTTCTTTGGGTGAAGTTGGGATCTTGGCTGTTGGTTTAATTAAGACCCCAAAAAAAAAATGGGCCCGAAAATCCTACGAATGTGAGAGCGTCGAACCCCCTGTGGAGCCGAGAGGAAATAGAACTACGCGGAGATAGGAGAAGAGAAGAAGAGAGGGACGGCGATAACGAATCGCCAAATCCTGGATTTAAAAAGAGATGGATCCATCAAAGTGGGACTAAAGTGGACGTGTTGACCTCTACATGACTCCAGGGTCTGTGGTCCAATGTGCACACGAGCTAAACCCCACCTAAAGAGACAGTGGGACCAGTGGGACCAGTGCAACTGGCGTGCATGTATCGTTTGTATATGTCGTGCATACTATGTCGTACTGTGTACTATGTTTAAAGTACTTATAATGTTGCGTACTTATCTATTTCTTATATATTGCTGTCTACTTGTTTACACCGGGGATCAGAGAGAAACAGCATTTTCATTGTCCTGTGCATTTGGAAGAATTGACAATAAAGTTGACTCAGAGAACCAAACCTCAGATAAACAATGTTTTACTGAATGGTGGAAGGAATACACCTGCAGACACGCTGCATTGTGGGAATACCAGAGGAATCCTATTCAGTTATTTTAAAGCTGCACACAAAATTCAATGGATATGTGTTGGTAACTTATGTGAAATGGTAAAAACAGCAATGAGGTCACTTTAGTAGCTCCACACACACACACACGTGCACGCACACAAACGTGCACAGAGTAAAGAGGTGGAGTATTTGAAGCAGAGACACACCTGAGAACCTGCATGCTCTGTTTGAGGAGGGAGACCTGTTGTTACCTGCCTCTAGGCTGGGCTCACACACACACACACACACACACACACACACACACACACACACACACACACACACACACACACACACACACACACACACACACACACACACACTGTGGCTAAACAAACCTACTACCCCAGGTGTGTGTAACTGTGAGTGTGTGTGTGTGTGTGTGTGTGTGTGTGTGTGTGTGTGTGTGTGTGTGTGTGTGTGTGTGTGTGTGTGTGTGTGTGTGTGTGTGTGTGTGTGTGTGGGCAGGCGGACCCTCCATCAGCATCCTGTCACACACAAGATGTTTATCCAATTTGTCAAGATAATCTTTCCTCGAACCGGCTGCCAAGGAGGGTTCTCTCTCTCTCTCTCTCTCTCTCTCTCTCTCTCTCCTCTCTCTCTCTCTCTCCTCTCCTCTCTCCTCCTCCTCTCCCTCTCTCCCCTCACACACACAAACACACACACACACACACACACCTGGGGGAAGGTTCACTGATACCCACTGCCTGGCCTGAAATGGAGGCCCTCTCCTCCATCTTGGTGGAGGGTAGGTGTGTGTTTCTGTCTGTGTGTCTGTGTGTGTCTGTGTGTGTGTGTGTGTCTGTGTGTGTGTGTGTGTGTGTGTTTGTCCTCGCACCAAACCACAACTTAGCTCTGTTTGAAATATTTCATCTTTAAAACGTTTCCTCTTCAAACCGTTCTGCCTCGAACCCGTCGTCCTCCGGTGTCGCTTTGCAGATTTCCTTTTGTTTTACATTCAAATAAGTTTGAACTGTTCTTCAGATCAAACCCATTTAAATAAATCTCTGGCTTCAACAAACTCTTCTGACATTTTACAGCACAGAAGCGATCAAATTGAAATGTGACCCGACAATGAAAATAATAATTAGCTGCAGCACTGTCTCACTTCTCGTTTGAATCCGGTGACCTTCAGTTTCTCTGAGAGCTGTCGCATGTACACAAGTGTGTTGTGTCCTCACTCCACCTAAATATATCCCCAAAGGGAGCGAGCTGCCCGGAAAACTAATCTTTTATATCTTCAGCCTCAAGGTTAATTAGAAACGTTAACCCTGATAAAAGTGGAGACCTCAAATCCAAACTTGAATCAGATATATTCAAAATATGGTGGAATATTGAATCGTTTCTTGCCCTTGAGGAGCGGAGCCACGAAAATGAAAATGTAAAAAAATTTTAAAAAGGGAGACTCTGTCAGATAACGATTTCCAATCTGCAAAATGAACCAGGAACACAATGTCAGATATTTTCAACTCAGGATTAGACCTAATGTTGTCAATTGTACCTAAATAAAAGTGGCAGTGCTCCCCATGCATCCGCAAACATCAAGGCCCGTGCACGCAGACACGGACGCAGCGGCGGCGCCACCGAACCCACACTGACGCGCACACGGACTCTCTCACACGCGCACGGACTCTCTCACACGCGCACGGAGTCAGAAAATCCTGGAATGTAGCAAAGCTGATGATTTTCTAATGAATGGTTTCATTGGCCATGGTGAGGATTAGTGTAAAGGGATTGCCGGGGAATATTTACATGGTTTTAATGATTCCACAATTTTTATATTTAGAGGTTCGTCTTATCTGCTCCAAATCATCTCGCTGGCTCGGAAAAAAACAAACCGCCGAGTGGAGCGACGGCACAATTACACGGCTCCGCCACGCACACGTTGGTCTGTCGCCTCCGACACCATCTCTGCGGTTAATGTGTAACATATTAAAATGTCTCCGGGAGGGAGGGATGAAAGACTTTTTAAAAAAGAGAAAAGAAAGAGGAAAAAGAGCAACTTAGACATTTTAAAGTCGTGGACCCGTCCCTCGTCAACGCTCACTTACAAGTTTGGCTTTTTTCCTAAATGAAAAGAACACAAGGATTTAAATGTGGACATTTAAAATCCCTCTCACACTTCACTTCGTGTTAGTCCTCAGCCGGAGATGCTGCCGCCGTGTGAACGTGCTGCAGATGTGCTTGATGGTTGAGGAGCTGCGGTTCTGTTTGGTTGGACTCAGAACCACAGTCTGCACAGCTGCGATCAGGGGATGGAGCCATGGTGTCCGGGTCCCGCTGGTTCACGTGCTCGACCAATCGCAAGTCGGCCTCAGCTGTAGATGATGTCATTTCCACCCCCCGATAGCATCCATCCATCCATCGTCTTCCACTCTGCTTCCCAGCCCTGTCTGGGTCCGTCCACCCTGGGGTCTCCTCCTGGTTTGGTTTGCCCAGTAAACCAACAGACACCAACAGAAATGACTTGATGCCTCAAATAACTAATTAGAACCAAACTAATCCCACTTGGACAAACTTCAGTGAGTGACAGAAACAGCCTCTGAGAAATACATGTCTGACTTTGTAGTTTGGCTCAGGTCCCGTCCACTAACAGCTCTTCAGGTTAAATCAGATAAAAACTTGTTGGATGGTTTCCTGGTTTGTACGTTTTGAAAGAAGACATTTCCCACAGCACGTCTCAGGGGTGAGTTCGTTACCGTGGAGTGAAACAGTTTAAGGTTAAAACGAGGTTGTTCAGGCGACTCGATACTCAGACAGGGAGATAATCATTCAAAAATCCTCATGACTTATTATTGACAACGCCTCAGGAAGGCGCAGACAAAGAAAAATCTATTTTTAAGTTTTATTTGTCTGAGGGAATCGTCTGCGTTGCTATGACGCTTTGACCACCTACACTGTTCAGGCCTTTAATGTGCGTTATCAGACTTCAGGGGGAAAGGGCAGCTTGAAAACCACGTACACACACACACACACACACACACACCACACACACACACCACACACACACACACACCACACACACACACACCACACACCACACACATCTTATCTGTTCTCCAGTAGAGCTCCAATCAAACACAGACATTTGACTTGGTGGCATGTGGCCTTAAAACTAGTTGTAGCCTGCTCTGTGTCTCTATGGCCCAAACACTGTGTATCCCTCTCTCTCTTCGCACACACACACGCACACACACACACACACACCACACACACACACACACACACCCTCGCTCTCTGAACTCTGAGGGAAACACACTCGAATACAGACATGTACGAAAACAGAGCGGCCTTATCTTCATCTGTGATTTGCTGTTTTGATGAATGTTCGGATGTTTTTCCTGCAGCACGCAGTGAGGTAAGTAGCCCACACACACACACACACACACACACACACACACACACACACACACACACACACACACACACACACACACACAGCAGTGAGAGCGTGGGGCAGGTTGGGCAGGTTTTTTTCCACTGGACTGGGACTAAACATGAGCTGCTTGCTTAGGGGCAGCTTGCACCATCACCACCCATGTTCACACAGACCAGCTGGAAATCACGACATCACAACAGCCGTTCTCACAGCTTCACCTTTGTGTCGTCTTATCAGAACAAGCAGGTTGCTCAACAGGGCGACGTTGTTCGAGAGCAGGAAGGTATGTGAATGTTGCAACGGAGCGAGTCGTGGAAAATCTTAGAGTTTGAAAAGGTGGAGTTGGGGCGAGGGACGTCTTTTTTATTTTTAGCTGCAGTTATACAAGGAGAGAATGGCGTTGCGTCACTCACAGTAAATACGAACGATCCGATAATGGTGGGAGATCTGTGTGTCTGAACCTGGCAGAGCTGTTTTAAAATCCTCTGGGAGACGTTAACGAAAGATTTACCCTGTAGACTGTAAATAAATTATACGTTGCTCCCTAAAGTGAAGCTAACGTGAAAGTGCCTGAAAGCTGTATTCTCTCGAGTGACCAGAGGAGGGCGACTCAGATTCTAGGGAAGTCTCTGAGAAAATGACTTTATAACATCAGTAAACATTTTCTTAAGGAGTTTATGTCTCAATCTGAAGTTTCAAGTTTCCTTCAGTATATCTGAGGTTCATTTCGTAAATTATTATTAGAGTCGAATATACGATAAAGCCCGAATGTTTTGGATACCGTGTGATTGGGTGCTACTTCCTGTCTCTGCCTGAAGCTCCACCCCCCTCACCTGTGCGCTACAGAGATTTCTCCGGAGGTCATGTCTGAAAAGTCTCCGGTTGAAAAGCTCGACGTCATGAGTTTGTCTCGTTCTGACGAAGAGGAACAGTTCAGGACTTCCTGTTCAACCAGAGCAACTTTATCTGATGAAGCACGTCTCAACAACTCAGCTGCAGAATCCACCACACACTTTCTGCTAATAGTCCAAAAAATCAGCGCTTCAACCGATCGCTCATGTCTCGTGTGGACCAGACGGGCTGAAAGACAAAAGTCTACCGTGTGTGTCTCTCTGCACGCACACACCTGCCGGCCCAGCGGCCTGCGCGCTCCGTCATCACGTGCAGAGGCAGCAGACATTAAGTCAGTCGGCCCGCTGGAGTGATGAATAGGCTGCGGACAGCCGAGAGCACCTTCTGTCAGGGAAACAGTCTAAAAGTAGACGGTGGAAAGTTGCCTCGAATAGAAAAAAGGACGAACCCATTACAGCCTTTTTCAAATCAACATTCTTCTCCGCCGGTCGGTGGTGCAAGGCCGAACGTCAGAGACTCTTCAGGTGGGAAGATTCTGATTTCATCTTGCTGCGGTTCAGAGCAAAATAAAGATTCAGTCCCGCAGCAGCAGCAGCAGCCTCCATACGACTCCATCAGGGATACGAGGCAAAGAAATAACGATAATAAAATGAGGTTGCTGAATCTATAACCCTGGACTGCTTTAATGTGATACACAGACAGAGCATCTACAGTAGTCTTTATCTATTTAAATTGATTAATTCGGAAGGTTTGATTTGTGAGTACAGCAGGTTCATGGTTGTGATTATATGATTTCTTTGGGTGATGTATATGTACGCGGTTGTTCTCATAAAGGAAAGTACAGTAAATGTACAGTTAGCAGTAGAACGACACCCAGAGCAGATATCTCAGCCAAGGCCGAACAATCCTACACATACAGTTCTAATGGGAATATAACAGAAGGAAGGAAGTGGTCTGATAAGTACATTTTGATTTATTGGTCATATAACATTGTTACAACAGAAATGTAGGACGTCTCAAACTCAAAATATACATAAATCGCATTATCAATCATCAGTATGATCCATTATATTATGCTGAGCCGTGGCGTCTGTGCAGCCGACACTACACACGCTCATTACACATGTTTGTGAGCAGCGTCTTAATGAGGCCTGCGTTTACAGTACAGAGCACATGTGTGGCCATGCACAGCCTGTGAGTGTCCGGATGAGAGTAAACTGCCGCAGTTAAATGGAGGAGAAAAAAAAACTTTTCACTGTGCCTCACTCTGGTTTTAGTTCTGTCCCAAAGCACAACGTAATGGGCATGACAGCTCCCTGGTTCCCTGACGACCTGTGACCCCAATCACGGTGGTGTGGGACCCTATCCTACCTAACCCTGGTCACACACACGCACGCACGCACACCACACACACGACACACACACACACACACACACACACACACACACACACACACACACACACACCTCACCACATTGTTTCAACAGATTAGAGGAGATTGCCGGAAAACTCTGTCAGACGTGCAGCTTGTGAGCAAACGAGTCAGATACGTTCTCACTTCCTGTCCGTCTGTATCTGTCCGTCTGTCTTTCAAATTATATATATTGTGCATAAAATCATGTGAAATTTAACAATTACAGGCATAAATTAAAACTTAGACAGGTGATTTGTTCAGAGAGGACAGAAGAAGAAGAAGAAGAAGAAGCAGGTTTACAGCAGTGCTCCATTCACTATTAATTATATGTAATAATGAAAAACAAAGGGAGAGAATAACTTCTCGACTTTTCACAACTGTAATTATTTATTTTCTTATCCATCAACATGCAGCAGCCTGAGATGTAATGGACAAAGATCCCGTAGCTCCAGGTCTGGTATATTTGTCTGTTATTGTCAGGTTAACAATATATTACAAATACACGATCAAGTGTCAAACAAGTGTGATTGTGAATATACAAATGATATATTCTGACCTCTTTAAGCCAACTCATGACCATTTAAAGTCAAAATGTCCAACAAGTTGCTTCAGCAGGTTTTTCCTCTCTTTCTCTTTTTATTGTCTTACTTCTTCTGATGAAACAAATAGTTTGTTGGTGAGTTTCTGCTGTTGTTTCACCTCTGGACCTCAGTGGTTCCCCAGAGAACACGGCCCCGGACCCTGTGGGTGAAAGACGTGTGGGACAATGTGCAGAGGTTTCATCAGCTGAACCAAAATCTAATATATTACATTTTTGTGATCGTGCTTGTGTCTGCTGATAAGGGGACGTGGACTGGGATGTCGTCTGCGCTGTGGTAACACGACTGTTTCTCTCATCGTTAACATCAGCAACACACACAGCACACACACACACACACAGACTTACACACACTTACACACACTTACATCTGTCTGTCCATCTCCTGTGGTTAGTGTCAGTGGTTGTCAGTGTGTGTGTGGCAGTGAGACGCTTCAAATACTTGTGACAGGATCCCAACCAAGCAGAAAAGAGGCCACCACACTCATATGTACACGCACAGGCACACAAATCAGAGTGTGTGTGTGTGTGTGTGTGTGTGTGTGTGTGTGTGTGTGTGTGTGTGTGTGTGTGTGTGTGTGTGTGTGTGTGTGATGTAGATGTCCAGTGACAGCTCGCTGCTGGGGGTCATCTGGAAGCAGCTGCCCAGGGGACAGAGGGCATCACACACACACACCACCACGCACACACACACACACCGATAAGTACGTCATTGTGTATTCGTGTTGTCACCCACTTTTCTGAGGTAAATCCCATGTGTTATTAAATGTAATTCATACGGACAGAGATTATTTTAGTTGGACACAGCTCTATGATTTTATCGAGTTAAGGTTCATATCAGGAAAAACCTTCCTTTCTTATCTCAGCGTCAGGTTTTTTGTGAGTGTTTTCAGTGTCGGGAGACGATAACACAACATTGAACGCACACAGTCGCTGCAGGTGAAGCAGGTGAAGCAGGTGAAGCGGTGCAACCCACCTGCTTCACCTGCTTCACCTGCTTCACCTCTGATCCACTCGTCCAATCTGATCTCTGTCTTCTCTGTCCCCCCCCTCACCGTGCAGCCGTCCACTTCAGCCTCGTCCACCTCCCGTCCTGCAGCTGCATCCAGAGGGGAGCAGGAGGTGAGACGGGGGATGAGGTAAGTGGAGTGGGGTGGTTTGGGGGGGGGGGGGCAGGAGACCACCAACCCCTGTGGAGAGCACTGCTCCATTCCCACACCACAGGTGACTGCCCTCCATCCCTCCCTCTGTCCATCCCTCCTGCCCTGCCTCCCTCTCTTTTCCTCCTCCAGTCACCCCCCCCCCCCCCCCCCATCTCAGGGCCTCCCTCTATGCTTAAAGGGACAGTTTAACCCAAACTTAAACTGAAATTCTTTGTAAATTCATATCAGCAGAGTTTAAGATAATAATATAATAATAAAATATCTGTCAAACTGAAGTAGTAATGATAGTTGACGATTCAGCAAACATGGATTAATAAAACACATCAGTCATCCAGGATCAGGGTCGGCTGAGTGTTGGAACTTTAAAAAAGAAAATAATTTTACTTTCAAATCTGTCTCTGACTAAAAGTTTGCAAATTAAAAAGATATTTGACAGAACATGGTTCCACAGATAAGTTATGGTCAAAGTTGAAAAGGGAGAAAAAGGGAAATATTTGTGGTAACAGCAACAAAAACAATAATATTTTTTCATGACGGTCCTTTGTTTGTTGGTTGTTTTGTTCGTCAGTGAGATTTCACAATAAAAGCTGAAGGGATTACCAGGAGTGATGTGTTGGGGGGGGGGTCAGGGAAGAACTCGTTAAACGTGGGTGTGAATCCAGATCAGGGGGCAGATCCAGTTCAAACTAAATTGACCTTGTGAGAGTATTTTTCAACATTTTCACTGATTTGCAAGGAAATAATTCATGGATCTGATGTCAGTATTTGGATGTCTGAGTGTGACATTTTGCAGAGAGTCCCTGAGTTCTTTCTCTCACTTCTGTTCAGTGCAGTCAATTATTAATTATTACTATTTCTGGTGAGTGGAAAACTTAAAATGAACAAACCTCCCACCAGGACACATGAAGTCATAGCAAGTGAAACTGACTGATCCTGATTACTGGTGAAGCTCAAGGTTCAAACCTGATGTTGTCACATTTGGACTCAACATTAAAAAACTGTCCTCCGACATCTAACGAAGCTGAAAGAACCAACACATCAACAACAGAGATGAGGACGGACTTTTCCAGGCCACCAAACTAATTAGAACAAATAATACCCCCCCCCCCCCCCCCTGTTACTGCCACCTCCCCAGCTTCCACCTGTTTGCAGCCTAAGGTCAGAGGGCAAGGGCAAGGGTTGGGGGGGGGGGGGGGGGGGGGGGTATGGGTTGTTGATTTTGTGGTCACGTAGCAGATGTTTTACTTCCAATAGGAATTCATAATTTTTGCTTTTCATCAACAAACAACAGGTTTGTTTTTACTGAGAGAGAGAGAGACGGAGAAAGACTTGAAGGTTTATCACCATTTCTCAGGAAAGAGGATTTTTATACCACATATTATTATTATTATCATTTCATGTCTGTTATTGCCTGACAGTGTGAAGGCCTCCTCCGGACACACAGCTGCACTCCTCTCCTCTCAGTTCACCTCTGCTTAAGAGTTGTTATATGTCAGTTCTGCTCCAGACGCAGGACTTGAATGTGAAATGATTAAAGTTGCTGAAGTTGGGATCTCACCAAAAACTTTCATTGTCAAAACATGACTTCAGAGCCGCAGCAAAAAAATCTCTCTCCTCTGTTTTCATACTTCTGGGATGGAACATTGTATTTCACCTGAAATGTGTCGATAAACTGCATTTTGTGGTCTTGATATTAAACAAACAATAAACCAGAACAACTTATAAAGACATAGATTTGTCATGTAAATAATAAAAACTACACAATGTTTAATTGTTATGAGTACAAAGAACTGTCTCAGCCTCAAACTGTGGCTCGACAATGAACAATCTTATCTTTGCAAGAGTGTTTGTCTTGTTTTATTCTATTTGAAATCAGTGTATATATATATATATATATATATGTATAATCTCACAGCACAAATGATTGAAACGACACCATCATGGAAACTACCACGTGACAACACTCATGCATGTATTCATACAACATGTAACATCTAGATCGTTGTGTCAACATGTCAACATATCACAAATGATACATCATGATTTATTAGCATTGATTGGAGCACATGACCACACGTAGCTTGTAGTAGACAGAAATCCAGTTTTGTGAATATAGGTTATGGATCATATCACAGTAACAGTGCTGGTGTATTTATTACTGCTAACTTCACTGAGCCCCTCCCTCTTATGAGATCACCTGGCAGTGAGACATGAAGGTTCAAGTTCCACAATAACCCTGCATATCCTACTGTGTGTGTGTGTGTGTGTGTGTGTGTGTGTGTGTGTGTGTGTGTGTGTGTGTGTGTGTGTGTGAGTGTGTGTTTTATCACACTTCATCTCTTGTTTGGGTTTCAGTAGGTTACACACGGCTGCTGAGAGGAGGCCGTATGATTACCATTCATACTGCTACAATGAGATCATCTGATTTCACACACACACACACCACACACACAAGCATACAGTGTGCACGTAGACAATATCCACATGCACACTCTTCCATGCAGAACATAGACACAGGACATGTGCACACACACACACACACACACAGACCACAAAGCTGCAGTAATAACACAAACAATTCCAGCTCAACTTCAGTTTTGTTGTGTATGTACAAGGTTTTCTTTTCCATGACCTCAGCTCAGGTTCCACTAACGACTGTTTTGGTGCAGAGCAGAACATTAACGTGAAGATGTGCACGAGCTGATGTGCACGAGCTGATGTGCACGAGCTGATGTGCACGAGCTGATGTGCACGGGCTGATCTCTGGGGCTGGAAGATCTCTGCCGAGGTTCACATCTCAGTCTTTTGCTTCAGAACAGACCCAAATGTCATCAACAGCCATCAGGCTTGAATATGTGGACGAGCACGTGTGTCCTTCTGTGTTAGGAAACATTTTAAATGTTATGATTACAGACACTTTATCAAACCATTAACAAATAACCTTGAAAGAATATTTGAGTTGCTTTTCTCTCATATCTCGATGAAATATTCTAATAATGACACAAATTACAACGGTGATACTTATAAATAAAAATACGAACGCAGCTATAATTCAATTCTCCTGAAAACACTCTGCTTTACAGTTGGTTAGTTGTTGATAATGAGGATTACTGCCATAGATTCATTATATTTAACTGTGTTTCCGAAAAACATAGAATATGTATTATTATTTAATTCTGTATCTGTAAAAATATACAGTGAAATAACAGAAATCATGAACCAGCTTCCCAACTCCAACTAGAGCAAAATCAGGTTAGTGGTTATGGTTATTTCTCTAAATTCTATACACATATAATTACATATAGCTGCCGTTTGATTATTAAACAGGACATCAGATTTGACAGATGAGGGTCAGTTCAGTCATTAGTGCTCGTAAACCTGTTTTATAATCAAACGGCAATCAAATCTAAGAAACTGTGTGACTCAGGAACCAGGTGTGATAATCAATTTGTTTTCATATTCTTTTTTAGTTTTATACCAATATCAAAATAAAATACAAAATAAACACTCACACACGTAATGATTTTAATTTTTCCACTTAAAATAATCGTAGAAATCCAGACGACCCGGATCCGCCCTGACGTCGGCGGCTGAGTGACCTTTACAGCAGAGAAGGTCGAGCGTCCGTCACTCATCACACGTCTAAACCTTCCTGGCATGTTCTGGACTGTAGCGAACATGAACCTGGACGTGGCGTTGCAACATCAGGACAGTCGTTCATGAAAAAATCCACATGCACAGAGTATGAAACCAGGTGAGGTCTGCAGGGGGGCGGGGCCTAAGACTGTCATCATTCTCTACATATTATGTTACCACGGCAACTAGCGTCCGCCTGTGTTTCTAGCAGCCAAACACTAAACCCTGTGTGACCTGATAATTACCAGGACACACACAAACACACAAACAAACACACCACACACGCACACACGCACGCACACACACACACACACACACACACACCACACAGGAGGTCAGAGAGACAGGCTGGTACACAGGATGACTGACAGACAGGTTATCATGCAGACCAGACGAGGTAGACGGGTACAGAGACAGACAGACAGGTCAGATAAACATACAGGCAGGTAAAGTAAGACAGGCAGAGGGACAGACAGGTATGTCCAGAGACAGACACGTGATCATGTCACACGTGTTGGTAGAGACAGACAGGTACAATTGAGACAGACAGGTGTTACTGGCAGGTAAGACAGACAGGTGGTTGCACAGGTTTGTCAGACAGACAGGTCGACTGGTCTTCTTGCTCATAACAGCTGTAATTATTGAATTAGTCTGAAAGTTCAGTCCAAAGCCTGCTCCCATTTCACATCGACGCTGAGCTGCACCACAGAGACGTAATCCTCCGCCTTCAAGGCCTGGATCACTGTGTGTGTGTGTGTGTGTGTGTGTGGTGTGTGTGTGTGTGTGTGTGTGTGTGTGAGAGAGAGAGAGGAGAGAGAGAGAGAGAGAGAGAGAGAGAGAGAGAGAGAGAGAATATGAGATATGAGAGCAATCTTGCATGTGTTTGTTTTCGTATATGAGAGCAAGTGGTTGTGTGTTCACTTTCCCCTCCCCTCCACACCCCTTCTCCTCCCCTTCCCCGCCAGCCCCTGTCACACACACACCACACTCGCACTCACACACACTCACACACACTCACACACACTCACACACCTGTATGAGTGTTTTCAGGTGTATTTGGTTTGGTTGGGAAGGAGGGAGTGGAGTTTGCTGTATTATCGCCCTGAGAAACCTCTGATCTCTAAATGCACTCGCTAAAACCCTGCTGCTCGGAGGAGGGCTTACACACACACACACACACACACACACACACACACACACACACCAACAGGTGTGTTGTACCCGCTGTGAACACTGATTTAGTGTGTTTGTTTAGAGTGTGAAACTGCACGGCAGAGTTGTGTGTGTTTGAGTGTGTCTCTTGAGGTTCTTTGATGAGAAGTACTGAAAGGGTTCTCCTTGTCGTAGCTGTTCTGGCTCTAATCCTGTCTGCTGACAGAGCTTCATCCCCATCACTTCCTCATGTACACACACACCACACACACACCACACACTCACACACCACACACACACACACACCACACACACACCACACACACACACACACACACACACACACTCACACAACCACTCTCGCAGCAGCTGGTCCAGGCTTGACACAAAAGGTTCAGTCCTTAATTGGCAGGTTACACTTTTCTGAAGTTGGAAAATTCCTCTGACAGCGTCATGTTTTGCACTTTGTGTGTTTACTGTGTAACAGAGTGAAGAGCTTCTCTCCACTCAGGGGAAACTGACTCAGTGTGCACATGCTTCACATGCAGATATACAAATGACACCAGTTTCATATTCATGCGGAGTCTCGGGCTTCATGTTGACGCAGCCATGTTTTGTGCTTCACAGATGTGATTTCTGGATGTTTTGATGGTTAAACCTGGTGGATTGATCAAGATATAACATCTCAGTGAGCTGGGACACCTTGGAACTGTTGGAGGGACTTACTCTCACTTTTTACAGGATTTTAATAATTCACCAACGTACACAAACGATGTTTACTTGATGATAAGAAAGACGTCCAGAGAAAGAAGTTATTTCACTTCTGAGCTGGAAGACGGGATCTGACTCAGAGGACTGAGGTTGGATTATGTTCAGAGGGAACTTCTTATTGAATAAAAGAAGCACTATGCTTATTAACAGCAGCAGAATCAGGAGGAGCAGGAGGTCATTGCAGTGGGTGGCAGGTGTAAAGGCACAAGTGTCACGTAAGAGACCTGGGTTCACTTCCACGGTCCTGTCGGGGGTTAACTTTGTGCAACAAATTCACTTGGGTAGAGATATACGCAGAGATTGTGGCTTTGGAAAAGTGTAAATGAACAAATATGAAGTGTCTGAAGTCACAGACATTTTTCTGTATTAAACCAGACCATAATTACACAGACAGACCTCTGCAGCACTGTTTAAGTGGCACTAAACCCAGGATGCAACAGTGCTGCTGCTGCTGCAAAGTAGAGTCACAAAAAATAGTGAAAGACGTTTGCTGTGATTGGATGATAAAAAAATAAGTGTTTTCCGGTTGTAATTCTTTTTCTCACAAAATGTTTTTATATCTGCAGCAGTTTAGAATTTCGAGGAGACACAGTTATAACAGATCATCTTCATCATCGTATTATATCAGACTGAGACATCAGGGAACGCAGTCATCTGGAAAACCCTGCAACTGTTACCTTCCTCCTCTGTCACCACCTCAAGGACACACACACACACACACACACACACACACACACACACACACACACACACACACACACACAGGCTGGAGCATCAGAAGACGTGCAGACACATCCGCCTTCACCCACACACACACACAATGAAATTTTTATTATCATTCTCTGTGTCCTTCTTTACTTTCATGATCACGAAGCGTGTAGACCAACAATAGACCCAACTTCTCACTGATGTTTGAAGGAAAAACATATTAACTTTTACACCATTCGAGAAATCTTTCGAAGAACTTTTGTTGCTCACTTAAACGATGCGAGTGAGTTTCCCCTTTCACAATCCGCTGTGTGTCGTATGAGCGTCTTAACATTTAGTTTAGAGTCCTTGAACTCATCTCACAGGCTGGTACCTCTTGTGCAGTGAGGGTTCAGGTTAGGGTGAGACTTTAGAGTCAGTTCAAACACAACACTGATAAAGTTCATACGGTGAACCTGTCAGCAAACTGTTGCCTATCTACACATTACTCTTACACATTAGTTGTGTCCCAATTTAGGGGTCACATACATGGAAGCTGCATTTCAGAGGCGAAAGATGCGTCCTCCCGTTCCTGAGCACACCTGGAAATCAACTATTCACATTCACAGCTACAGACAATTTACATGTCTCCAATTAACCTGAGCTTGTGACTGCGAGTGGAAGGCGGAGGAGACAAGGAACATGTCAACTCCCTGGTGAACACATTAAAACAGCTGCCTGTTGTGCTGATGAGAGCAGTGAGAGAAAACTCCCAAAAAAATAAAGTTAATAGCCTCAAACAACATAAAGAACTGACCTGAAAGATGCCAACACGCTAAAAGTACTGCAGTGTTTAATGATTTGTTTCGTACTCATTTTCTATTGTTAGAGTCAAACATTATTGGTCAGTGCAGCGTGCGAACGTCTAAATACCGTCCATGGTCACTGAAAGGGTTAAAAGATTAGATACAGCTTGACTCCTTTTCAGGGGGGTTTTCAACCACACACATTTCTAACATAAGAATCTCTGGGTTCAATTTTCTTCAAGGTTATTTTTCATGAACCGCAATGAGATCAGCACTAGTCTGTAGCCACTGGCAGATCATTATTTCCATTTATTATTCATTCTGCACAGCGCGGAACAACATTGTGCCGTCATGAGGATTTGCTGTAACACAATGTTAGGCCATCAGATGTCAAACACATTATACCCAAGATCCGTGTTGAAGAAGGAGAACGTGAAGCGAGGAGGAGG